>JARQOC010000002.1:314099383-314306883 GCA_033576535.1 Allobates femoralis | reverse complement strand
AAAATGGTGTCTTGGGGAATCAAGCATTGGGTCAGGCCAGACCTGAACCTAAGGTTGCCCACCCTGACAGGTTTTCAGGAGGTTGAGATAAGTTTACTGTGTTCAAAGAGGCCTGTAAATTATATTTTAGGCTTAGGCCTTATTCCACTGGTGATGAGCAGCAGCGTGTAGGAATTATTATGTTGCTACTGCAGGGAGATCCCCAGTCCTGGGCTTTCTCTCTGCCACAGGACTCTACTTGTCTCCGCTCTGTGGATGAATTTTTTGACGCCCTGGGCCTCATATATGATGACCCTGACCGTGTCGCTTTGGCTGAATCCAGGTTACGCCATCTCCGCCAGGGGACTCGGTCGGCGGAATCATATTGTTCTGAGTTCCGCAGGTGGGCTACGGACACGAAGTGGAACGATCCGGCGCTCCGGAGTCACTTTTGTCAGGGTCTTTCGGAGAGGCTGAAGGACGCTCTGGCGGTTTATGAGACCCCTCCGTCCCTGGAGGCGGCTATGTCGTTAGCTATTCGTATGGATAGACGCCTCCAGGAGCGGAGGGGTAGACCTCCTGTTACTGGGAGCCATTCTCGTGGTGATTCCTGGTTACCGGGAGGTCACGCGGAGGGTGAGTCGTTCCTCCCGAGTGCGGAGGAACCGATGCAGCTAGGAGGTGCGGCGGCCTCGAGGTTCTCCGCCGGTACCTCCCGGGGCAAGGGGAAGGGGGTCTGTTTTTTCTGTGGGAAAGGGGACCATTTTATTGGGGCCTGTCCCTACACCCCTAAACGGACTGGGGGGCCTGGACCTTCTGTGACTATGGGGGGTGTGGAGGTGGTCGAGCGGGAGGTGTGTGTATCCTCCATTTGTACTTCCCGTTTCCTCCTAAGTGCGGAGGTGGCGCTGGAGGGCACAACGGAGGGTATTTCTGTGTTTGTGGATAGTGGTGCGGGGGTCAGCATGGTGGATGCTCATTTTGTAGACGCTCATGGGCTTAACTGCTGTTTATTGTCTCGCCCCATCCGTATCGTTGCCATCGACTCAGCACCTCTTGCTCAAGGTAGTCTCACACATATCGTACATGACATTAAGTTGACGGTTGGATCCCAACATCAAGAGACGATATCTTGCTATGTTCTAGACGGTCTCCCCGCTCCCATTGTCCTGGGCTTGCCATGGTTGATTAAACATAATCCCGTAGTGGATTGGCAGTCCCGGGACATTGTGGAATGGAGTGATTTTTGTTCTGAGAATTGTTTGGTTACCTCGTTTTCGGTGGTGTCTGCGGTATCTCTGCCCCCGTTCCTATCGGAGTATGAGGATGTGTTCTCAGAGAAAAGGTGCCAAGACCTGCCCCCCCATCGGGCATATGATTGCCCAATCAACCTCGTTCCCGGAGTTAAACTGCCCAAAGCTAGGATGTTTGCTATATCGGGTCCGGAAAGACAGGCGATGAAGGATTTCATTTCCGAGAGTCTGCAGACGGGTCACATCAGGCCCTCAACCTCGCCGGTTGCGGCTGGTTTCTTTTTTGTTAAGAAAAAAGATGCGGGCCTCCGTCCTTGCCTGGATTTCCGGGAGTTGAATCGGATTACTGTCCGTGATCCGTACCCCCTCCCTCTGATTCCTGATTTATTCAGTCAGGTAGTGGGTGCTAAATGGTTCTCTAAGTTGGATTTGAGGGGGGCCTACAACCTGATTAGGGTCAGAGAGGGGGATGAATGGAAGACGGCATTTAATACCCCGGACGGCCATTTTGAAAGTCTCGTAATGCCGTTCGGGCTCACTAATGCCCCTGCGGTTTTCCAACACTTTGTCAATGACATATTCCATCATTTGGTGGGTAGATTTGTGGTTGTTTACTTAGATGATATCTTGATCTATTCCCCCGATTTGGAGACGCATCAGTCCCATGTCAAGCAGGTGTTACAGGTCTTACGAGACAATAAGCTGTATGCTAAACTCGAGAAATGTGTCTTCGCCGTTCAGGAGGTACGGTTTTTGGGGTACCTCCTGTCGCCATTGGGTTTTCGGATGGATCCGGAAAAAGTCCGGGCGGTGTTGGACTGGGAACAACCGGACAATCTACGGGCATTGCAACGTTTTTTGGGGTTTACCAACTTTTACCGTAAATTTATTCGGAACTATTCGGTGCTGGTGACGCCTCTTACGGACATGACTAGGAAGGGGACAGATTTTTCCGTGTGGTCGGAGTCTGCTCGCCGGGCTTTCTCCTCCCTAAAGCGTTGTTTTGTTTCCGCACCTATTCTCCGTCAGCCCGATCTTTCTCAGCCCTTCGTGGTGGAGGTGGATGCGTCGGAGGTGGGGGTGGGGGCTGTATTGTCGCAAGGCCCTTCGCCTGGGAGATGGGTGCCCTGCGCGTTCTTCTCCAAGAAGTTGTCGTCGGCCGAGAGGAATTATGATGTTGGTAATAGGGAGCTGTTGGCTATTAAATTGGCTTTTGAGGAATGGCGTCACTGGCTGGAGGGGGCTGTCCATCCCATCACGGTTATTACCGACCACAAGAACCTGTCTTACCTTGAGTCCGCCAAGCGTCTCAATCCCCGGCAGGCTTGGTGGTCCTTGTTTTTCACGAGATTTAATTTTACCGTCACTTACCGTCCGGGGGTTGAGAACGTGAAGGCTGATGCATTGTCGCGTAGTTTCCCGGGTGGTAGTGCTCATGAAAGTCCCGTTCCCATCTTACAGGAGGGGGTGGTTGTTTCTGCTCTTTGCCCTGATCTGGAGGGGGAGGTGTTGAAGGTCCAGGGGGGCGCCCCTGCCTCCTGTACTTCTGGGAGACTTTTTGTGCCATCATCTTTGCGTCTCAGGGTGCTGTCAGAGCATCACGACTCCGTATTGGCAGGGCATCCCGGCAGTAGGGCCACCTTCGATCTTTTATCTCGCCGCTTTTGGTGGCCGGGGTTGAGGAAGGACGTAGCGGAATTCGTATCTGCCTGTAGTGTGTGTGCACGGGCTAAGGTTCCGCATACCCGTCCGGCTGGTTCTCTCTTGCCATTGTCTATTCCTGAGAGGCCATGGACGCATGTGTCAATGGATTTTATCACCGATCTCCCGGCGTCGACAGGCAAGACGGTAGTGCTGGTAGTGGTTGATAGATTCAGTAAGATGGTTCGCTTTGTGGCACTGCCCGCACTTCCTAATGCTCGGACACTGGCACAGGTGTTTGTAGGTGAGATTGTGAAGCTTCATGGAGTTCCCTCCGAGGTGGTTTCTGATCGGGGTACTCAGTTTGTCTCCAAGTTTTGGAAGGCTTTTTGTGCACGTTTGGGAATTGCTTTGTCCTTCCCTTCTGCTTTTCATCCTCAGTCTAATGGGCAGACCGAACATATGAATCAGAATTTGGAGACTTATCTGAGGTGTTTTGTCTCTGACAATCAGGAGACTTGGGCGAGTTATCTGCCCTTGGCCGAATTTGCCCTTAATAATCGTCTTCAGGAGTCCACTGGCAAGTCACCGTTCTTCGGTGCATATGGGTTTCATCCTCAGTTTGGTACTTTTAGTGGTACTAGTCCTTCCGGAGTTCCTGAGGAGGACCGATTTACCTCATCCCTCTCCTCGGTTTGGCGGGGGGTACAGAGTAGCTTGAAGCTCTTAGGCGACAGGTACAAACGTATGGCTGACAGGAAGCGTGCGCCAGGTCCGGACCTGTGTGTGAATGACTACGTGTGGTTGTCTACCAAGAATGTGAAGTTGAAGGTACCCTCTTGGAAGTTGGGGCCCAGGTTTATTGGCCCTTATCAGATAACCGCCGTTATCAATCCCGTGGCGTTTCGTCTTGCGTTACCTCCCGCTCTTAAAATCCACAATGTATTTCATAGGTCGCTCCTCAAACCGTATGTGCCGTCGTCTAACCCGTCTCCTTTGCCCCCGGAGCCCATCTGCGTGGCGGGGAATTTGGAATTTGAGATCTCAAAGGTGGTTGATTCTCGCAGGTTACGCCGTTCTCTTCAGTATTTGGTGCACTGGAGGGGATACGGTCCTGAGGAGCGGATGTGGGTGCCGGCGTCGGAAGTCTCCGCCGCTAGGCTGGTCCGCGCTTTTCACCGTTCCCATCCGGATAAGCCTGGTCCTGAGTGTCCGGGGGCCACTCGTGGACGGGGGGGTACTGTCACGGGTGGCACGGATGACAGGGTAGAGGCCATGCGCAGACGGTCCCAGCGTTTGGCCAATCAGCCATAAGGTTTGAGGACGGTCCGTCTTTCAGGGGCATTTACCTTCTGTGTAGATAAAGAGAAGGTATGATAAGATCTCCCTATCATGGGGAGACGGCTGGGAAGGTCTTGTGCTCGGTCTGGTTTCTACACCAGTATTCTGGGTCTCTAGGACCCAGCAGGTTCTTCCCACCTTTATAAGGAGTTTCATTGCCCTCCCTCGGTGCAGGTGATATTTCCTTGTGGACTCATTATCCTTGCTCCAGCAGAAGCTGAGGTTGTGGAGGTTGCTGTGCTCTGCTGCAAGATAAGTGTTTTCTTTCCCCATTGTCTGTTTTTTCCTTGTGTTTGTCTTTAGTTGTTAGTGGAGGGGTCTAGTGAACCTCTCCATCTGATCCTTAGATAAGGTAGTGCTAGGATCAGAGAGGGACGAGGTTCGTGGTCGGCGACAGTTGAGGAAACTGTATAGGGACGTTAGGGCAGACAGGGTCAGCCCTAGTAAGACTAGGGTCACCCTCTCCCTCTTGTGCCCATAGCTTTAGGGACTCCTTATTCCCCCCCCCCCGTCGTGGTCCTACGCTGGGTGCCTCTCCCGCTCCCAGCGTGACAAGCGGGGACTTCGAAAATTTTGTTGCCGAGCGCCTGGTACGATTTTCGGATATGCCGTTCGGCCGGCTGGAAGTTTGTAGCTCCGCCCCGCTGAGTTGTGATTGGACAGCGGCATCTTCACACAATAGCGCCGACCAACCGGATTCACGGCGCCATTTTTATGAAGTTTTCGCTGCCCAATCACATCGCGGCTGGCGTCTGCCGGCTTTTTATGAATGAACTTTTCGCGTCGGCCATCTTAGAGCGGGAAATTTGAATTGGTGAACAATGTAAAAGTGAAAAAGCTGTTTTCACAGTACAATCTCACAACAGAGTATATATTCCTAATGCCTATGCTTATATTAACCCTTTGTTTTTACAAATTATATATCAGCTACATTTATGCATACTGCCCTCTTCTTTTCATACTTTATTAACCCCTTCTATTCTATTTCTCCTCCATTTGCTATCTGACTATGTGCACTACTAAGGCCATTTTAATATTAACCCCTTCTATTCTATTACTGCCACACTGCCTATCTCACTATCTGCTCTACTAAGCCCATTTTACTATTAACCCTTTCTATTCTATTACTGCTACACTCCCTATCTCACTATCTGCTGTACTAGCGCCTTTTTTATATTAACCCTTTCTATTCTATTAGTGCCACACTGCCTATCTCACTATGTTCTCTACTACGGCCATTTTAATATTAACCCTTTTATTCTATTAGTGCTACACTGCTTATCTTACTATCTGCTGTACTACGGCCATTTTAATATTAACCCTTTCTATTCTATTAGTGCTACACTGCCTATCTCACTATATCCTGTACTATGGCCATTTTAATATTAACCCTTTCTATCCTATTACTCCTACACTGTGTATCTCACTATCTGCTCTACTACGGCCTTTTTTATATTAACCCCTTCTATTCTATTAGTGCTACACTGCATATATCACTATCTGTTGTACTACGGCCATTTTATTATTAACCCCTTCTATTCTATTAGTGCTACACTGCGTATCTCACTATCTGCTCTACTACGGCCATTTTAATATTAACCCTTTCTATTCTATTAGTGCTACACTGCCTATCTTACTATCTGCTGTACTATGCCCTTTTTTATATTAACCCTTTCTATTCTATTAGTGCTACACTGCCTATCTCACTATCTGCTGTACTACGGCCATTTTAAAATTGACCCTTTCTATTCTATTACTCCTACACTGTGTATCTCACTATCTGTTCTACTACGGCCTTTTTTATATTAACCCCTTCTATTCTATTAGTGCTACACTGCCTATATCACTATCTGTTGTACTACGGCCATTTTATTATTAACCCCTTCTATTCTATTAGTGCTACACTGCGTATCTCACTATCTGCTGTACTACGGCCATTTTAATATTAACCCCTTCTATTCTATTAGTGCTACACTGCCTATCTCACTATCTGCTGTACTACGGCCATTTTAATATTAACCCTTTCTATCCTATTAGTGCCACCCTGACTATCTCACTATCTGCTGTACTACGGCCATTTTAATATTAACCCCTTCTATTCTATTAGTGCTACACTGCGTATCTCACTATCTGCTGTACTACCGCCTTTTTTATAGTAACCCTTTCTATTCTATTACTCCTACACTGCCTATCTCACTATCTGCTGTACTACGGCCATTTTAAGATTAACCCTTTCTATTCTATTAGTGCCACACTGCCTATCTCACTATGTGCTGTACTACGGCCTTTTTTATATTAACCCTTTCTATTCTATTAGTGCTACACTGCCTATCTCACTATGTGCTGTACTACCGCCATTTTAATATTAACCCTTTCTATTCTATTAGTGCCACACTGCCTATCTCACTATCTGCTGTACTACGGCCATTTTAATATTAACCCTTTCTATTATATTAGTCCTACACTGCCTATCTCACTATCTGCTGTACTACGGCCTTTTTTATAGTAACCCCTTCTATTCTATTACTGCCACACTGCGTATCTCACTATCTGCTGTACTAAGGACATTTTTACATTAACCTCTTCTATGCCTTTTCTATTTTACTTGCACCATGACTATTTTATAGGGTTTAAACTCATACATTAACCCCTTCTATTCTGTTTGCTATTCAATAACTGTGTCACTATGTGCTGGACATCTGTGATTTTACAACTTCACCACACATGGCCAGAAAAAAACCCATCTGCTGCGATTGCCGATTAAACCTTGCACTTGCTGCGCTGTTGCGGGAATACCCATACAAACTATAGGAATACTTGCGGCAGGTGCGCCAAGTTCATTTTTTTTTGTAGCAACACTTGACGCAACTCCTAAATCGCAGTGGCCGCAAGTCCCCTTATGGTTTCTATAGGGATTACCGCTACCGCACTGCAACTGCAATGTTAATGTGGCTATCGCAGCAGATGCATTTTTTTCAATGCATCTACCGCAATTTTATCTAAAGAGCTGATGTGAAAGGGCTCTAAGGCAATTTGTACATTAACCCGTTCTATTCTATTTCTGCCCCCCTTGCTATCTCAGTATGTGGTCCACTAAGGCTATTTATACATTTTCCTCTTCTATGCCATTTGCCATTTTGTTTTCCCACACTATGTTTTATAGGGTTCGAAATGCTACATTAACCCCCTACTTTCAGTTTGCTATTCACTAACTGTGTTACTAGGTGCTGTACTCAGGGCATTTGCAATTTTAACTCTTCTATACTATTTGAAATTTATTTTAACATCCACACTCTTTTATAGGATGTAAGTGCTACATTAACGTCTTCTATTGTTTTGCCTATTCACTGTCTATGTCACTATGTGGTATACTACTGGCATTTAATTACTAAATACTTTAATACTAATTTTATTTTTATTAATCGTCCAGTATTTTTTATGCGTGCCAATGCTATATTAACTACTTACAGGCTCTTTGACTTTTTTTTTTGGAGTTAGGAGTCAGTCATCACACGGTTACGAGTACGTTAACCCATTATATGTCAATTTTTATTATTTTTCTTAGTAATGACTCTGTTGCACTACTACCTGTCTTATTTTTAACAGTTTGGTGGTAATGCTACCTGCCCAGTTGACATCAGCGGTTATTTGAAATTGCACTAGATGTCCTGACAGAATTGCATCCGCTTGCTTTGCTGCATTGCCACCGCATAACTGCTGCACTTGCGGTGTCGTTCCGCTAATCCCCATTGTACGTATAGGGGAACTTGCCACAGCTCCCGCCACCATAAAAAGCGTGGTCACCCATCTTTTTTTTTCCATCCAGGACCTGCTACAAGTGCAAAATCCAAATTGCTGCACCTACTGCAAATAAATAGATACTGACTATTATGCCGATTATAATGAGTATGGGGATTCACGTAAACGCTTGCAAGTCCTGCAGTTATGCTGTGGCTATGCGCCACATGCACCAGATGCTGTTTTTCCAACGCTTATGATGCTATTTGAAATTAATGCTCATGTCAAAGTCTCTATCATCCCAGTAGGATATTCACTACTTTTACATACCTCATATTTTACACTCTATTACTGACTGGGTCCCCTTTCACACGTCCATTGTATATGCACATTTACATACTTTTATAACATGGCCTAAGATTTAAATTTTAAACGCGATTTCTCCATACCCGTCACCAGGGCTGTAGTTGCGTAGCGTGACACTACATCACCGCATTTACGTTACTTTTTACATTGACCTGACTCTTACAATATCTCATACGCAAGTTGCCTTATTTCTTTTTTCACCCTGCTTTGTCACATTCTGCCATTTCATACTTCACGTTTAGGCCGCTGTTTCCCCTATTCCACCAACAAAAATAAAAACCACTACTTCTGCTATAATACCAAAACCTTCAGTTCTTGGTAGAAATTAACCGTAAATCTGCTTTTTTTCAACACCTTATGAAACAACAACCTTGCTGGTGGTTATGCAGAAATTGATGTCATCCTGCTTCTATTAACGTTTTTATTACAATGTTCAAAATTTGCTTTGATACCGTGTATCGGAAAGGGCCATTACATCCATTTGTTTTGCCTTCACGGCAGTTTTTAAGGAATTTTAACACTCATTGCCATTCAATACTCCATACAGTTAACATCATTACATCTTTCTTTGTTACTTTAAATAAGTCTATCATTTCATTATAACAGGTTTTGGAAAACCATACTTTAGTTTTATTGTTTTTGTCTGTTTACACAGTTAGTATTCATTGTTTCCTTAACTAACACACTCTAGCTCATTTTGCTTTTGATTCACTGACTATTCTTACTAAGATGAGCTCTCCAACACAAAATATCACTCTTGCCAAGGAGGCTGCATCTACACCGAAGAAGAAGCGTGCTGAGAAAACTTTGGAACAGAGACGCCGTCGGTTAGATCAAGATAAGGCTGCTAAAGCTAAACGCATTGCAGAGGAGAGTTTGGAAGAGAAACGTGTTCGTTTAGATCTGCGTAAGGCTGCTAAGGAGAAACGTACTGCAAAGGAGACTTCAGAAGAGAGGCGTCTTCGCTTAGATACTGATAAGGCTGCTAAGGCAAAACGCCTTGCTGAAGAGACCTTAGAAAGGAGACGTATTCGCTTAGATCGTGTTAAGGCTGCTCACGCCAAACGTATTGCAAATGAGACTTCTGCAGAGAGACGTATTCGGTTAGATAGGGCTAAGGCTGCTAAACTCAAACGCTTTGGTAAACTCTCTTCTCCACTGAGACGTTTTTCGTTGGATGCTGCAAAGACCGCTTTACATACACGTATTTCGGGAGTGTCTTCTGAAAAAACAAGCCAACAAATGGAAACAAGAGCCATGACTGCGCGTTCTACATGCAAACAAACAAAAATTCCAGTCACTGAAGAACCGTCTGACACAGAAGCTACTCCAGCCTCTTCGTGTACTGACATTTTACCAAGTGAACTGCCTTTAACACCTCCCATTACCTCTATGGAAATCAAAAAAGGAAAGGTTCGCAAGGTGTCTGTGCGTATGCGCAAGAAGGGTGTGGAGGAGAGTTCTGAAGGAAGGACAGAACGATTAGCCAAAAAATCAATTACTCTGCCTCAACGACGCAAACAGAAAAAGTTAATGCCTGCAGGAGATCCGTCTGATCCTCAGACTGCTTCCACCTCTTCGTCTGATCCTCAGACTGCTGCCACCTCTTCATCTGATGCTCTGACTGCTGCCGCCTCTTTGTCTGATGCTCAGACTGCTGCCACCTCTTCGTCTGATCCTCAGACTGCTGCCACCTCTTCATCTGATGCTCTGACTGCTGCCACCTCTTTGTCTGATGCTCAGACTCCTGCCACCTCTTCTTCTACTATCTTGACTACAACTGAACAGCCTTTACTGCATCGCAAGGCCACATCAAAACGAAAACACTGTGCTGAGGAGACGCCATACAGCAAACAGTGTAAAATTTTGAGGCTTAAAAGGAAAAGACAGATGCGTCAAGATACAGAATCTCCTACATCTAGACAAGTCCACTTGGCCCATTTGGCTACATTACGTCGTGAAGAACGTCAAACTTCTTCTTCCACTTCTATATTGCAACAGGCAGAACGGAATATATATTCCACTTCTTCATTTATTGAATGTTTGGAATCTACATCCCTTCCACGTCTCATTTATGTAGGATTACATAATAAATTTCTACGTTCATTCTATTCACCTCTCCTACATGAAAGGGGATTTATTGATCAGGATCATGTTATTGCAGAACATTTCTGTGGTTTCATGAATGTAATATGTGAACATTGTGAGGCTCGACATTTTACTGCTGAACGACCATCAGATCAACAGTTTACTCTTTGTTGCCACAAGGGAAAAGTAAAGGTACCATTACCTCAATACCCGCACGTGTTCCAACGCCTGCTGAAAGGAGAGAGTGAGTACAGTCAAAATTTGATGGAGAATATAAGGAGCATTAATAGTTCTTTTGCTTTTGCCTCCATGGGTGCCCATGTTTCTCTACCTCCTGGACATGGACCATACTGCTTTCGTATTCATGGGCAAATTTATCATCGCACTGGAACACTCCATCCTGCTCAAGATCAAACTCCAGCATATGCACAACTGTACATTTTAGATACTCTAAGCGCTACAGACCAACGGCTACAGTCTCCAGAAAATGTTAAATGTAATCATACTTTAATGAGTATCATTGCTCTTCAATTGGATAATATTAATCCCTTTGTTTCGGCCTACAAAATGCTACATCAAGTTGAATTAGAAGAAGAACAGAAGGCAGTAGAACATGGCACAAAAATGCCAAATATTATCATGGCCATTAAACAAGACAGAGGCCAAGACCCGAGACGCTATAACAATCCTACTGCCAATGAAGTTGCTGTGGTCTTTGAAAATGCTGATGGAGAGCCACCATTCAATAGAGACATTTTAATTCATTTGAAACCTGATCCAAATAACCCCTTGGCCCCAAAAACACAGCAAGTCAGTATTCTGCACAGCAATTTAGATGCATTACTCTATCCTTTATTTTTTCCTCATGGAGAACAAGGCTGGCATGAGGGACTCATGCATCAAGGGAAAAGTCAACGCCGGGTTACACAGCTCCAGTATTACTGCTATTTGCTGTCTGTACGGAATCAGTTCAATCCTGTCCTGAATGGTGGCAAACTAACACAGCAGTACTTAGTGGATGCGTATGTGAAAATCGAGGCTAATCGCTTAAATTTTATCCGTCATCATCAAAAGGATTTAAAAGAGGAGGATTATTGCGTACTCCAGGAACATCTTCTGAAACAATCTGTTGAGAAAGGTATTCCCATTGGCAAGACCGTCATTTTACCATCTTCTTTTGAAGGCAGTCCCAGAAACATGCAGCAACGCTATCAGGATGCCATGGCTATTGTGACTAAATTTGGACGACCAGATCTTTTTGTAACCATGACCTGTAACCCTAAATGGAGGGAGATTACAAACAATTTAGAGCCATGGCAGCGTGTGGAACATAGACCTGATTTAGTGGCCCGTGTCTTCAGAATTAAACTGGAAGCCCTATTAAAAGAAATTAACACTGGATTATTTGGCAAAGTTTGTGCAATGGTTCATGTGATTGAATTCCAAAAGCGTGGCCTACCACACGCTCATATTTTGATCATTCTGGATAGCAAATCCAAACTAAGAACTGAGGTTGAAGTGGATAATATAGTTTGGGCTGAAATCCCTGATCCAGAAGAATACCCTCTGCTCCATGACATTGTGATGCAACACATGATTCATGGACCCTGTGGTCAACACAACCCCAATTCTCCATGTATGGATCTTGGCAAGTGTAAGAAAGGTTTTCCTAAAGATTTCCAACCAAGAACACTCATAGCTAAGGATGCATACCCTACTTATCAAAGAAAGGAAGGATCATCCTTTCAAATCCGTTCAAAGATGATTGATAATTCTTGGGTTGTTCCCTATAACCCTTACCTACTATTAACATACAAGTGTCATATTAATGTTGAGGTATGTGCTTCCATTCAAAGTGTAAAATACCTATTCAAATATGTCTACAAAGGACATGATAAAGCCAATCTTGAAATTTGCCAAACCAATATTCACCATGATGAAACACATCAATTCATGGATTCAAGATACGTGAGTGCACCGGAGGCAGCTTGGCGAATATTTGCTTACCCGATGCATAGACAATCGCACTCCATTATTCGCCTGGCCGTACATCTCCCACATTCTCAACCGCTTTATTTTCATGAGGATGACTCTGTTGACGACATCAGTTGCACAATGCACAGAAAATCTACTCTGATGGGCTACTTTGAGCTGAATGAGAGTAACCCGCATGCTCATGATTACTTCTACCGCCAAATTCCAGAGCACTATGTTTGGAAAGAAGGTGCATGGGAAGTTAGAAAGTGAGGAGGTTCTTCAGTGATTGGAAGAATGTATACTGTTAGTATGAAAGATCAAGAACGGTACTATTTGAGGTTGTTGTTACTGCATGTCAAAGGAGCAACAAGTTTTGACAACATTAAGACTGTTAATGAAGTGACATACCCAACTTTCAAAGAGGCAGCATTAGCTCTTGGATTGCTCTTCGATGACACTGTTTGGAGAAATACTTTATTGGATGCCTGTGTTCTCAACATGCCTGCACAGCTTCGTGATATGTTCGCATATATATGTATTTTTGGTCCTCCAGCTCATCCATTGGAGTTGTGGAAAGAATTTAAACAAGACTTTATCCAAGACTACTGCCATGCATATCACTCCAACACTGAGGAGTGTGAGAATTGTGAAGGATATGCTATGACTGATGTCCAAACTATTCTAAAATTTCATGGCAAAACTTTTACTGATTTTAATCTACCACGACCAAAAAGAAAGCCATACATCGCTCCACTATACAACAAGGATGATGAGTTAAGAAGAGCTCAGCAAATGAAAGCTACTTTAAATGACCACCAACTTTTGGCCTATGATGCGATCAATCAAGCTTTACACGATAGAAGTGGACAACCTAAGTGCTTTTTCATTGACGGTCCAGGTGGCAGTGGTAAAACATACCTGTATGATTTATTAATTCATGAACTAAGAGGAGAAGGCGAAATTGTCTCACCTGCAGCCAGTACAGGGATTGCAGCTAACTTACTGCAAGGAGGAAGAACCATCCATTCACTTTACGGAATACCAATTCCAATCAATGAAACTTCCGTTTCAAGGATTAAAAATGATACAGATGCTGCACAACATTTGAAAAGTACCAAACTTTTCATTATTGACGAGTCCACTCTGTTATCTAAATATGCATTGCATGTAATTGATCAACTTTTACGGGATGTCATGACAACAGATATCTCCAAGAAAAATACAACACCTTTTGGAGGGAAAGTCATTGTTCTGGGAGGAGACTTTCGACAGTGTCTGCCTATCATCCCACATGGTACAAGAACTGACATTATAGAGAGTTGTATTAAATACTCACGACAATGGCAGCTTTTCACTCAATTGCCACTCTTCAACAATATGCGCTCCATTGATCCTGATTATAGCCGTTGGTTACTTCAACTGGGAAATGGTGAATTGTCCAATGATTTCAACCTTGGAGATGATACCATTGAAATCCCACAAGACATGATCTGCACTGGCTCAATCATTCTTGCTATATTTGGTGAAAACATTGTCATTGATGTAGATAACAATGAAAGCATTCAGATTGCTGCATCACATGCCATTCTTTGCCCTAAAAATGACCATGTGGATATGGTGAACTCTAAGGTCATGGATTGCATTGCTGGTGAATACACTGAATACATTAGTGATGATTCCATTGATCCTGATGAGACTGAAGATCCAGATCAATATCCAGTGGAATTTTTAAATTCACTCACACCAACGGGAATGCCTTCTCATCGCCTCAAATTAAAAATCGGTACCATTGTCATGCTTTTGCGCAACTTTAACAGCAGAAAAGGTCTTTGCAATGGGACTCGCTTGATTGTCATTGCTTTGTTTGACAATCTGATTCAAGCAAAAGTCATTACTGGCTCTGCTGAAGGAAATGTGGTGTTTATTCCAAGGATTGATTTATCTCCATCAGAGACTGGATTACCTTTCAAGTTAAGACGTCGACAATTTCCCTTGAAGCCTGCTTTTGCCATGACCATCAACAAATCCCAAGGCCAAACACTGGAGAAAGTAGGGATTTTTTTGCCAGAACCTGTTTTTGGACATGGACAGTTATATGTGGCTTTTTCACGAGTGAAAAGAAGATGTAACGTTAAGGTGAAAGTGCTGGATACACCCATTCAAGGAAAGTTGGTGCCTAATTCTGAAAAAGTCTTTACTAAAAAATATTTTCTATAAGAATATTTTATCTTAAATTCTTTTGATATATATTACATTTACATACATGATGGATATAACAATGAAAGCATTCACATTGCTGCATCACATGACAATCTTTGTCCTAAAAATGTCCATGTGGAAATGGTGAACTCTCAGGTTATGGATTGCATTGCTGGTGAATACACTGAGTACATTAGTGATGATTCCATTCAGACTGAAGATTCAGACCAATATCCAATGGAATTTTTAAATTCACTCACACCAATGGGAATGCCTTATCAGCGCCTCAAATTACACATTGGTACTATTGTCATGCTTTTGCACACCTTTAACAGCATAAAAGGTCTTTACAATGGGAATCGCTTCATTGTCATCACTTTGTTTGACAATCTCATTCAAGCAAAAGTCAGTTCTGGGTCTGCAGAAGGAAATGTGGTGTTTACTTCAAGGATTGATTTATCTCCATCATAGACTGCTTTACCTTTTAAGTTAAGACATCGACAATTTACCGTAAAGTCTACTTTTCCCATGACCATCAACAAATCCCAAGGCCATACACTGGAGAAAGTAGGGATTTTTTTGTCCAACAACCCATTTTTGGACATGGACAGTTATATGTGGCTTTTTCACGATTGAAAAGAAGATGTATTGTTAAGGTGAAAGTACTGCATACACCCATTCAAGGAAAGTTGCTGCCTCATTCAGAAAAAGTCTTTACAAAAAATATTGTCTATAAGAATATTTTATTTTAAATTCTTTAGATATATCTATCATGTATGTAAATGTAATATATAACAATGAAAGCATTCACATTGCTGCATCACATGACAATCTTTGTCCTAAAAATGTCCATGTGGAAATGGTGAACTCTCAGGTTATGGATTGCATTGCTGGTGAATACACTGAGTACATTAGTGATGATTCCATTCAGACTGAAGATTCAGACCAATATCCAGTGGAATTTTTAAATTCACTCACACCAATGGGAATGCCTTATCATCGCCTCAAATTACACATTGGTAGCATTGTCATGCTTTTGCACACCTTTAACAGCATAAAAGGTCTTTGCAATGGGAATCGCTTCATTCTCATCACTTTGTTTGACAATCTCATTCAAGCAAAAGTCATTACTGGGTCTGCAGAAGGAAATGTGGTGTTTATTCCAAGGATTTATTTATCTCCATCAGAAACTGCCTCACCTTTCAAGTTAAGACGTCAACAATTTCCCGTGAAGTCTACTTTTTCCATGACCATCAACAAATCCTAAGGCCATACACTGAAGAAAGTAGGGATTTTTTTGTCACAAACAGTTTTTGGACATGGACAGTTATATGTGGATTTTTCACGAGTGAAAACACGATGCAATGTTAAGGTGAAAGTGTTGGATACACCCATTCAAGTCAAATTGCTGCCCAGTAGTGAAATACTCTTTACTACAAATATTCTCTCTAATATTTTATTTTAAATTCTTTAGATACATGTTAGATTTACATACATACTTACTTTCTAATTAAATACAAAAATTACAATAAATTAGTTTAGCCATAGATGTATAGTAATATAAAAAAATATATATATTATTTGTTATACAAAAAGATATTAAAATTAGTTATTATATATACAATAGTTATTTAATAAATATAGTCATTAGTGTTCATTTTCAATAACAATATAGTATATAGAAATATTTTAGTTTAAATTCTTTATATGCATATTACATTTAGATACATAATTATTTTCTAATTAAACAAAAATATTCCCATAAAATAGTTTAGCCATAGATGTATAGTACTAAAAAAAAAAAAAAAAATTACTTTGCCCATAGATGTGTAGGAATTGACCAAAAAAATTATAAAAAAATAGTTTACAAATAGATGTATAGCAATAGAAATAATCAAAAATACCAAACAAATTACTTTAGTTTTAGATAGACATTATAATTAGTTATTAAATATTAAATAGGTCTTTAAGAAATATAGTCTTTAGTTTCACTTTTCACTAAAAATATAGTATATAAAAATATTTTACTTTTAATTATTTACATACATATTCTATTTACATACATACTTTCTAATTAAACACAAATATTACAATAATTTAATTTAGCTATAGATGTAGAAGAATAGAAATAGACAAAAATACCACAAATATTACTTTCTTTATAAAGATATTATAAATAAGTTTTAGATATAAAATAGTTATTTAAAATATATAGTACTTACTTTTTTAGCTTTTGAACTTTCTTTTTAAATTTCATAGTATATGTATATAAACACACATTTTATAGTAGATTGTAGATGTGTATCATCTAAATGCTTGCATTTAGTGATAAGAACCTGAAGTTTCAGCAGGATAGCTGCTGCGAGATTTCATTTTCTTTTTACACAGGGTCAGGTTTTTGTGAACAGCTAAGGCTGCCTTCAGATTTGCAGATGCATCTGCAGCGTTTTGAAAATGCATCTGGAATCATCTGCATGCAGACGGTAGACCCTATCTTTATAATGGGACGCATGGTGTCTGCAGATGCTTGCAGGCAGCTGTGCACACACATTTACTCCTATATGTGATCTGTGCGCAGGCGGATGCCTGAATACAAATCACACACTCCCACCATCATCAGGGATGCAACATGTCGTGTCCCTGGTGCGGAGTAGAGTCTGTGATCTGTACCCAAGCATCTGCCTGCGCAGAGATCACATATAGGAGTGAATGGGTGTGCTTGGCTGTCTGGAAGCATCTGCAGACACTGTGCGTCCCATTATAAAGATAGGGTTTACTGTCTGCATGCAGATGCATCTGCAAAATGCTGCAGATGCATCTGCAAGTCTGAATGCAGCATTAGAGACGGGTGGGACAGCTGTTCACACACATCTCTATCTTGAAGTGTGTTCTGTACATATAAATACATACATACATATAGGTACATATTTAGACACATAGAAACATATTTAGACACATAGGGAAAGAATAGACATTTTCTTTTTAAATCTGACTTATTCTGCTATTTGTGGAATTTATAGTGTGAACACATCAATTTTGACACTTGCTGTCTAATGGTGACCTACAGCACTCTTACTGTAAGTTGCATGAAATGTTAATGGAATTTGTGCTTTACTTGCAGTAGTTGCGGCACATGTGCTTTCAACAGTTTCAACTGCCAAAATCACAGTTAGCTCTGATTTTTAGTGGTTGCATTTAGTCAACATGTTAAAGCTGTGCTTGCCGTATTTATTGCAAGCTAATTGCAAGTTCCATATACATTACATGTTACTTGCTGAAAGTCAGCTGTAGGTAGGTCCTTTGGTGACAAGTGCAGAAATTGTATTTGGTTATTCTACACCTTCTGCAAATAGCCAAAAAATATCTGCTTTAAAGGAGTCTAACTATTAATTATTAGGGGTAGAGTAGAGTAGGTCCCACCAGTTGTAAGGCTACCTTCCCGTGGTTGGTGGGGAAACATGTACTGGCTTAATCATAGATTATTAATATTCATATATAAATTGAATATACGTAATCTGTACAAAACATCAGTGCCAGTATCTGTACGAAAAGCCTTGCCTTAGAATCATGACATGTACTACACTGACATGTACCATACAAACATTGGTAGTTGATAGATAGATATCATGTCTTATGTGCATTATTGTCAAATTTGAATGAATAATGTATATATGCATGCTACACTCCCGATTCTTTACAATTGGGCCGCCATCTATCATGGAATAATTGGATTATTAGTTAAAAATCTAATTTAATAAACTATACACCAGTTCTAGAATCCCGATGCAATCGCATCGGGCTCACAGCTAGTTAATGCTAATAATTATGCTATTAATGCTAATATTTATGCTATTAATGCTAATAATTATGCTATTAATCGTAATCATAATGGTATTAATGCAAATAATATTGCTATTAATGCTATTAATGCTAATAATTATGCTATTAATGTTAATAATTATGCTATTAATGCTAATAATTATGCTATTAATGGTAATAATAATGCTATTAATGCAAATAATATTGCTATTAATGCTATTACTGCTATTAATGCTAATAATTATGCTATTAATGCTAATAATTATGCTATCAATGGTAATAATAATGCTATTAATGCTAATAATATTGCTATTAATGCTATTAATAATGCTATTAATGCTAATAATAATGCTGTTAATGCTAATATTTATGCTATTAATAGTAATAATAATGCTATGAATTCAAATAATATTGCTATTAATGCTTTTATTAATGCTATTAATGCTAATTCTAATGCTATTAATGGTATTTATAATGCTATTACTCTATTCATACTGCTGTTAATAGTATTAATACTGCTATTAATGTTATTAATACTGTTATTAATGATCATAATACTGCTAATAATGCTATTAATACTGCTATTACTGTTAATAATACTGCTATTGCTAATATTATTGCTATTGATGATGCTATTGATGATGTTATTGATGATGTTATTGATGATGGTATGGATGATGATATGGATGATGGTATTGGTATTCATGCTATTGGTATTATGTATGCACATTCGATGTCCTTAAGTATTCAGTCACCTCTTACTATTATTGATATTAATGAGAAACATGTCTATATCTTTGTAATACGTCGTAGGGTACATTATAACGACATACAAAACATGATATTTAAATATGTTCATTGTCTATCTGGAACTTATTATTTTCCTTAATAATTATTCTATACTTTTCAAGAATTCTTTTCTCCCAAAAAGCTTTTGTAAAAGCTCTTACGTACCTATACCTCTCCAAGCATAGTGTTACCTTTGTATGTCCTAACATGACTTCAAAGGATACTAGCAAGGATGTTGGCGGGTACAAAGCCGCATGGATGCGTAAGACACGTGCTAAGGAAACTGAAGAAGAGCGACAATGTCGTTTGGATAAGTCTAAAGCTGAGTATAAGCAACGCATTGCAACGGAGTCGCTGGAACAAAAACAACTACGCTTGGGCAAAAAAGCTCAGAAGGAACGTCAACGCCGTCAAAAAAAAAAAAGTAACACCACCAGTACATCACTCTGCTGATCAGACAGTAACCTCATCAGTACAACAGTCTGCTGATCAAACTGCAAGCTCACCTGTACAATACTCTGCTGATCCAACTCAGTGTGCTGATCAGACAGTAACCTCATCAGTACTACAGTCTGCTGATGCAACTGTAAGCTCACCAGTACTACAGTTTGCTCTAGCTCTTTCTAGCAGTTCACCGGATGAAAGTAGCACAATTCCTCAAGTTTCATCACCGCGCAAAGCAACAGCAAAGCGTAAACATTGTGCTCAGGAGACGTCACGCACAAAACGTTTTCGCGTTGAACAAGAACAAACTCCTTTGGAGGCACAAATTGCTCAGGAGTCTTCACAATCCAAACAGAGCCGCTTACGCAAAAGTGCTGGCTCACGTCGTACACACCGCAAAAAGACGTCTTCTACTGTTACACAAGTGGATCCTGACTCTTTTTCTGCTTTATTACTTCAACGTCTGATCTATGTCGGTTTGCAGAAACAACATCTTATTTACCTACCTACACCTCCCTCTTCATATCCACCTGGATTTACAGATAGTGATTTTGGCATTGTGGAACATACCTGTGGCTCTATGATATTCATATGTAACCATTGTGAAGCTCGACATTTCATGGATGAGATGCCATCGGATAAACAGTATACTCTCTGTTGTCACAAGGGGAAGGTCAAGGTTCCGTTACCTCAGTATCCAGAGATGTTGGAATGTATTCTTAAAGGTCAGAGTCCATACAGTCGGAATATGATGGATAACATCAGAAGTATTAATAGTTCCTTTGGTTTTGCTTCTATGGGTGCAAGTATTGCTCCTCCAACTGGACATGGCCCTTATTGCTTCAGGATTCATGGCCAAATTTATCACCGTACTGGAACACTACATCCTGCTCCAGATCAAGCTCCTGCTTATGCCCAACTCTACATTTTAGATACTGCCACTGCTAATGACCAACGTTTACAGTGTGACGAAAATAAAAAATGTCATCCTAAATTGATGCGGCTCATTGCTAACTTATTAGATCGCATCAATCCTTTTGTTTCCGCATACAAAATGTTACGTTTTGTTGAACAAGAGGAACAGGAGAAGGCAATTGAAAATGGTACTGTCATGCCTAATATCATCATGGCTCTTAAACAGGATCGAGAACAAGACCCAAGACGTTATAATAAACCAATTGTTAATGAAGTTGCTGTGGTCTTTGAAAATGCTGATGGAGAGCCACCCTTCAATAGAGATATTTTAATTCATCTCAAACCTGACCCAAACAATCCTTTAGCCCCAAAAACACAGCAAGTCAGTATTCTCCACAGTAATTTAGATGCTTTACTGTATCCGTTATTTTTTCCACATGGAGAACAAGGCTGGCATGAGGGACTGAAGCATCAAGGTGAAAATCCACGGAGAATTACACAATTGCAGTATTACTGTTATTTGCTATCTGTACGTCCTGGGTTCAATCCTATTCTAAATGGTGGAAAACTAACACAACAGTATTTAGTGGATGCGTATATAAAAATTGAGGCTAATCGCTTAAATTTTATACGTCAACATCAAAAAGATTTAAAAGTGGAGGACTATTGCGTACTACAGGAACATCTGCAAAGAAAATCTTTCGAAAAAGGAATTCCCATTGGCAAGACGGTCATTTTACCATCGTCGTTTGAAGGTAGTCCAAGAAATATGCAGCAACGTTATCAAGATGCCATGGCTATTGTTACAAAATTTGGACGCCCAGATCTTTTTATAACAATGACCTGTAATCCCAAATGGAGCGAGATTATCCACAATTTAGAACCATGGCAGAGGGTGGAACACAGACCGGATTTAGTCACCCGTGTCTTCAAAATAAAATTAGAAGCCCTATTAAAAGATATAAACAGTGGATTATTTGGCAAGATTTGTGCAATGGTTCATGTAATAGAATTTCAAAAGCGGGGACTACCACATGCTCACATTTTGATTAGTCTGGATAGCAATTCCAAATTACGCACTGAGCTTGATGTCGATCGTACTGTTTGGGCAGAAATTCCTGATCCATCCGAGTATCCTGTCCTCCATCAAATTGTGATGCAACATATGATTCATGGACCCTGTGGACAATTGAACCCCAATTCTCCATGTATGGATATTGGAAAGTGTAAAAAAGGATTCCCAAAAGATTTCCAACCAAAAACTCTAATAGCACACGATGCCTACCCAACTTATCAACGCAATGCAGGACCTTCATTTACACAACGTTCTCACATGGTTGATAATTCTTGGGTTGTTCCCTATAACCCTTTCCTACTATTAAAGTATAAGTGTCATATAAATGTGGAAATCTGTGCGTCCATTCAAAGTGTCAAGTATTTATTCAAATATGTTTACAAAGGGCATGATAAAGCCAATCTGGAAATTTCTCAAACAAACATACAACATGATGAACCTCACCAATTTATGGATTCAAGATACGTCAGTGCACCGGAGGCAGCTTGGAGAATTTTTGCCTATCCAATGCATAAACAATCACACAGCATTGTTCGCCTTGCCGTACATCTGCCACAGTCACAACCACTTTATTTTCATGAAGATGCTTCTGTAGAGAACATTGCTGCCATGACGCATAGAAAATCAACTCTTATGGCCTACTTTGAACTGAATCAGAATGACCCACATGCTCATGAATACTTCTACCGCCAAATTCCTGAGCACTATGTCTGGAAAGCTGGTGCATGGGAAATTAGGCAGAAACGTGGAACAACAGTCATTGGAAGAATGTATACGGTCAGTATGAAAGATGAAGAACGCTACTATTTACGGTTGTTGTTACTACATGTAAAAGGAGCAACAAGTTTTGAGCACATTAAGACTGTTAATGAAGTCGAGTACCCAACTTTTAAACAGGCAGCAATAGCCCTTGGATTACTTTTGGATGACAGTGTTTGGCGAAATACCTTACTGGATGGCTGTGTTCTAAACATGCCTGCACAGCTTCGGGATATGTTTGCTTACATATGTATCTTTGGTCCTCCTGCTCATCCATTGGAGTTGTGGCAAGAATTTAAAAAAGATTTTATTGAAGACTACTGCCGTGCATATCACCCTAACAATGAGGACTGTGAGGATTGTGAAGGCTATGCAATGACAGATGTTCAAAATGTGTTAAAATTTCATGGCAAAAGCTTTACGGATTTTAATCTACCACGCCCCAAAAGAAAACAACAACTACAACCACAATACAACAAAGAGGAGGAGTTTAGAAGAGCCCAAGAAATGAAAGAAACTTTAAATGAACAACAACTTTTGGCCTATAATGCCATAAATGAAGCATTACAGGATACAAGTCAGCAAGCTAAGTGCTTTTTCATTGATGGCCCAGGTGGCAGTGGGAAAACATATTTGTATGATTTGTTAATTCGTCAAATAAGAGGAGAAGGAGAAACTGTGTTACCTGCTGCCAGTACTGGGATTGCAGCCAACTTATTGGAAGGAGGAAGAACCATCCATTCACTTTACGGGATACCTATTCCAATCAATGAAACATCTGTTTCAAGAATCAAAAATGATACTGATGCTGCACACCATTTGAAGAATACTAAACTTTTCATTATTGATGAATCCACTATGCTATCTAAATACGCACTGCATGTCATTGACCAACTATTAAAGGATGTTATGACCAAAGATATCTCGAAGAAAAATAAAACACCCTTTGGAGGGAAAGTCATTGTTCTGGGAGGAGACTTTCGTCAGTGTCTTCCTATTATTCCTCATGGAACACGAACTGATATCGTAGAGAGCTGCATTAAATATTCCAGACAATGGCAGATTTTCACTCAATTGCCACTACTTGACAACATGCGCTCTGTTGATCCAGAATACAGCAATTGGATACTTCAGCTGGGAAATGGACAATTGACCAATTCTTATAACCTTGGAGATGATGTTATAGAAATCCCTGAAGATATGATTTGCACAGGCTCACTAATATTTGACATTTTTGGTGAAAACATTGTAATTGATGTCAATGACAATGAAAGCATTAATACAGCAGCATCACATGCCATTCTTTGCCCCAAAAATGATGATGTGGATCAGGTCAACTCTAAGATCATGGATTGCATTGCTGGAGAGTACACAGAATACATTAGTGATGATTCCATTGATCCGGACGAGACAGAGGACCCAGAGCAATACCCTGTTGAGTTTTTAAATTCACTTACACCCACGGGATGCCATCTCATCGTCTGAAATTAAAAATTGGCACCATTGTAATGCTTTTGAGGAACTTCAACAGCCGAAAAGGTCTTTGTAATGGGACTCGCTTAATTGTCACCGGTTTGTTTGCCAACATGATTCAAGCAAAAGTCATTACTGGGTCTGCTGGAGGAAATGTGGTTTTCATTCCCAGGATTGATTTGTGCCCATCAGAAACCGGCTTGCCTTTTAAGTTAAGACGTCGCCAATTTCCTCTGAAGCCAGCTTTTGCCATGACAATAAACAAATCCCAAGGACAAACACTTGAGAAAGTAGGGATTTTTTTGCCAGAACCTGTTTTTGGACATGGACAATTGTATGTGGCTTTTTCAAGAGTGAGAAGACGATCCAATGTAAAAGTGAAAGTGGTGGACACTCCAATCCAAGGAAAATTGCTGCCTAACAGTGACAAAGTATTTACCAAAAATATTGTCTACAAGAATATTTTGCACTGAACTCTTCACTATGACTATTCTTCCGTTTATTTATCTTTTGAAAAAAAAAAAAAAAAAAAAAAAAAATTTTACTGTTTCACATTTTATTCTTTTATATACTGATTTCTACTATATTTTTGTGAACACACATTTAAAATAATATGAGAGATGTGTATCATCCACATTTCTACAGTGGGTGATAGAAACCATTATTTCAAGCTCCAGCACTATATGTGCTGAGAGATTTCATTCTCATTCTTTACAGGGAGAGGTTTTTGTGAACAGCTAAGAGACGGGTGGGATGGCTGTTCACACACATCTCATTAGCAAGGTGTGTTACACATGTTTAGATAGATAGGGACAAAAATAAATTATTCATTAGATTCTATCATGCCATTTTTCTTAGATTTTTTTTCACATTATTGAGGAATATACTAAATGATAATAATTGATCATGAAGGACTCACCGACAACATACTTGCTGTAATTTTCATGACTGCATGCATGCAATTTGTACTTCACTTGCGGTTTGTGCAGAGAACATAGTTGCGGCAGTGTCATCCACATCAACTACAGTCATCTGTGCTTACTTAGTGGATGCATGTTATGCACCTGCCAAAGCCACGTTCACTTCATTTACCGCAGGTTAACTACAAGTTTTTTAGTTATTGCGTGGACATTGCTGCAAGTTTGTAGTTGGTAACTCCTTTTGTATCAATTTATAACATTTATTTATTTACCACATGATCCTCAAAAAATCTAAGACAAATCCAGCCATAAAACCTATTTAAATAATATCAATTCGGAATTAGTTAGATTAGGACTCACCAGGCGTAAGGGCATCTTGACGCGATTGGTGGGCTGACACAAACTGGCTGATACACATATTACTATTATTAATTCATCAATTCTAATGATTGACGCATTAATAAGTATTGCTACTTTGTGTTCTAAGACCCTTACAACATAATTGTTCAATTTTCCTTATATGATATCAACAATACAAATATATGTAGTTGCTGTAAAGATGTCATTGGAATAATTGGATTATTATTTAAAAATCTTTAAAAAAACAATAAACATATTCTAGACACCCGATGCATTTGTATCAGGCTAACAGCTATAACTACTATAATCAAATTAACGCACGTTCTAGAATCCCGATGCATTTGCATCGGGCTCACAGCTAGTACAAATATAAGTACCAACAGAAATAATGGACCCTGGGTTGGGTATTAGGGAAGGCAACTATTCCATTGAACCCCTGACAGTCCCATCACCATTAATGAGTTATGTTTCCACATTGAAGCTTATCCAACCAATAATAGAACAAACCAGTAACGCAAGTACACCAGATTTATCCAATACTAGATGGCGGCCCGATTCTAAAGAATCGGGTAGTCTAGAATCCATACATAGTTTATTTACTAATAACTACGGGAGTGCGGTGAAATGAATTGTGTGTATACAGGCGGCTTTGTGGGTAGCAGAGTATACAGGCAGCTCTGTGGGTAGCAGAGTATACGGTGGCTCAGTGGTTAGCACTGCGCGGTGGCTCAGTGCTTAGCACTGCGCGGTGGCTCAGTGGTTAGCACAGCGTGGTGGCTCAGTGGTTAGCACTGCGCGGTGGCTCAGTGGTTAGCACTGCGCAGAGGCTCAGTGGTAAGCAGTGACTGTGGTGAAAGTGGTCAGCGCGGTGCTGTGGGCAGAGTGGTCAGCGCTGACCCCACAGCACTCTGCGCTGACCCCTCTTTCTACGGCGCCCTGAGCTGACCCCTCGGCGCCCTGTGCTGACCCCTCGGCACCCTGCGCTGACCCCTCGGCACCCTGCGCAGGGCGCCGAGGGGTCAGCGCAGGGCGCCGTGGGCATAGGGGTCAGCGAAGGGTGCTGTGGGTAGAGGGGTCAGCGCAGAGCGCCGTGGGCAGAAGGGTCAGCGCAGGGTGCCGTGGGCAGAGGGGTCAGTGCAGGGTGCCGTGGGGAGAGGGCTCAGCGCAGGGCGCCATGGGCAGAGGGGTCAGCGCAGGGCACCGAGGGGTCAGCAGAAAGCGCCGAGGGGTCAGCGCAGGGTGCCGTGGGCAGAGGGGTCAGCGCAGGGTGCCGTGGGGTCAGCGCAGCGCGCCGAGGGGTCAGCGCAGGGTGCCAAGGGGTCAGCGCAGGGCGCCGTGGGCAGAGGAGTCAGCGCAGGGCGCCGTGGGCAGAGGGTCAGCACAGGGCGCCGTGGGCAGAGGGGTCAGCGCAGAGCTCCGTGGGGTCAGCACAGGGCGGCAAGGGGTCAGTGCAGGGTGCCGTGGTCAGAGGCTCAACGCAGGGCGACGTGGGCAGAGGGGTCAGCGCAGGGCGCCAAGGGGTCAGCACAGGGCGCCGAGGGGTCAGTGCAGGGTGCCGAGCGCAGAGGGGTCAACGCAGGGCGCCGTTGGCAGAGGTGTCAGGGCAGGACGCCAAGGGGTTAGCGCAGGGCGCCATGGGCAGAGGGGTCAGCGCAGGGCGCCGTGGGAAGAGGGGTCAGGGCAGGAAGCTGAGGGGTCAGCGCAGGGCGCCGTGGGCAGAGGGTCAGCGCAGGGTGCCGTGGGGTCAGCGCAGGGTGCCGAGGGGTCAGCGCAGGGCGCCGAGGGGTCAGCAGAAAGCGCCGAGGGGTCAGCGCAGAACGCCGTGGGTAGAAGGGTCAGCGCAGGGTGCCATGGGATCAGCGCAGGGCGCCGAGCGGTCAGCGCAGGGCGCCAAGGGGTCAGCGCAAGGTGCCGTGGGGTCAGCGCAGGACGCCGTGGGCAGAGGGGTCAGCGCAGGGTGCCGTGGGCAGAGAGGTCAGCGGAGGGAGGTGCGGGGTCAGTGCAGGGCACCGTGGGCAGAGGGGCCAGTGCAGGGTGCCGTGGGCAGAGGGCTCAGCGCAGAGCACCGTGGGCAGAGGGGTCAGTGCAGGGCGCCGTGGGCAGAGGGGTCAGCGCAGGGCGCCGTGGGCAGAGGGGTCAGCGCAGGGCGCTGTGGGCAGAGGGGTCAGAGCAGGGCGCCTTGTGCAGAGGGGTCAGCGCAGGGCGCCGAGGGGTCAGTGCAGGACACCGTGGGCAGAGGGGTCAGTGCAGGGCGCCGTGGGCATAGGGGTCAGCACAGGGCGCCGTGGGCAGAGGGGTCAGCACAGGGCGTCGTAGGCAGAGGGGTCAGCGCAGGGCGCCGTGGGCAGAGGGGTCAGCGCAGGGCGCCGTAGGGCGGTGACATTAAAGATGGCGGCCGGAAAGTCTCGCGAGGTGAGACTTCGCGGCCACCATCTTGCATGTCGCCACTGGGCACAGAGTGAAACCAAGATGGCGGCCGGGAACTCTCGCGAGACTTTCCGGCCGGCCAGGAACTCTCGCGAGAATTTCTGGCCGCCATCTTGGTTTCGCTATTTAGAGGGCGGCGACATTGAGTGGCGACAGATGGAGGATGGAAGAAGACGGAGGCGGGTGCGGGTGCGATGGAGTGGTAAGTATAATAGCAGAGGGGCAGAGCTGGACTTGCAATGGGGTGGAGGGACAGAGGACCACTGTAGAATCTGTAGTGGGGCATTGAAAGTCCCCACTACCAAGTAAGCGGCGGCCATATTAGTTAGGGACAATCATCCCCTAAGCCAGCTTCAGTCGGATGTGACGTCATAAACGTTACATAGTGACGGAGGCTGGCTTAGGGGAATTATTATATAGGATGGTTACGATCCATAAAGAAATAAGAATGGATAGGTTTGAAAGACTCTAAAATAACACAATATTTCGGGTGGCTCCTTGACATCATCCGAAAAGAAAAAGAAAACGAGTGCTTGTAGGGGCAGCGGATGGAAGATGCACAAACAAGGAGAAAGAAGATTCCCAATCCCCAAAAAAGACAAAAGCTGTCTCTTAACAGAACCGGCCATTGAAGGCTCTAAAATGAACACTACAGGGTTTTTTTAACCTCTCTAGGTACGAATTAAATACATGTGAGGTTTCCCTTTTAAAGATCTCCCCTTTTAGTGTTTTTTATTTGCTGCATAAATCCTGTACCCTGTACACTAAAACTAATTTAATTTATGGTGTACCATTTTGTGAGTGTTTCACCGAATTAAGGTTATAGATGGATATCCAAATTAAACGATTAAATAAAATTGAAGGGATATTCCTGGTTAAGTTTATTTCTTTTATTCAAATTTTTAAAAATCCAGTGTGGATAGGTGATACAGTGCTGACGGTGTTTTTACTAAGACAAACCACCCAAGAACAAACGCAAAACATAAATAATGCTTGTGGGTGCGGTCCCCCTGAGGGTGGTAATAGGATTAGTTTACAATATGACAGTTTTATGATGTACGGTTCTTTTTGGAAAGTGACCCGCCTGGACACATTCCGTCTCCAGGGGCGATCACAACCAAATGCCGTCACAGATTTGCCCAGATATTGGGTCTTTTCAATATTGTCCCTGAGTCAGAAGGGTCCAACCCACCACCCTAAAGTCAAAAGTCCTACAATCCACAGGCACGATAAGTTCAACAATATATGACCATTGATATGGTATAGTGATAGCAATCCGCCCGACGCGTTTCGCCTCCTCCAACTAATCATAGGAGGCTCATCAGGGGCCTTAGACAGTATGCTACATCAGGTATATGTGTCACATAGATACAATATGACACTTTATGTTTCAAAGTCTGGTAGTATTAACCCGCAGTGGTCCGGGTTATGGGATGTTGACGGGGAGTACTGATGAATTTGTCAGTCATCAGATGTTGTGCCTTGGAATTACCTGGAAACAACATGAAATAACGGTTTTCTTAACAATGATGCTGTTAGCTATATGTGTGACCCTCACCCAAGTATGTAGTGCCACTAGAACAGTGATTTACTAGGTTTATCCCACCAAGGAAAGTGTCTTGTGGTATATTCCAGTGGCCTACTGGTAATTATTATGTGGAGGTCACAGTGTAATCATCGCTTCCATCTGTCTGATCTTCTCGTATTGTATCTTCTAATCAAAGCACAAAACATATTAGTGTTTCTATTGCTATGATTAGGGGCAAGTGATTTAGTAAATGTACCTACCCTCTTCCTCCAGTTAAAGCATTATCCTGTTCTCCTGTTTACGTTAGGTAATGATTAGTGATGGGCGAATCCTAAATTACTCGGAATCGCTTGACTCTAGCGAGTCCGAGCACAGGACTCGCTACTCGTTGCGAGTCTATGGCACCAACCTACGCAAATCTGCTCCTGGGCTGGTGGGAAGACACAATAGTCTTCGGAGGTGAAGGTAACACATCTTGGTATATAACTCACCCCCCCATGTTGCTGACATAGTACCCAAACATGTCTTTCAGCATAAAGTACCCTAAAATGTGTGCCTCTACTTACAATTAATAGGTAAACTTATACCTTATATAACATAACTTATACATTTAGACCATGAAGAACCCAGAAATCTGTCTAATGTGTTATAAGTCTTTCCCTTCTGCATATAAGAGGGAGGTTTCTTCCCTCCCAGTGCACTAACATTCATTGCATAGATGCCTGTAACTAAGGGGCCGCGATCCGCATCTGCGCAATAGAGGCAGAAGCGATCCAGGAAGTGCACACACGCGCAGTAGGAGGATGTGCGTTCCAGGTGGAATGCACGCTGCTGTAAGGCATGCCAGCAAGTTCCGGTGGGCGGGAACCCACCCCACATAGGGGCGGACTATATCAAGAAGATCTCTGAGCCGGCGGGGCTGTTAGCTCGGACATCAGAGAGCAGCACCTCAGCCGGCTCTGAGAAACAGGAGACACAGAAAAGGTCCATGCTCCCCTCCAGAAAGAAGGAGTAGAACCGGGACTACATGGGACATACTACACATGGGAAAGACTGAGGTAACTTGTTACACATAGAACCTCACAGATTTGACCCCATTATTGGCCTGTGAGATATTTAATGTGGATGTTATCAACAATACAGGCACTTCAGGAATCATTAACCCTTGTCTGACCAATGATCTTGGTAGACAGAAAGACTTGATGAAAGGGAGATTGATAAGTGTCCTCTTCTATCAAAAAACAACTGTGTTCTCAGACATAATAAGAATAAGGTTAGTAAACAACGCTTACGCCTATCTTAAATTGATGAGAGATGATTTAAACTTGATACAACCCCATAATTTTTCCCCCATTGAGGGATGCTGAAGGGAGTTAACAGATGTATGGTCTTATCATTACCTAACGTAAACAGGAGAACAGGATAATGCTTTAACTGGAGGAAGAGGGTTTTTGTCTCATACAATGTTAGATATAGTCTGGGTTTCCAGTCCTACCCAGTTATTTTAACCTCCTATGCCCTTCTGGGCCGTGGAGGAAAGTTTTTTGGGGAACCCTTTGTTAGTCAATAGTGAAAGTATGTATTTTCATGAAACCACGCAACATTTTTAGCTCAAAGATATGGGCTTGTTGGTTCCGAAGGATATCAGATAAAACACGCGTATGTTTGTGTCTCATTAAGACCATGGGGTGTTACTGTTTTCAAACGGTGGATCCAGCGACACTGTTTTTGCAAGATGAGTCTGTCCCAGTTACCTCCTCTTGTAGGTGGTGTTACAACTTCAATAGCCATAAAGGTACATCCGTCAAGTGCCCCTCCATGTTCTTGAAGTATATGTCTTGCAATAGGGGTGTCTCTCCTTTTTCTGACGTCCCCGACATGTTCGCCTATCCGTTTCCTAAACTCCCTTTTGGTCTTCCCTATGTATTCAATACTACATACACATCTGAAGCAGTAGACTACTCCAACCGTTTTGCAATTCACAAAATGCCGTAGTTTATAGATTTTACCGGTATTTCTGCTGATGAGCTCCTTGTCAGTGCTTGAACTGGAGGAAGAGGGTAGGAACATTTACTAAATCACTTGCCCCCTAATCGTAGCAATAGAAACACTAATATGTTTTGTGCTTTGATTAGAAGATACAATACGAGAAGATCAGACAGATGGAAGTGATGATTACACTGTGACCTCCACATAATAATTACCGGTAGGCCACTGGAATATACCACAAGACACTTTCCTTGGTGGAATAAACCTAGTAAATCACTGTTCTAGTGGCACTACATACTTGGGTGAGGGTCACACATATAGCTAACAGCATCATTGCTAAGAAAACCGTTATTTCATGTTGTTTCCAGGTAATTCCAAGACACAACATCTGATGACTGACAAATTCATCAGTACTCCCCGTCAACATCCCATAACCCGGACCACTGTGGGTTAATACTACCAGACTTTGAAACATAAAGTGTCATATTGTATCTATATGACACATATACCTGATGTAGCATACTGTCTAAGGCCCCTGATGAGCCTCCTATGATTAGTTGGAGGAGGCGAAACGCGTCGGGCGGATTGCTATCACTATACCATATCAATGGTCATATATTGTTGAACTTATCGTGCCTGTGGATTGTAGGACTTTTGACTTTAGGGTGGTGGGTTGGACCCTTCTGACTCAGGGACAATATTGAAAAGACCCAATATCTGGGCAAATCTGTGACGGCATTTGGTTGTGATCGCCCCTGGAGACGGAATGTGTCCAGGCGGGTCACTTTCCAAAAAGAACCGTACATCATAAAACTGTCATGTTGTAAACCAATCCTACAGGGACCGCACCCACAAGCATTATTTATGTTTTGCGTTTGTTCTTGGGTGGTTTGTCTTAGTAAAAACACCGTCAGCACTGTATCACCTATCCACACTGGATTTTTAAAAATTTGAATAAAGGAAATAAACATAACCAGGAATATCCCTTCAATTTTATTTAATGTACCATTTTGTGACCCCCCTCCTCTCTCCTTCTTTACTACCGCCATGTGTTTTTACAGTTTTTTCTCTAAATAAAATCTATTTTATTTGCATGATACTCTTTGTCCTGTGTTGTATCATATACAGTAAATGAGTATGTCTTGCTCAGTTTCACTCTCATAGGGCCAACTGGTCCTGTTGGTAGTGAAGCACTTTGTATAATGCCGAACTGGATTGTGTTTATACAGTAATATTAGGATGTGGAACTTCTTTATTTTTATTTACAGGACACTGTTCAGAAACCATGGCTATGGCGTTATAGCCTGGAGTGTATAAAGGTCTAGCAAAGGTTTCAAAAGAACACTCCCCTTGGTTGCCAGAACCCTCTTGTGAGGGTATGTTAAGGGAAGAGGGTTTGCCGCAGGTTACCTCACCCAAAATATTTTGACTATATGGAACTACCTCTACTGATTCCTGTGATCCCAAAGTGACAATTTGTGGCGTGGGATCTGGATGTACTGTTGATAGCGATAGATCAACCTGTGAATCCTGTAATCCCAAAGTGACAATTTGTGATATGGAATCTGGATGCTATGTTAATAGCGATAAAACAGATTGTGTTGTTTCTTCATTTTGTGTTGGTGCAGTGACATTTTTTAATCCAAAATCTAATTGAGACTGTAAAGTGTTATTAGCTTCAACATTAGCAAAAAGTTCCTGTGATACATTTAAAGGAGGTGAAGTGCTAAGTGCCCTAATGGGATTGGAATCTGAAACAATCTCCTTTGTTAATTTAATGGTCCAAGGTATGGGTGGATTTCTTATCTAGTTTTGGGGTATAACTGCCTGTGTAACCTTCCTCATTTTATTATCTTTGTTCGTCTTATTGGAACACCCTTGTAAAGATTTCTTATGTTTTTCATAATCTCCCTCTGCTTGTTAGTTTTTAACATACTCCTTTTCATTTGGTTTTTCAATCACTCGTTCCTGATTGCCATTTGGTACTGTACTGTCAGAGACAGGTGGATTTGTTGTATCCATAGGCTCAGACAAAACTACCATCTCTTTCCTGTCCCGATTTTTTTTCTAATCAATTCATCTTCAAAATTTTGTAGCCTTTTCTTTAAACTGGATCATATTGTTCAAAATCCCTAGATCACGAATAGGAATAAAGATCTAGGTTAGCCCTCAAGGCTCACAGATCCTCTAGGGCTTTTAGGGCCAAATCTACTCTCTTCTTTATTAATAAGTTCATAATGCCCACCGAACAATTGATTAGAAAATCCCCCCACTGCTCAGTGAAAGTGACTAAGGCACCTATTTGTTGGTCATTTCTATTTTAGACTTACGGTATTTTCATATTCAAAAAATAAGTCCAACATATGCCTCATACCGCCTCATTAAGAGACCCGGCGTTATTGATTTTATCAATCCTGGAGGTCTGTACAAAGGTATCACACTCTCCTATGGCTTCTGATATTAATTGGATTCTCTGATGCTCCCTATTCGTTATAAAAAATTCCATAGCTATATATGCACTGATATCACAACTGAGACTTTGGTAAATATATATAAAGTACAGAGATAATAGATCAAATTATATATGAAGTACAGAGAAGTACAATAACAGATTAAACCACCACTTGTTATAATCCAGGCTTTCTATTTTAGCTTACTTATATAAGGTCCAGTTGGCAAATCCTAAATCTTATGACAAAGTTTTATGACAAAGTTCCTTGGTATCGCAAGTGAATCAATAGCAAAGTTCTTGATCAAAGGTGACTGTAATCCACACGGGTTCCCAATTTGCTGCCTGTCTTCAGGGCTAAGCCCAACCAACAAGGGATATGTATATGTAGAAAGAAAAACAGATATGCACACTATGAGAAGTACCATTGGATACTGGTATGATAGGAGGTGGGGAGTGATAACCTCTCACCTGGTCTGGTTGTGCTTGCCCAGCACAGCCGCGGTGGAACTGCACGTAATTGACCCTGCTGAGCATTGATGTCGGTGATTCTTAAGCGTTCACTTCTTTGTTGCAGTGACGTGGGAACCAATCGGCTTGCTCCACGTCACAATAGCGTCACGCCAGGTCCTGGTGTTACAGACACGGGCTCTCTCAACAGGCAGCAGCTCCACCACAAATCCCACAAGGGGAAGAATGGGATAGATGAGATTAAAGGACGTGGTTAATGCTGCGCTATGTGAAGAGACAATAACGAGGATTTTAATACTTAACTTTGCTTATTAATGTAATCCACAATGCGTTTCGACGGTGGATTGCCGTCTTCCTCAGGTAGGAGTTACAAGGGCATGGGGTACGTTGTTGTGGCGCCCTGTGACAGATAAGCCACAGAACCAAACAATTCACAAAGGGGATTCCACATCTGGTATTCATATACACCCAACACCTTCTACTCCGGGCCTGTAGGGGAAGCTCCACTGGTTGCTGTTAAACCAGATCCCCTATAAATACAGGTGCTGGGGGCGGAGTTAGCCAGAGTGTGCAGTCACTAGAAGGACTGTGAAGATCAGCTCAGTGCCTAGTGAGCAAAACCTGGTCACCAAAGCCGTGCGAGGTCCGAAACCAGCACATGGCCAGAGCCAATTGTGAGGTCCAGAGAGAGTGAGGACGACAGGTAGAGACGAGAAACACTACAGTGGGGGCAGAGGAGCCATCCCGGCTCACCCCACCAGAACACCGGTCACTGGAGCCTGAGTCTGCAAGGGAAAGAAGTTAGCCCACCAGAGAATCCCAGTACACCGTGGAGGCTTAGCTTCCCGGACACCCACAGCACCTACATTTGAGAGCCAGGGACCGCAGGAGAAATAGCGGTAGCCCAAGAGAGAGCCCTCAGTGCAGCAACACGGGTGTAACGGACACCGAAAGATCAGGCCTGGTTTCACACACGCCAGACTCAAGAGAATGGACAGGAAAAGGAGGCCTATACCTCACTCGGTGTGGAGATCCCAAAGTGCATCCTTCAACCTGAGACAAGTACCTGTTTTCCATCAGTAAAAGGTACAGAAAAGACTTATTTGTGTGCGTGTCCCTTCTTCAGCCTGTACCACACCACAATGACTCTGTTGTCCCATCCCAACCGTGCTGCCCTATTCCAACATCATACCCTACAGTCCCGGTGAACCCACTCTTCCTGTAGAGAGCCACAACACCTTGCTGCCGCCCATCACCCCGGAGGTCCCAGCAGCGCCGGTGCCATCACCGTACCTACAGGTGGCGTCACGACTGACAATAACTTTAATCCCAATAAATATTCCCCTTTTGATTCTGTCACCATCAACATCCCCGTACCAGTATGCCCGAGCTCCGAGTACCCCAATCCCTTGGTATGAGATAAAATCCTGGCGTCACAAACAGGATTTTGTGCCCGGTATAACTGGATACTGTGTGCTGTACATAGACTGTGTTTGTGAACTGTTAATCTGGGCCGCCATTGCTGCGCCACATAGCGGGTAGAAGGGGGGCATTACGGTTACAAGGACGCGAAGATAGGCCCCGCCCCACGCTCTAACGAAAACCGCCAAGTGCAGCAACCTAGTCCAGAAATACCCAAGGTACTCCACTCCCCGCCTGCGGAGATGACTACGTACATTCGTTTTTCAGAGACTGGCTGTGATTCACTAGGGGGGGAGCGAGAATGAGTGCCCCGGATGCAGACGATGCAGCGTCACCTCATGTAAACCAGTCCGCCGGACCTGCAGTCACCAATCTGCCCATCGGCGCAGTAGCAGCACCTGCACCAGTAGCCCTGATAATGCCATTCTCACTGCCATATGTCCCTAATGCAGCCTGGTTGCCCAAGTATGACGGCCAGCCAGGCACCTTGGACACATTTAAGAGAAAGATTTGTAATGTGTTGGACATGTATGCGATGACCGGTATGCAGAGAGCATAAGTAGTGATGGGACAGTTAACTGGTGCAGCGGAGCTGGAAACCCAAAACTGGTCAGAGAAAGATCAGCAGTCTATTGTCCAAATCTTTGAAAAGTTGAAAAAGGATTTTGAGAATCATACTGAGACTGAACTTAGAATGTTGTTTTACCACTGCAAGCAGGGGGCACAAGACAGTGTCCTAGATTACTCCTTATGCCTGCAGGAGACACTGAGGATCCTTAAACAAGTTGATCCAATTGGTATACTTGATAAAAATAAAATGCTTATTGAACAGTTCTTAAGAGGACTCAGGTTACCAGATGACTGCAAGCAAGCACGCTGATGGGCTCTCCAAAACCTTGATGCAGAGTTTGTCACCCTGAAAGAACTGACCATTAAGGGACAGCAGCTCCCAGCAATACCAGACTTTACTCCACAGCCGCGATGGGTTAAGACCCCCTCTTTGCCAGAAGCACCTTCCTTATCCCCTGCAACAGAGACTAGCATGCAGGTTATGACCCCTGACCGGTTTGACAGCCTGTGCTCCGAGGTGCACCAGCTGAGCAGAGAGATGGCCAAACTCCAGAGACACAGCCACAGGGAAAGATACAGCTTGCTGACAGCCCAGAGGACGTCCCGTGGATGAGGAAGAGGACACAGCCGCTTCGAGGGAGAACCACAGACCGCTACAGCTCCAGTGGACAGCCCATCTGTCACAAGTGCAACAAAGAAGGGCACATCTACCGTTTCTGCCCTTTAAACGAGCAACCCCCGAGGCCGGAAGCCCAACCCCAGGAGTAGACTGTCCAGGGCCATCCAATTGGCTGCGCAGGTAAATGGGATATCGTCCGTACCTGTCCATCATCATAGATGGCATCGCTACCATCGCTGCTTTGATAGACACTGAATCCCAGGTGACCACCAACCCCAGTATCCTTTACAAACGGTTCTGGTCTGAACTTGATCTTGACCCTCCAAACCCTGACTTGAATATTATTGCTACTAATGGGTTGCCTGTCAATATAGAGGGGCATCAGGAGGTAACTGTAAAGGTGGGGAGGGTGGAATTAAAGAATCAAGGACTAATTGTGGTTGCGACTAATCCTAATGAGAGGGATCGACATGTGATACTTGGTACAAATATCATGGTTAATTGTCTAGATGAAGTGCTGTTTTTGCTTCAAAACACTGCTACTCCAGAAAAGAGGAGGGCTCTTCAGAAGGAGATCCGAGTCGCCGTGTACCAGCAACAGGTAACACTATCAAGTGGTGAAATTGGTAGCGTACGTGTAGCAGACCCAATTCCTATTGTAGTGGCACCAAGAAGTGAAATGATGATCTGGTGTCGGGCAGCAGTAGGCCTCAGAGGTCAGGACAACCAGGCGGTAGTGGAGCCAGTGATGTCTGATAGTGGTCCTACACTCCTGACAGTCAGGGGGGTGGTTGATGTACGCAAAGGAAGGGTACCTGTAGGTGTATTGAATTATGGTGATGAAGAAATATAGCTACCAAGATATTCCACTGTTGCTAAGTTGTACCATGTAGACAACAACTCCATACACGTATCTCCTCTATCCATCCCAAAACAGTCCTTGTAAGGATTAATTTAAACCTCTATAGGCAAGAGGGGTATATAGTTCCATTTTTTAGACCTCACAAGACGCAATCTACCTGTACGCAGCACTTATAACAGGTGTGTAGCTTGTAATATCTACGTTTTCATCTGTCTATCCCAAAACAGTCCTATTAAGGATTAATTTAAATCTCTATAGGCAAGAGGGATATATAGCTATATTTTATAGACCTCACAAGACGCTGTCTACCTGTACGCAGCATTTGTAGCAGGTGTGTAGCCTGTAATATCTAATTTTTCATCTCTCCATCCCAAAACAGTCCTATTACGGATTAATTTAAATCTGTATAGTCAGGAGGGGTAATATCGGCAAATTGTCTATACCTCACAAGATGCTGTCTACCTGTACGCAGCATTTGCAGCAGGTGTGTAGCCTGTAATATCTAAGTTTTCATCTATCCATCCCAAAACAGTCCTCTTAAGGATTAATTTAAATCAGTATAGTCAGGAGGGGGATTATAGGTCAATTGTCTATACCTCACAAGACGCTGTCTACCTAGCCTGTAATATCTAATTTCATCAATCCATCTAAAAAACATTAAAGGGATCCTGTCACCTCCAAAACACCTCCTAAGCTATCAAAACATGTCCCTGCAGCATATTATCACTAATCTCACACTCCTTTTGTCTCCTAAAAGCATCCTGTGAAAGTGGATAAAAACGTTTTAATACTCACTCATTAGGCCAGTTTCACATCACGATTTTCGGTCATCCGAGTGTATCCATTTCAAAACGGATACACTCGGATCCGAAATCGGATTCCATGTATCCCTATGGGGCTCGGATCGAATCAGATGTGTGCCTTTTGCCGTCCTATTTTGGCACCATGCGATCCCGTCCGATTTAAGCATGGACACAAAAACGCAGCCTGCTGCGTTTTTATGTCCGAGAATGAAATCGGACAGCCTCGGATCCGAGCCAATCCGAGCCCCGATGACATGGGAGCCTATTGACATCAGATCTGAGTTGAACTCGGATCCGATGTCAGCTTCATGCTTATGTAGTGAGCGTGCCCAGAGGCAGTGCTCAGTATATAATGAACCCTGTCTGTCCCTGTCACTCCCTGTGTCTCCCTGCCTGTCCCTCTTCTATCTCTGCTCTCCTCTATCCTCCCCTTTGTCCTCCCCCCTGTACTCTCCCCTCCCCTTCGGTATGTCAAAAAAAAAATCCTCCCAGAGGATACTTTACCTTCCGCCGACTGCGGGGATGTGACAGTCCCCTTCTGGTGGCTGAAGAGCCTGTGATGATGTCACAGAACCGGTCACCTGACACATCAGGTGACCGTCTCTGTGACATCACGAGAGATCCTTGCAGCCACCAGAAGATCAGGAGACTGTCGCATGGAGCGGGCGAAAGGTAAAGTATCCTCTGGGAGGATTTTTTTTCCACATACAGGAGGGGAGAGGACAGGACAGGGGGGAGGACGGGGGGGGAGGATAGAGGAGAGCAGAGACAGAAGAGGGACAGGCAGGGAGAGACAGGGAGTGACAGGGACAGATAGAGAAGATGCAGGGGCAGGCAGAGAGAACAGGATCTACACGGATCCTGCATAGACTCAGATCGGATGGCTATTTGCCATCCGAGTGCAGGGATCCTGCTGAGACTCAGATCCCCACGGACAGCCACAAATCATGATGTGAACCCGGCCTTAGTGATTATAATTAGCAGGGGCTATATTCATTAGCCCTTAGGGCGTGTTGTTTTGCAGCCTGAATGATCCAGCCCTCTCTGTGCAGCTTCTGCTGTGATGTGGAGCTGAAGGCAGGACTATTGATTTGCATTCTGTGAGTGATAGAGAGGGGGGAGGGCAAAGCCTGCACAAGCAGAGCACACAGACAGAGAGAGGGTGGATCCTGGAGCCTGCAAAACAACTCTCCCTAAGGGCTAATTATAATCACTAATGAGTAAATATTAAAACTTTTTTATGTACTCTCACAGGATTCTTTTAGGAGACAAAAGGAGTGTGAGATTAGTGATAATATGCTGCAGGGACATGTTTTGGTAGCTTAGGAGGCGTTCTGGAGGTGACAGGATCCCTTTAATTGGAAGCCTTAATTTAGTTGTATACAGGAAGTGTGTATAGCACACCATTCAAAATGCCATGAGACTGGACCGCATATTCGTCACCCTGATCCTCCTTCCTCCCACCATGCCGAGTGTGATCCCACATTTGAATATGCAAATGGAGTCCGTGGAGCCTCGATTAAGAGTCTCAAACACGGGACTAGCCAGATATCCCTCCAGGGAAGGACGTTGCCCTGGGGTGGAATCCTTGCGGAGACCACCATAACAACCATATTAAGTGGCCCTTTTAGTCAATATCCCACTCAGTTACGAGTTAAAGATATGGACGAGGGAATTAACAGTGCCAGGTATCCATCCACAGACAGCTGTTTCGGGGTAATATATATGTATATAGCACACCATTCAAAATGCGTAAGGGACCAGGAAGTGGACATGATGGTGGTGCATGCAGAGGCCGAGGCCGTGGGCAAGCTCGAACTGGGCCACGAGAAATGCCAACATCATCTCGCTCGACCTTTCTGTCCCAATTTCTACGGGACCGCAGCAATACACCACTTTTAAATCAAGAGCAGTGTCAACAGGTTGTTAGTTGTATAGCAGATAATGCTTCCAGTCAGTTAGGCATCACCACAAACACCCTGTCTTCCACATGGTCAAGTGTCAGTAGCCATGAGACTGGACCGCATATTCGTCACCCTGATCCTCCTTCCTCCCACCATGCCGAGTGTGATCCCACATTTGGACACTCTTAAGAGCTGTTCAGTATGGCCTTCATGGATTCGGGCCTCTTGCCTGCTCCACTTGAACTGGGGCCTGAGGAGATCATATATAGCGATGCCCAAATATTTGAGCAGCCACGGTCGCACGAAGGCGACGGTGGGTATGTGTCACAGCAAGAGGTGGATGATTATGTGACACAATTGCCAGACAGTCAGGAGGAGGACCAGGGTGCGGAAGTGGAAGACAACGTGGTGGATGATCCAGTAACTGACCCAACCTGGCAGGAGGACATGCAGAGCGAGAACAGCTGTAAACAGGAGGAGGGAGGCATAGCATCACAACAGGCTGGAAGAAGCAGAGTGGTGTCCGCAGACAGAAGGCGGGCAACCATTTCTTGTAACAGCAACACGACGCAAGTTGCCAGTACAACAGTTAGGTCTTCCCGAGTCTGGCAGTATTTTAGGGAGTCTACAGAGAATTCAAAAAAGGCCATCTGCAACACCTGCCATGCCAGCATCAGCAGGGGTAGCAAAAGTAGTAGCCTGACCACCACCAGCATGATCAGGCACATGGCAGGATAGCACCCGACTTTGTGGGACGTACCACAGGGTCAAGGAGCCGTGTCTGCGGGTGACATCGCTGCTTCTTCCACTGTTGTGCGTGCAAGCCAATCCCCTGTCCATAGTGCATGTGAAGATGCCTCCTGTCCTGCACCTGTCATTGCACAATCAGAAATGTCACCATCATTAACCACGTCCTTGTCCCCGCGCGTGTTCAGATATCAATACCCCAGTCATTGGAACGCAAGCGCAAATATGCTGCCAACACCCCACATGCCACACTCCTAAACGTGCACATTTCGCGACTGCTTACACTGTAAATGTTGCCTTTTAGGCTAGTGGAGACAGAAGCATTCCGCAACCTGATGGCTGCGGCCGTCCGTCGTTACTCAGTCCACAGCCGCCACTATTTGTCCTGGTGTGCCTTCCCTGCATTACACAAGCACGTATCCCAAAACATTAGCCGTGCCCTTAACAATGCTGTTTCCGGCAAAGTCCACCTAGCCACGGACACGTGGACAAGTGCTTGTGGGCAGGGACGCTACATCTCGCTGACGGCACACTGGGTTAATATAGTGGAAGCCGTGACCCAGTCGGACCTTGGGACGGAACACGTCCTCTCGATGCCAAACATTGCAGGCTCTAACTTAGTCAGGGTTGCCCCTGTGGCACCCTGTACCAGGTCACCACAGACTTCCCTGGGACACTGAAGGATTTCCCACAGCGAGTAAGCCACTTACACACAACACCTTCCACTCCAGGCCTGTAGGGGAGCTCCACTGGTTGCCTTAAGCCAGTTTCCCCTATAAATACAAATTCTGGAGGGAAATCACCAGAGTGTGCAGTCACTACGGAACTGTGAAGAGCTCAGAAGCTAGTGAGCTGAGCTGGTACTGGAGCCGCGCTAGGCCCAGACCAGCATACACCAGAGGCAGTGGTAGACCCGCAGAATAGGGTTCGAAGGCAGAGGAGAGAATGTGTTACAGGGGGCAGAGGAGTCATACTGACTCACCCCACCAGAGTTCCGGTCACTGGAGTCCGAGTCTGCAGTGACAGAGAGATAGACCCAGCAGGGAATGCAGCATCACGAGGAGGCTTAGCTTCCCGAACACCCGCAGCACCAACAATTGAGAGCTAGGGACCGTGGGGAGATGACGGCGGTAGCTCAAGAGAGAGCCCTTAGTGCAGCAACCCGGGTATGAAGAGAGAGAGAGAAGTAACGGTCCGGTCAGGTTCCAAGCTTGTCAGACTCCAAATAGGAAAACTGAGACAAGGAGGCCTACAACCCTACTCGCTGTGGAGATCCCAAGGTGTTATCCCTCACTCCGGACATGTGTACCCGTAACAGAACATCAGTAAAGGTACCAAAAGACTTTTATGTGTGCGTATCCCTCCTTCCATCTGCACCACACCGACTGTGCTCCCCTATTCCAACCTTGCACAGAAACAACTGTGCTACCCTATTCCACCATTACAACTCTCAGCCCCGGGGACCCCGCTTCTCCTGTAGGGAGCCACTCCATCTTGCTGCCGCCCATCACCCCGAAGGCTCAAGCAGCACCGGTGTCATCACCGGAACCTACAGGTGGCGTCACGACTTGACATTTTTTATTGTTTTCTTGTTCCCCATTTTTCACTGCTCCCCCAGGCCCATGGCCACAGGCACCGCTACCCATGACTTCCCCCTGAACCGCGCATGAGAGTTTGAGTCGCCTCCGGGCCTGGGCCGGACAGCTTCTGGCGTCACGAACAGGATTCCGTGCCCGATGTAACCGGGTACTGTGCGCCATAAATAGACTGTGCTTGTGAACTGTAAATCTAAGCCGCCATTACTGCGCCACAGAGTGGGAAAGAAAGGGGGCGTTACAGTACAAGGGCGCGAAGATAGGCCCCACCCCACGCTGTGACGAGAACCTCCGGACGCAGCAGTCGGATCCGGAAATACCCGAGGTGCTCTACTCTCCGCCTGCTGAGCCGACTACTTCCTTCCATCTTTCAGAGACTGGCATCGATTCACTAGGGGGGAGCGAGAATGAGTGCCCCAGACCTCAGCAATGCAGCAGTCCCGATCGTGAATCAGCCTGCCACCGCGGCAGGAGCCCTAAACGGACAGCTCGTAGTCGCCAATCCATCCGGCGGCGCAATACCGTTACCGGCACCTGCACCAGTAGCTTCGATAATGCCGATCTCATTGCCATACGTCCCCAATGCAGCCTGGTTACCCAAGTATGACGGCAAGCCAGGCGCCCTGGATGCATTCCAGAGGAAGATATGTACCGTGCTGGACATGTACGCAATGACCGGTAAGCAGAGAGCATCAGTAGTAATGGGACAGTTAACAGGTGCAGCAGAGCTGGAAACCTGAATCTGGTCTGAGGAAGATCAGGGGTCTGTTGTGCAAATATTTGAAAAGTTAAAGAGAGTTTTCGATCATCATACTGAGACTGAACTAAGACTGTTGTTTTACCATTGTAAGCAAGGGGCACAGGAAAGTGTCCTAGATTATTCCTTACGCCTGCAAGAGGCACTGAGACTTCTTAAGCAAGCTGATCCTGATGGTATCTGTGATGAAAATAAAATGCTTATTGAACAGTTTGTAATAGGCCTCAAGTTATTAGATGATAGGAAACAAGCACGCTGGTGGGCTCTCCAAAACCCTGATGCAGAGTTTGCTATCCTAAAAGAACTAACCGTTAAGGGACAGCAGCTCCCAGCAGTGCCAGACTTAACCCCACAGCCACGATGGGTTAAAACCCCCTCTTTGCCAGAAGCACCTTCCTCATCCCCTGCAGCAGAGACCAGCATGCAGGCAATAACCCCTGATCGGTTTGACAGCCTGTGCTCCGAGGTGCGCCAGCTGAGCAAAAAAATGGCTAAGCTCCGCAGTGCTAGGCAACCCAAGACAGAAGGCCGTTAGACAAGATCCAGCTCGCTGACAGCCCAGAAGCTGTTCCATGGATGAAGAGGAGGACACCACCGCTTCAAGGGAGAACCACAGATCGCTACAGCGCCAGCAGACAACCCATCTGTCGCAAGTTCAACAAAGAAGGGCACATCTACCGGTTCTGCCCTTTAAACGAGCAACCCCTGGGGCTGAGGACCCAACCCCAGGAGTAGACTGTCCAGGCCCGTCCAATTGTCTTCGCAGGTACGTGGGAGATCGTCCGTACCTGTCCATCATCATAGACAGCATCGCTACCACTGCATTGGTAGATACGAGATCCCAGGTGACCACCATCCTGAGTATCCTTTACAAACAGTTCTGGTCTGAAATAGAACTCGAACCTCCAAACCCTGACTTGAACATTGTAGCAACCAATGGGTTGCCTGTTACTATAGAAGGGCAGTGGGAGGCAGCAGTAAAGGTGGGGAGGGTGCAATTAAAGAATCAGGAACTCATAGTGGTTCAGGACAAACCAAATGATCGGGATCCACATGTGATATTGGGTACCAATGTGATGGTTAACTGTCTAGATGAAGTGCTGTTTTTGCTTCAACAGAGTGCAGATACTGCTAATCCAGGCAAGAGGAGGGTTCTTCAGAAGGAGATCCGAGCCCTTGTGTACCAGCAGCAGGTAACACTGTCAAATGGTGAAATTGGTAGCGTACGTGTAACAGACCCAATTCCTATTGTAGTGCCACCAAGAAGTGAAATGATAATCTGGTGTCGGGCAGCAGTAGGCCTCAGAGGGCAGGATTACCAGGCAGTAGTGGAGCCGGTGGTGTCTGACAGTAGTCCTACACTCCTGACAGCCAGGGGCGTGGTTGATGTACTGAAAGCAAGGGTACCTGTACGTGTATTAAACTATGGTGATGATGAAATAAAGCTGCCAAGGTATTCCACTGTTGCAAAACTGTACCATGTAAATAACAACTGTATACATGAAGCTGAATCACTAGCTCAGTCAGTGTCAGACGAACTTCATGATTCCAAGAAACAGCTAGAGAAATGGTGTCAGCTCAGTGTAGGAACTGACAACACATCTTCTCACCAGAAAAACGGAGTTTATCGGGTAGTTCAGGAATACGAGCAAGTGTTTAGCAAGCATCCACTTGAGTTTGGGAGGATTAAAGGGGTACAACATCATATACCCACAGGAAACCATCCACCCATTAAAGAAAGATACAGGCCTATACCACCAACACACTACCAGAAAGCAAAAGAAATGCTACAGGACATGAAGAATGCAGGGGTCATTAGAGATAGTTGTAGCCCCTGGGCAGCACCACTGTTCCTGGTTAAAAAGAAAGATGGTAGTATGAGGATGTGTGTAGATTATAGGCAGATCAACAGAGTAACACACAAGGATGCACACCCGTTGCCCAGCATAGAAGAGTCGCTTGCTGCATTAAAGTCTGCCAATTACTTCTCAACCTTGGATCTTACTAGTGGGTACTGGCAGGTCTCCGTTGCAGAAGAAGACCATGAGAAGACAGCCTTCACCACACCAATGGGGTTATGCGAGTTCAACAGCATGCCATTCGGGTTATGCAACGCGCCAGGAACATTCCAGAGGCTGATGGAGTGTTGCCTGGGCCACAGAAACTTCGAAACCATACTGCTATACCTGGATGATGTCATAGTGTACTCCAAGACCTATGAAGACCACCTGCAGCACCTGAGTGAAGTGTTTGAATCGTTGTCCAAGTATGGTATGAAGTTGAAACCTTCAAAATGTCACCTATTAAAACCCAAAGTCCAGTACCGTGGTCAGTGCCGAAGGCGTAGCACCGGACCCGGACAAGGTTACAGTCATCAAGAACTGGCCAGCGCCAACCACCTTCAGAGAGGTACGTCAATTCTTGGGACTAGTCGGGTATTACAGACGGTTCATCAAGAGCTACACGAAGATGGCAGCGCCCATTCAAGATCTCCTGGTAGGTCAATTCAAGAAGGGCAAGATCAGAGGCCCTCCATTCCGGTGGGGCCCAGAACAAGAACAGTCTTTCCAGCAGCTGAAAGATGCCCTAACTGGAGAAGAGATCCTGACCTACCCTGACTACAGTTTACCGTTCCTGCTATACACCGATGCCCGCAACGAAAGCTTGGGAGCTGTCTTGGCACAGAGACAGAAAGGCAAAGAGAAAGTAATAGCCTATGCCAGCAGAAAGCTCTGTCCAACAGAGAGGAATCCAGAAAATTACAGCTCTTTCAAGTTGGAGTTCCAAGCCTTAGTCTGGGCAATCACAGAACGGTTCAAGCATTACCTGGCGTCCTCCAAGTTCACGGCTTTCACCAACAGCAACCCTCTGGATGGCCAGATTATCAAACTACGACTTCACTGTCAAATACCGGGCAGGTCATCAGAATGGCAACGCTGATGCCCTATCCAGAATGCCTAATCTACCAGACGTGGGAGAAGACGTGGATGAACTAGAAGAAGTAGGTGTCAAGAGAAAACAGTGAACCCGTTATCTCACCATAACTGGAAAGAGACCCAGGACAGTGACCCAGATGTTAGTTTAATCAAAGAGCTAATAACCAAAGAACACTCCTGTCTAAGTCCAGATGCTTCACAAGATGCCAAACGCCTGTGGAAAGAGAAAGGAAAATTGTTCATCTATCAAGGGAAGCTGTGCAGACGTCACCTTAATCCCAGAACCCATGAACTAATCTGGCAAAAAGAAATGTACAGATGATACTAGAAGCTTACCACAATAACGCAGGACATTTTGGTTGGAAGAAACTGGAGATGCTGTTACAAGATCGCTTTTACTGGGTCGGCATCAGAAGTTCTATTGAAAAATGGTGTAAGAACTGTGGACCGTGTCACCTCAGAAGAAAAGACGAGCAAAGTCAGAAAGCTCCATTACAGCCAATCATTACCAAGAAACCTCTTGAGATCGTGGCTCTAGATTATGTCAAATTAACACCAAGCAGAACAGGGTATACCTATGGTCTTACCATGGTTGATCACTACTCCAGATTCCTAGTTGTAGCACCAGTTAAAGACTTAAGTGCGGATGTAGCAGCCAAAACCTTCCAGAATTGTTTCTGTCGACCACACGGGTATCCAGATCAAGTATTAACAGATCAAGGGTCAGCATTTGAGTCACAACTATTCCACGAATTCCTAGGATTGTATGGTTGCAAGAAAATAAGAACCAGACCGTATCATCCCCAAACAAATGGTCTTTGCGAGAAAATGAACAACATTGCCATCGACATATTAAAGACTTTACCACTTGAAGAAAGGAATCAGTGGTCAGAAAAGCTACCTGACTTAGTGGATATCTACAATCACATCCCTGTAAGTTCTACTAACTTTGTACCAGCATACTTAATGCGAGCAAGACCTGGAAAACTCCCAATTGACTAGGAGATGGGAACTGTAGAACCAACCCAAGATACTTCAGATGAAGATTGGAATTATCACCATCAAGAACAGTACAAGAAAGTCCAGGAATCAAATTAGAAGTAAACAAGAGCATGACTTCAACAAACATGCCTCAGCAGAACCCTTAACGCCAGGTGAATTAGTTCTCAAAAGAAAAAGAAGAAACAACAAACTAGATGACCAAAGGGAATCTGATCCATGTACTGTTATGCAATCCAATTTTGATAACTCCAAAACTTGCGTAATTAGCAAGGATGAAGGTAGAACAACCTTAACAGTGTCAAGAGATCATCTCTAGGAATGTCCTGACCAATTGAAACCACCAGAAGTAACCTATCCCTTATCAACAGTTGAGGAAACAAGAGAAAGAGTAATTCACACTGAAATAGGAGATTTACCAGAAGACTGGCCTCAATACAATGGAGCAGTCATAAACCAGTGCTCTCATTCTATCAACCAATAGAAAATCAACTTCCAATTTAACCTGTAGAAGAACCAGAGCCAATACCAGAATCAAGAAGACCAGTAGAGTCTGTTCAAGTACAAGAAGTACAGCCTGTTGTACCGGATTCCTACAATCGATGAACCTGCTAGTCTTACTGTAAGACCAAGGATTCGCAGACAGTTACCTTCATTACCACTTCAAAGAGAAGTCAGTACACATGCAACACCTCGTCCACGTAGGTCATGTCGCAGTACCCAAGGACAGGCCCCATCTAGATATGGAGAGTGGGTGTAAAATGTAAAGTAATACAGTAACTAGTACTCAATGTAAATAGACTTGTAAATAGTAGTGTACAGAAGGGTGGAGGAACTGGGCACAGCCCCAAGCATATCAAGTTGGGAATAGAAAGTGCCTGGGGTAGAGAGTAGGTAAGACCCAGCCTCCTAAGCAGAGATACCCATAGGTACAGTGTAAAGTGTAATAATCCTTAATGTGTTTGAAGCCATCAGAGACTTTACTGCTGGACTTTACCTTTTTCCCGGATTTCCCGTTTGTTAAACTCTGGACTACAGTCACAGGACTAGTGTGGCTAAAAATTACTTTTCCTTTTTCCAGCCTGCGGCAGATGGACTAGTGCCCTAAGGACTGTTTTTAAATATTTTTCTCAAATTTATAAACTTTTCAGTGATTTTTGTACATTTTGAATCGTAAGACTCTGTAAATACCTGTCATTATCTATGTGTTTTTGTAAAACAAAAACTTTTGCTCAGTCCGGGAGTACTGAGGTTAACTAGGGGGGAATGTGGCACCCTGTACCAGGTCACCACAGACTGGTGGCAGGGTTCAGGGCACAGTTTGGTGGCCAACCAAGGCGTCCGGGAGAGAGAGCCACAACTCCAATTCAGCAGAGGTAGAGGAACACTATCAGAGATATGGGAGAGTTTTCTCAGCCCCTCCGATAGCACAGGCCCTGAGGTGCGGGGTACTGTCACAAGGACTGCAAAGTTTGTAAAGATGGCGAAGGAGTACCTTGGCGACTGTACAAAAGTGCTCCGGGATCAAGATGAACAAGGGTTGGATTGGGCCTGACTTCAGCACACCACCAAATGATAGCAGCGTAATGTAAAGTTGAAGCTATTGTATTTATTGGGAATGTATATTCCCACGCCCCTCCTCACACCCACACATGGGTACACACTTGCTGATTTGGGCTATTTGCTGTACTCATCCTCCTTCTCCTCATCCGCCACCACCATATCATCAGGGCGACTGTGGTCCATGATGCCACAAAAAGATATTTTCTTTACATGTTGTTTATGATGCCCCTAACCGTTAAAAAGTTAGACAGTAGGTTCATGTATACCCCCCAGGGCAAATGTTTTAGTCCATACTTAGTGCTTGGGCATTACAAGTATAGGAGACCCGCTCCTTTGTAATGGGAACAATATTTAAAGAGGCTCTCCTCCACGTCTCTTCCCATAGGCATCAGAGTGCCTCCCAATTTTTGGCAGTCCTGTCAAGGGAAATACCAAAAAAGACCCACTTTCTATTAATGGGCACATTATTTAAAGAGGCCCTCATCCACGTCTCTTCCCAGGGGCATCGGAGTGCTTCCCAATGTTTGGCAGCCCTGCTCAGGGCAATGCTAGAAAATACACACTTCCTAATAAGGAGAACCATATTTAAAGAGGCCCTCATCCACGTCTCTTCCCAGGGGCATCGGAGTGCCTCCCAATTTTTGGCAGCCCTGCCTAGGGCAATACCATAAAAGACCCACTTTCTATTAATGGGCACATTATTTAAAGCGAACCTGTCACCCCCCCCCCGGGCATCAAAAGCTCTAATAGCCACCTTCTGCAGCACTAAGGCTGCATTCTGAGAAGGTGGCTATAGGCTTTTGATGCCCTTTATAGTATGAAATATGAAGTTAGATAAATGCTCACTCTAGTGAAGATCGAAGACCGGGAGGCGGGGTTTCACGCTCCTCCGGCCCGCCCCCTCTTGTCAATCATTGTGCGCGCCTGCTGCTCTCTCCCCTCAGTGTGGAAAATGAACGCGCGTCTCCGTTCTCATGCACGGAGCCGCGCATGCGCTGTGCGCCCGGTGTCGACTTCCTGGACACCGGGCGCACAGCGCATGCGCGGCTCCATACAGGAGAATGGAGACGCGCGTTCATTTTCCACACTGAGGGGAGGCAGCAGCAGGCGCGCACAATGACTGACAAGAGGGGGCGGGCTGGAGGAGCGTGAAACCCCGCCTCCCGGTCTTCGATCTTCACTACAGTGAGCATTTATCTAACTTCATATTTCATACTATAAAGGGCATCAAAAGCCTATAGCCACCTTCTCAGAATGCAGCCTTAGTGCTGCAGAAGGTGGCTATTAGAGCTTTTGATGCCCGGGGGGGGTGACAGGTTCGCTTTAAAGAGGCCCTCATCCACATCTCTTCCTAGGGGCATCGGAGTTATTTTTTTAAAATCTTTCATGTAATCCACAAAACTATCATACAGCAACACTGTCTCACAAATGAGTATGAGCCCTTAACATTTTCCCCAGGAAAACGCATTTTGGTTTCATTTTTGGAAGTTTTAAAAACTTTAAAAGTGGCACAATACTCATACAACATTGTTCACAGCAGTGACCTGGGAGTCAGAAATGCTGAAAGGGGTTGTGGTGAACTGGCCACTGGACCTGGCAGCTCCACAGCGCCTCCTGTTAAACCCAGGTCAGTCAGAGAACTGCCTGAGGATAAAGAAGGGCCGCAGGTGCCCTGTCTGTGCTGGTTTATTAAGGCACCTCTCAGTGAGTGTGGTATATGCCTTTTAGCCCGCAGCCAAAAGCACATATAATAACCTCCACCCCGTCACTGATAGAGGCCCCGAATAACCCCAAGCACAAATGCTGCCACCAGCTTCTTGTTTAATATAAGTCCGGTCCGTGGTCGGACTTATATTGGGTCAGAAACCAACCCAGGTAGCGTTAAATGAGCAACTCAAGATTAATTTTATATATTTAATCACCCTATTGGTACACTAGATATATTTACAGTTATTATTAAGATGTTACAAATATTACAGTCAGTTATGCAAACACAAGGATAAATGGAATACACAGTATTACACACACATGTGATCAGTTACCTTAATGCTGATGGCACCACAAGGGCAGCAGGGCACCAATCGATTCCTGGGGTACTCTCTGGCTTTGGTGGAATAATGCCTCTTGAGAAGAAATACAATATGGAGATGGGGCAGCTGATTTTTATACATTATGGGCTGACCCCTGTCTCCACCCATCTCGCATCTCTGGGCTGTCTCACAATTCCCACCCCTCTGAGGGGAGATATCGACACCCAAACTCTATTATCTGCCCTAGCCTTGTCTGTGGGCATCACCGACGGAAGACAATGTTTTCATATTTTCAGTTATGATTTTATCTTCGTCTGGATATGAACATGGCTATTCTGAGAGCCTCCTCAGAGAGCCCATGTCACGTTTAGATGGCTTACAGTCATCGCACACATATGTAAAACAATGTGCGGTGATCGTCTGAATGTTGCGATCACATATCTATGCTTGCCATGTTTATAGACAGCACAGCTCATGAGATATTAACGTTATATTCACGACTCCGTCCGGTCTGTGTTGAAGAAAGGATTTCCTTTCCACTGGCCTTACAAGGGAATTGGATTTGTCACCTTTCTTCAAATCCCAGCAGGGAGTCATCCTTTGGATAATGGTTGGGTACAAAGTGTCATCTAATCTCCATTTCCTAGGAAGCTCCATACACCTGGCTAAATGACATCTCCTTAGCTGATTAGCATATCAAAGATGAGGAAGAGCCCTTTTGTGTGGCCTGTTGGCATCGACCATTTCCCAGAGATGAATTGCCTCTGGCTAGCAAGGGTGGGGGCTTATCTGAACAGATAACTATTGCTTTCTGGGACGAATGGAATCTGGGGAATATGGCAATATTCCTTACCAATACTGCTTATTCATCACAGGGGTCTTCCCCATGCTTTTTCCATGTCACTTGAGCACTGTTGTTATACTTTTGTGACATTTTCAGGGTTTATCCAGGCTGCCGGGGGTCATGCCGGAAAAATTCTTTAGGTCTCCCATAGGATAACGTTGGGCTCGGTGCTCGGGTCAAGTACCCGAGCATCTCGAGATGCTTAACCCAAGCATTTTAGTGCTCGCTCATCACTAGCAGACAATAGTGACACACCAGTACTACGCAGATCAACCCGTAGTAACTTTGGTCAGTCACCACTCAGATACAGAGAGTGTAAGTGTAGAGTGTAGAAAATGAAGAAATGTAAATAATGACTTGTGTATAAAAATGTGAATATTAGTGTATAGAAGTGTGGAGGAACTGGGCATAGCCCCATGCACATTGAATTGGGAATAGAAAGTGTCTGGGTAGAGAGAAGGTAAGACCCGGCCTCCTAAGCAGAGATACCCGTAAGGAAATTGTGTGTAAAGAGTGTTAACTGATTGAATGTATTAAGCCTACAGAGACTTAACTGTACAGACTTTACCCTTTTTCCATGGATTTTCCCCTTTGTCTAAACATGGACCATAGCCACATGACTGGTGGAGGCAAAACAACTCTTTTTTCTTTTACAGCCTGTGGCGGATGGACTAGCGCAATAAGGACTGCTTTTTCATATTTTTACCCATTTTACAGTGTTTTTTGCAAATTTTTGAATTTTTATAATTTTGTAAATGCCTGTTATTATTTATGTGTTGATTATGTAACAAAACATTTACTCAGTCCGGGAGTACTGAAGTTAACTAGGGGGAATGTGGTGCCCTGTGACAGGTAAGCCACAGAACCAACTAGTTCACTAAGGGGTTTCCACATCTGGTACTCACATACACCCAACACCTTCCACTCCAGGCCTGTAGGGGAGCTTCACTGGTTGCTGTTAAGCCAGATCCCCTATAAATACAGGTGCTGGGAGCGGAGTTAGCCAGAGTGTGCAGTCACTAGAAGAACTGTGAAGATCAACTCAGTGCCTAGTGAGCAAAATCGGGTCACCGTAGGCGTGCTAGGCCTGAAACCAGCACACCACCAGAGCCAGTGTGAGGTCCAGAGAGAGTGAGGACAACAGGCAGGGGTGAGGAACACTACAGTGGGGGCAGAGGAGCCATCCCGGCTCACCCCACCAGAACACCGGTCACTGGAGCCCGAGTCTGCAAGGGAAAGAAGTTAGCCCAGCAGAGAATCCCAGTACACTGTGGACAATGATGGGAGTGCTGGTGTGTCACGGTCCGCGCTGCTGTGGTATGAAAAAACTCACCAAAGAACCAAGATAGTTATCATCCTTTATTTCCTCCTCTCTCATATGCGTTTCAGCGCCACACCCGGCGCCTTCCTCAGGGACATTACAATCATAGCAGCAGTGGGGGTTTTTATAGCCCCTTGCTGTACAGACAAAGAGGTGTCATCTGTTTACCTGATGATGTCATCCTCATCATCAAAATGGGTGGATCTGCCCATTTTGGCGCTATTTTTACAAAAACATTAAATACATCTCAAAGTTATAAAAAATAGAGCTTGATGCTTTCATAAAAATACAAATAATGATGTCATAATAAAATTTCTTTAAAAATCCACAAATAAAAGCTTAGAAACTGCAAAAAATATATATATATGCCATCTAATGATATATATAAAGAAAGACATCCATACTTTGCCTATATGGGACTAGAACCCGTGGTATTTCATTTATATAGATAAGACATCAATGTCTTAAGCTATGTGCCACCACTGAATTAGATGTTAAAAATATATTACTTATAAAAACTCATGAAATAAAAAGGTAGCGCTAAAAGGGATTTATATAAAAGAGGAGGAATTTATATAAAAGAGGAGGATTAGTGATTTGGGAATATAAATCTAAAAGGATTTTTTATTTCATTCATTAATTAAAAATGTGTTATAAAAAATTTTTATTTTATGAATTGTAGACAAAACTAATTTTAATAGAAAATATATGTATGTTCATCACCTATGTGGTGGCGCAGCAGGAAGGTGGTGCTCCCACACTTCAACACCCCAGGTTCTACCCTCTGATAGGGAATAAAACACAAACCATCATATTTACATGGAACGAAACAAAAACGAAAAAATACATGTCTAAATTAATTTTGAGAGTGCTTACTCAAAATGGACACAAGATGGCGCTACACGCGCTGTAGTAATCTATAAAGCCGAAAAAAGATCTCAGATAAGTCACACTGATATATGCAGGCTACTGATCTTGATTAAAACATGAAATAAATAATGGTAAGAAAGAAAGATATACTAAATATATTAAATATAGTAAATAATGATAACCAATGGTGAATGAATTATAGGAAAAATATAGAAAAATAGCAGTGTAGTCAACTCAGTCCGATCACTAGTTTAGAAAAGAGAAACCTGATAAAGTGGCCAAAAGGTGCTCATAAGTGTCATGGTTAAATTATGAATTGTATCTGGAACGGCTGCCTCTAGTCAGGCAAATCACAAGGTAGCACTATATATGGTACTCAGTCCACACTAGGGAGCCAGTTGTTATGGTTACCCATGTAGTGCAAATGTCCGCCACTGCTGGCAGAGTATAATAGATTTTCAATGTAATGAAAGCAAATGGAGATCATGAATAGTATATCAAATAAGTAATCTGTGCTGCAACAGATTATCTAAAAATTGATATTGTTACAAGGGTGAATGAGATTTATATACTAAATATAAAAATATAAAAATATATATAAAAGTGAATGTTAGATTTGTATAAGAAGAATAAAAAAGTGAATAAAATACAGTTAATATGATGATAATCATCGGTGAGTGAGGTCTAGGAAAATGATAGTGTAATCAACTAGGTCTGATCTCTAGTTTAGAGAAGAGATACCTAATGGTAGACAAAGAGTGCTCATAAGTGTCATAGTTTGATTGTACACTGTGTCTGGGACGGTTCTCTTCAGTCAGGCTAACCACAAGGAGGTAATAGATAATGGTACCCAGTCCCTCCTGAGGAGCCAGTTACCATGGATGCCCATGTAGTGCAAATATCCGCCACTGGGGGCAGTGTAAAAACAGGTTTTCAATGAAAGCAAATGTGAACAGTATATCAAATAAGTAATCTGTGCTATACAGACAATCTAAGATTTGATATTGTTAAAGGAGTGAATCAGATATATAAAAATATAAATATAAAAGTGAATGATAAAATCATATAAGAAACATAAAGTGCATCAGCAGTGATATCTCTATATTAATTCTGTGACCAAATTTAACCCTTTTGGCTTTAGGGTGCCCAGGTTGTACATCCAAAACTTCTCCTTTTTCCTAAGTACCTCAAACCTATTATTTGTCTCTGCCGGCACATGGTCAATGGGAGTGATTTTTACCAGAGTCGGGTCCCTGTTGTGGTATTTGTCAAAGTGGCTAGATACCCCATGAAGTTTAAAACCATGTTTGATGTTGCTCCTGTGCTTGTTTAACCTCTCACTGAGCGTTCTTATTGACCTTCCCACATATTGTAAAGAACAGGGACATTCCAATAAATAGATGACATAGTTAGTAGAACAGTTCATGTCATGTTTTATTGCGAATTTTTTATTCGTTGAGGACGAATTGAATGATGAAACTGTTTGGATGTTTCTACAACACATACAGTTTTTCCTCCCACATTTAGTAGTATTTTTTGCTGTTTTGACGGGTCTTATTATGGTCTTATTATGTTGTGGGAGCCGACTGGGAGCTATGATGCTTTTAATATTGGGTGCTCTTCTGAAAGTTACACCCGGTTTTTCCGGAATTATAGATTTTAGTACAGGGTCATTCTTCAAAACATGCCAGTGTGCATATAGGCAATTTTTTTATGGCAATATGGTTTCTATTATATGTAGTTACAAAGTTAAACATAAATTTGTTCTGTGTTGTCCTTTTCCTCACCTTGGGAGTTAATAGGGTTTCCTGGCTAATCCTACCACAGGATTTCTGGGCTGTTTTCACAAGTTTTTTTTTAACAAGTTTTTTTGGATACTTTCTCTCTAAAAATCTCTTGCTCAAAATTTCAGATTGGGTCAAATAGTCCTCCTGATTCGTACAGTTCTTCTTAATACGTCTGAACTGCCCCATGGGTATATTTTTCAGCCATTTGGCATAATGCCCGCTCTCATAATTGATATATGAATTTCTATCCGTCTTTTTAAAGAAAGTTTTTGTGCTTATGGTTCCCTTGTCTATAAAGATAGTTAGGTCTAAAAAATTGATTGTCACATCATTAACTGTTGGTTCAAAACCTAGACCCCAGTTATTTTGCAAGATGGATCCAATGAATTCATATACATCACTATAGTCTGTATCCCATATTATAAGGATATCATCTATAAACCTTTTATATAAGATAGGTTTGAGGTACTTAGGAAAAAGGAGAAGTTTTGGATGTACAACCTGGGCACCCTAAAGCCAAAAGGGTTAAATTTGGTCACAGAATTAATATAGAGATATCACTGCTGATGCACTTTATGTTTCTTATATGATTTTATCATTCACTTTTATATTTATATTTTTATATATCTGATTCACTCCTTTAACAATATCAAATCTTAGATTGTCTGTATAGCACAGATTACTTATTTGATATACTGTTCACATTTGCTTTCATTGAAAACCTGTTTTTACACTGCCCCCAGTGGCGGATATTTGCACTACATGGGCATCCATGGTAACTGGCTCCTCAGGAGGGACTGGGTACCATTATCTATTACCTCCTTGTGGTTAGCCTGACTGAAGAGAACCGTCCCAGACACAGTGTACAATCAAACTATGACACTTATGAGCACTCTTTGTCTACCATTAGGTATCTCTTCTCTAAACTAGAGATCAGACCTAGTTGATTACACTATCATTTTCCTAGACCTCACTCACCGATGATTATCATCATATTAACTGTATTTTATTCACTTTTTTATTCTTCTTATACAAATCTAACATTCACTTTTATATATATTTTTATATTTTTATATTTAGTATATAAATCTCATTCACCCTTGTAACAATATCAATTTTTAGATAATCTGTTGCAGCACAGATTACTTATTTGATATACTATTCATGATCTCCATTTGCTTTCATTACATTGAAAATCTATTATACTCTGCCAGCAGTGGCGGACATTTGCACTACATGGGTAACCATAACAACTGGCTCCCTAGTGTGGACTGAGTACCATATATAGTGCTACCTTGTGATTTGCCTGACTAGAGGCAGCCGTTCCAGATACAATTCATAATTTAACCATGACACTTATGAGCACCTTTTGGCCACTTTATCAGGTTTCTCTTTTCTAAACTAGTGATCGGACTGAGTTGACTACACTGCTATTTTTCTATATTTTTCCTATAATTCATTCACCATTGGTTATCATTATTTACTATATTTAATATATTTAGTATATCTTTCTTTCTTACCATTATTTATTTCATGTTTTAATCAAGATCAGTAGCCTGCATATATCAGTGTGACTTATCTGAGATCTGTTTTTCGGCTTTATAGATTACTACAGCGCGTGTAGCGCCATCTTGTGTCCATTTTGAGTAAGCACTCTCAAAATTAATTTAGACATGTATTTTTTCGTTTTTGTTTCGTTCCATGTAAATATGATGGTTTGTGTTTTATTCCCTATCAGAGGGTAGAACCTGGGGTGTTGAAGTGTGGGAGCACCACCTTCCTGCTGCGCCACCACATAGGTGATGAACATATATATATTTTCTATTAAAATTAGTTTTGTCTACAATTCATAAAAAAAAATTTTTTATAACACATTTTTAATTAATGAATGAAATAAAAAATCCTTTTAGATTTATATTCCCAAATCACTAATCCTCCTCTTTTATATAAATTCCTCCTCTTTTATATAAATCCCTTTTAGCGCTACCTTTTTATTTCATGAGTTTTTATAAGTAATATATTTTTAACATCTAATTCAGTGGTGGCACATAGCTTAAGACATTGATGTCTTATCTATATAAATGAAATACCACGGGTTCTAGTCCCATATAGGCAAAGTATGGATGTCTTTCTTTATATATATCATTAGATGGCACATATATATATTTTTTGCAGTTTCTAAGCTTTTATTTGTGGATTTTTAAAGAAATTTTATTATGACATCATTATTTGTATTTTTATGAAAGCATCAAGCTCCATTTTTTATAACTTTGAGATGTATTTAATGTTTTTGTAAAAATAGCGCCAAAATGGGCAGATCCACCCATTTTGATGATGAGGATGACATCATCAGGTAAACAGATGACACCTCTTTGTCTGTACAGCAAGGGGCTATAAAAACCCCCACTGCTGCTATGATTGTAATGTCCCTGAGGAAGGCGCCGGGTGTGGCGCTGAAACGCGTAGGAGAGAGGAGGAAATAAAGGATGATAAATATCTTGGTTCTTTGGTGAGTTTTTTCATACCACAGCAGCGCGGATCGTGACACACCAGCACTCCCATCATTGTCTTGGATTCAAAACCACTATCCAGTGGTCGGTGGAGGTCCTGCAGCAGCTGGAACACAGATTCCAAAACGCCTTCAAACCAGTTGTGGGGATCACAACTGGACCAGGTGAGCAGCCTCATAGCACTACCTGCATACACAAGTGTCACTAGTGATAGGGCACTATTACGCCTCTTGTCCCCCTCCCTATTTTTCTTTTCACAGTACACTGTGGAGGCTTAGCTTCCTGGACACTCGCAGCACCCACATTTGAGAGCCAGGGACTGCAGGAGACATAGCGGTAGCCCAAGGAAGAGCCCTCAGTGCAGCAACAAGGGTATAACAGACACAGAAAGGTCTGGTCTAGTTTCACACACTCCAGACTCAAGAGAAGGGACAGGACAAGGAGACCTATACCTCACTCGGTGTGGAGATCCCGAAGTGCATCCTTCAACCCGGGACAAGTACCTGATTTCCATCAGTAAAAGGTACAGAAAAAGACTTATTTCTGTGCGTGTCCCTTCTTCAACCTGTCCCAAACCACAACGATTAAGCTGCCCCATCCCAACAGTGCTGCCCTATTCCACCATCATACCCTACAGCCCCGGGGAACCTGCTCTTCCTGTAGAGAGCCACAACACCTTGCTGCCGCCCATCACCCCCGAAGGTCCCAGCAGCACCGGTGCCATTACCGGACCTACAGGTAGCGTCATGACTGACAATAACTTTAATCCCAGTAAATATTCCCCTATTAATTTTGTCACCAGGGGCACAGACTCGGGCACCAACCACCCGTGACATCCCTGTACCAGTATGCCTCAGCTCCGAGTACCCCAATCCCTTGGTATGAGGCATTGTCTTATAAGCAGATATTAACCAATGAGCACAGTGTTACAATCTGTGACTCATTTAAACCCTTTCTAAGCATAGTCCAACTCCTAAAGAGCACAAATAAACCTGAACCAGATAATAGGGTTATATACATACAGACCAAAAATAAAATAAACATTCAATGCAATTTAAAACTAAATACGGTAGTAAAAACAAACTAAAATACCTCATATATTCTACTGATACCATTCATATCTATTATATAGTTGCCGTAGCGACTTCCGTCGCGTCCGGCGCTACTTCCGTGGCTTTGTTCGCGTGGCTCGGCACTTTCTCTGGGGCTCTGTTCGTGGCCGCGTGGCGGCCACGCCTCCCGCGAAGCATTGCCCGCGAAGCAGGCATTGCGAGCCCTTGCCACGCGAACAAAGCCACCAACAGAGCCCGGCATGGGGCTGTAGTGTACACCGCTATGGTATACTACAGCCCCATGCCCAGACGCATGTCCGCCACGCTCCCCTCACCTCGCCGCCGCCATGGGGCTGTAGTGTACACCGCTATGGTATACTACAGCCCCATGCGCCCGCTACCCCGCTCTGCCCGCCGGAACCCCGCGGCGGCGAGGGGAGGCAGACGAGAAGGGTTGCTCCGGAGCACTCTGTCACCAGGCGGTGACAGCAGCGGCTCCGGAGCAACCCCTCTCTTCTGCCCCGTCTGCCTGCCCTCGCCGCCCCGCCACCCCACCGTACACTGCTCCGGAGCCACTGCTCCGGAGCCACCCCTACCCCCCCCCCGCCGCTACCAACCACCCCGCCACCTACTACCTTCCGCCACCCCCTAAGCCCCCGCCGTCGATCACTTACATGCCTTCTTCTTCATCTGATCATCCGTCTGATCCAGGAGTCCTCCGTCCGGCCCAGGCGTCCTCTTCGTCCGGCCCCGGGGGTCTTCTGTCTTCTTTCCGCCATCTCTGGGTCCTACGTCCTCTTCACTTCCCATAGAGATAGAATGAACGAAAAATCGTCCATTCTATATGGGAAGTGAGGAGCTATTCTGATTGGTCGCTGTGTGCTGACGGCGACCAATCAGAAGAGCGCCTCACTTCCCATAGAGATACATAGCGGTGTTTCGGCGAATTTATGGCCGGGCCCCTGGTTCTATTTTCGGCCACGGGGCTCGGCTCTGATCGGTCGTTCCACGGGGCCGGAGACTCGCTTCGCGGCCATTCCTCGCGCCTTAGCAATGGCTCGCAATCATTGCGAGCCGTTGCTGATGCGCGAGCAATCGCCGCGAAGCGAGTCTCCGGCCCCGTGGAACGACCGATCAGAGCCGTCTATTATATCTCTATGGGAAGTGAGGCGCTCTTCTGATTGGTCGCTGTGTGCTGACGGCGACCAATCAGAATAGCACCTCACTTCCCATAGACATATAATGGACGACTTTGAGTTTTAAATTTACCGCTTAAAGTGAGGCGCTTTTCTGATTGGTCGCCGCCAGCACACAGCGACCAATCACATTAGCGCCTCATTCCTCCATGTATCCCTATGGAAAGGCGCCCTCCAATCACAATCACGGCGCCATTTTTGAAAATACACAGCGACCAATCACATTCATGCCGCCATCTTTCTGAGGTTGCCGCCCACCAATGAGATAAGGCCGCTATTTATAGCACGAAATTTGAATCTTTTTCAACACATAATTCCACCTCTGCGTATCCTGTTTGAGGGAGGACGAGAAGCTACCGCCAGACCATCTGTTGGACTATATTTCAGCCAAGATATCCATCCTTCGTGAGGGCCGTCGGGAAGCAAGCGCCGGATCGGGTTCTGCGATTTATCAGCTAAGATATCCTTTTTGAAAGATACCTTTTCACATCAGAGTCTATATTCCTGATGCTAAGTTTTATTTTCACTTCTTTTGCAATCTTTTATTTTCACCACTTTTACTATCTTGCGCCATGCAGCGCCAATCGGCGCTGCATGGAGCCTGCGCCACTGTTCGGACACTTCGACGCTGCAAGCGCCGACTTCTGCGCTACAAGCGCAAACTTCGGCGCTTCTAGCGGCCTCCGCGGTGCATCAGACCGCTGTGGCCGAACACTCATTCAGGCGCCGCCCATACAACTTGCTGGTCTTCCCGCTGACCGCCGACCAATCGCATTCTCAGTGCCCCTTCCCATAGAGATGCATTGAGAAATGAGGCGCGATTGTGATTGGCCGCTGTGTATTTTCAAAAATGGCGCCGCGATTGTGATTGGTCACGGTAGATGGCGCTCTGATTCCGATTGGTCGGCGCTCAGCGGGGATAGCGGCGCTTTCTCTGCCGAGCGCCTGGTTCGATTTTCGACCACGGCGTTCGTGGACGTTGGAAGTCTGTAGCTCCGCCCCGCTGTGTTGTGATTGGACAGCGGCAACTTCACAGAGTAGCGCTGTGATTCCGATTGGTCGGCGGTCAGCGGGGAAAGCTGCGCTTTCCCTGCCAAGGGCCTGGTTCGATTTTCGGCCATAGTGGTCGGCGGCATCGGGGTCGCCGCTTTTATTGCGGAACGCCGCGCTTGGAGCGGCGAACTCGGCGCCAAATTGTGGGAGTGTGTGGGAGTGTGTGGCGGCGCTCAGCGGGGAAAGCGCTGAGCGCCGCCACACACTCCCACACACTTCCACAATTCGGCGCCGAGTTCGGCGCTCCAAGCGCGGCGTTCCGCGCTAAAAGCGGCGACCCCGATGCCGCCGACCACTATGGCCGAAAATTGAACTAGGCGCTCGGCAGGGAAAGCGCGGCTTTCCCGGCTGAGCGCCGACCAATCGGAATCACAGCGCTACTCTGTAAAGTTGCCGCCAGACCAATCATAGCACAGCGGGGCGGAGCTACATACTTCCACGCTACGACCGACCTGAGCCTTGCGCTCTGGCCGAAAACAGAACTAGGCGCTGGGCATCCAAGTCGCCGGTCTTCCCGCATAGCGCCGACCAATCGGATTCACGGCGCCATGTTTATGAAGTTTCCGCTGCCCAATCCCACAGCGGCTGGCGTCTGCCGCCATTTTATGAATGAACATTTCGCGTCCGCCATCTTAGAGCGCGAAATTTGAATTTTTGCCCTATTTAAAACCTAAAAAGCTGTTTTCACAGTACAATCTCACATCAGAGTATATATTCCTAATGCCTATGCTTATATTAACCCCTTCTTTATACAAATTTCATATGAGCTACATTTCACCATATTGACCTGTTTTTTTAATACCTTTTTAACCCCTTCTATTCTATTTGTGCTCCACTTGCTATCTCACTATGTGCTGTACTAAGGCCATTTCTACATTAACCTCTTCTATGCCATTTGCATTTTAATTTTCTGTCACACTGTTTTATAGGGTTCAAACTGCTACATTAACCCCTTCCATTCTGTTTGCTATTCACTAACTGTGTCACTATGTGCTGTACTCATGACATTTGAAAATTAACCTCTTCTATACCATTTGTTATTTATTTTCTCATCCACACTGTTTTATAGGAGTGCAAGTAGTACATTAACCCCTTCTATTGTCTTGGCTATTCACTGCCTATGTCACTATGTGGTCTACTACTGGCATTTGAATACTAACTTCTTTAATACTATTTTTAATTTTATTGACCGTGCAGTATTTTGTACGCGTGCCAGTGGTACATTAACCCCTTACAGACTGTTCTATATTTTATTTCTACTTAGGAGTGTGTCGTTAGACTGTTAGGAGTACATTAATCCATTATATGCCATTTTGATAATATTTCATACTAATGAGTCTGTAGGACTACTACCCGTCTTATATTTAACAGTTTGGATGTAATGCTACCTTACCACTGCCTTATTGTCGTGCCAGTGGGACATTAACTACTTTTACATACCAAATATATTGGTTGCATGGCATTTTGCACTATATGACCAACTGGGGCCCCTTTCACACGCGCGTTGTACATGCAGATTTACATAATTCCATAACATGTGGTAATATTTCCGAATATTAACGCAAGTTCCCCATACCCGCCATCAGGGGTGCAGTTGCGTAAGGTCCCGCTACATCGCCGGATTAACATTCATTTTTACATTGACCTGCCTGTTTCACCATGTACTGCGGAAGTTGCCTTATTTCTTTTTTCACCCTGCTTGGTCACATTGCGCCATTTGACGCTCGCCACTAATGCCGCTATTTCCCCAACTGCAGAGAGAAAAATAAAAACCACTACTTCCGCAATAATCACAAAACCCTAAGTTCAAGGTAAAAATGAACGCTACCTCTGCCATTTTGCCCCAACTTCTGCAACTCCACCCCTGCTGGCGGTTATGCGGAACTTGCCGTCATATCGGTACTTTAACCGCTTTTTTTACAATGTTGGAACTCTGCATTTACAACGCGCGTCTGAAAGGGCCCTTACATCCATTTGTCTTGCCTTCAAGTCTCTTTTTAAGGACTTTAAACACACTGATTTCCATTCACAACTCCATACAGTAAACATCATTAAATATTTGTTTCGTACTCTAAAGAAGTCCATGATTTGCTTTTCACAGGTTATTGAAATACACACTTTCCTTTTATTGTTCTTGCCTATTTAGACATAGTTATTAGTGATGGGCGAATCTACTCGCTAGGACTCGTTACTCGGCGAGTAGTAAGGGACTCGCAGGACTCGCTACTCGGCGAGTTTCCCAGCGAGGACTCGCAAAGTAGCGAGTCCAATGCAAGTAAATGGGAATCCTAGTTTTACTAGCGAGACTCGCTATATCACATCGCTATGTAGGTTGAATCTCCCCCAAATCGTTTAGAGAATGGCACCGCTTCACGGATACCCGCTGTAAGTAGCGATTCCGAGCGAGTCGTAGCGACTCCTAGCGAATCCTAGCGAGTCTACGAATCCGAGTCCTGTATTCTGTATTCGGGACTCGCGAATACAGAATCTGTTATGTTCCGACAAATCTTCCGAGACAGCCTAGCGTGTTAGGTCAGACAAACTTGTGAAGATGGACAAGGATGTTAGCCAATCTTATTCAGTAATGCCACAGCCCTCTTCTTGTGGCATTACTATGATTGGCTTCTGTCCATCGTGATGGCTATGTCATCGATGACAGGCAAGGCTGTATATAAGCCTTGCCACCGCCATTTTGAGCACATTTCTCTGAAGATCTGAGCTAGAACAGGGTGAGGTAGATTCTGGAGCAGATCATAGGGATTGTCAGTGAGTGTAGGGAACTTCAAGATTCCTTATATTAACCCCAAACAGCTCTTGTGAGAGCTAGCAGGAGGACAGAGGAGTACTGTGTACAGTGACACTGTAGGCAGGCAGGGAAGCAGGGAGCTGCAGCCTTTACAGTGTTCACAGGAGCGACCTCATAGCTTCGCTTACTCACTCAGCTGTTCTAATAGCTGAAGTGAGAGGCTTAGCTGAGGTACTATTTACAATTTTTTGCCAGCTGATAGATTTTGGGTCCTAAAAACCCCTTCAGCGTTATTTTGTCTGTGGCAGAACAGTGCGTTGCTGCTCTCCTAGCTGCAAATAGCACGTACGCCACCTACTTCTGCGACTAATTGTGCGCACTTAATAATTTTTTTCAGGGAATAGTGTGCTGCTTCACTGCCAAGTGTTAGCACACACTTAACCCGCCAGTAAGTGACGCCTACAGCAACACCAAACTCCATCTCGGTGGCTGTGCGCACTTTCTAATTTTTTCAGGGACTAGTGTGCTGCTTCACTGCCAAGTGTTAGCACACACTTAACCCGCCAGTAAGTGACGCCTACAGCAACACCAAACTCCATCTCGGTGGCTGTGCGCACTTTCTAATTTTTTCAGGGACTAGTGTGCTGCTTCACTGCCAAGTGTTAGCACACACTTAACCCGCCAGTAAGTGACGCCTACAGCAACACCAAACTCCATCTCGGTGGCTGTGCGCACTTTCTAATTTTTTCAGGGAATAGTGTAGTGCTTCACTGTCAAGTGTTAGCACACACTTAACCCGCCAGTAAGTGACGCCTGCAGCAACACCAAACTCCATCTCGGTGGCTGTGCGCACTTTCTAATTTTTTCAGGGAATAGTGTAGTGCTTCACTGTCAAGTGTTAGCACACACTTAACCCGCCAGTAAGTGACGCCTACAGCAACACCAAACTCCATCTCGGTGGCTGTGCGCACTTTCTAATTTTTTCAGGGAATAGTGTAGTGCTTCACTGTCAAGTGTTAGCACACACTTAACCCGCCAGTAAGTGACGCCTGCAGCAACACCAAACTCCATCTCGGTGGCTGTGCGCACTTTCTAATTTTTTCAGGGAATAGTGTAGTGCTTCACTGTCAAGTGTTAGCACACACTTAACCCGCCAGTAAGTGACGCCTACAGCAACACCAAACTCCATCTCGGTGGCTGTGCGCACTTTCTAATTTTTTCAGGGAATAGTGTAGTGCTTCACTGTCAAGTGTTAGCACACACTTAACCCGCCAGTAAGTGACGCCTGCAGCAACACCAAACTCCATCTCGGTGGCTGTGCGCACTTTCTAATTTTTTCAGGGAATAGTGTAGTGCTTCACTGTCAAGTGTTAGCACACACTTAACCCGCCAGTAAGTGACGCCTACAGCAACACCAAACTCCATCTCGGTGGCTGTGCGCACTTTCTAATTTTTTCAGGGAATAGTGTAGTGCTTCACTGTCAAGTGTTAGCACACACTTAACCCGCCAGTAAGTGACGCCTACAGCAACACCAAACTCCATCTCGGTGGCTGTGCGCACTTTCTAATTTTTTCAGGGAATAGTGTAGTGCTTCACTGTCAAGTGTTAGCACACACTTAACCCGCCAGTAAGTGACGCCTACAGCAACACCAAACTCCATCTCGGTGGCTGTGCGCACTTTCTAATTTTTTCAGGGAATAGTGTAGTGCTTCACTGTCAAGTGTTAGCACACACTTAACCCGCCAGTAAGTGACGCCTGCAGCAACACCAAACTCCATCTCGGTGGCTGTGCGCACTTTCTAATTTTTTCAGGGAATAGTGTAGTGCTTCACTGTCAAGTGTTAGCACACACTTAACCCGCCAGTAAGTGACGCCTGCAGCAACACCAAACTCCATCTCGGTGGCTGTGCGCACTTTCTAATTTTTTCAGGGAATAGTGTAGTGCTTCACTGTCAAGTGTTAGCACACACTTAACCCGCCAGTAAGTGACGCCTGCAGCAACACCAAACTCCATCTCGGTGGCTGTGCGCACTTTCTAATTTTTTCAGGGAATAGTGTAGTGCTTCACTGTCAAGTGTTAGCACACACTTAACCCGCCAGTAAGTGACGCCTGCAGCAACACCAAACTCCATCTCGGTGGCTGTGCGCACTTTCTAATTTTTTCAGGGAATAGTGTAGTGCTTCACTGTCAAGTGTTAGCACACACTTAACCCGCCAGTAAGTGACGCCTGCAGCAACACCAAACTCCATCTCGGTGGCTGTGCGCACTTTCTAATTTTTTCAGGGAATAGTGTAGTGCTTCACTGTCAAGTGTTAGCACACACTTAACCCGCCAGTAAGTGACGCCTACAGCAACACCAAACTCCATCTCGGTGGCTGTGCGCACTTTCTAATTTTTTCAGGGAATAGTGTAGTGCTTCACTGTCAAGTGTTAGCACACACTTAACCCGCCAGTAAGTGACGCCTACAGCAACACCAAACTCCATCTCGGTGGCTGTGCGCACTTTCTAATTTTTTCAGGGAATAGTGTAGTGCTTCACTGTCAAGTGTTAGCACACACTTAACCCGCCAGTAAGTGACGCCTGCAGCAACACCAAACTCCATCTCGGTGGCTGTGCATTTGTCAACAATGTCCCAAAAACACCAAATTCCCAAAAACCAGTCTGCTAAGGGACAGGGACGAGGTCGGGGCCCTAGCAGTCGTGAACAACAAGGCACTGGTAGAAGTAGACAGACAAGGATTGATCGATCCACCTTCCTGCTGTCTAAATTTCCCAGTACTCAACCGAAACGTGTCTTGAGGCCGGAAGATCAAGACCAAATAACATCTTGGATGGCTGACAAGACATCAACCACGGGTTCTGGCAGCACACAATCATCCTTTACACCATATTCAAGTGCCGCTACTGACAACGCGGGGTCATCTAATCCACAAAATCTTCCTATTTCCTCAAGCCATCGCCAGACGGAGGAAAATTTAGACCGCGAACTTGGGCATTCGGAAGATTTATTTGGTTCTTATCAGCCATTCAGACAACCGGACCTTTCTTTGTCACTGCCTGAACAGATACTTGAACCAGACGTACATTCCATCTATGGACAACGTTTGGATTCACCTCGTCCTGAAGAACGTCCCTTTCAACAAAGCCATAGGCCGTCTCAGGAGGTGGAGGATGATGATGATGATGAGACACACATCTCATCTGGCCAGCCTGACCAGTCACGTTATCCAGATGACTTTGAGGAGGAGGGGGTGGATGATGAGACCACTGATCCAACCTGGACACTTGACATGCAGAGCCAACAGAGCAGCCAGGAGGAGGAAAGTGGTTATGTACCACCGCCTAAAGCACCCAGGCTTACTCCTTTATCCCGAATCCAAGCTGTGACAACAGTAGCCCAAATTGTGTCAACTGTTGCACAAACTGTACCAACTGTTGCCCCAACTTTAAGAACAGTTGGCCAAAATGTGTCTACAGTTTGTGTTGGCCAGACTCATCCTTCAGTTCCTACACCACAACCTAAAGGACGAACATCCATTGTCTGGAAATTTTTCAAAGATAGCCCATCAGTACCAAATGTGGTTATATGTAACATCTGCTATGCCAGGCTGAGCAGAGGCCAGGGCAAAGTAAACTTGAGCACCAGCAGTATGCGAAAACACATGACTCTTAAGCACCCTAGTCAGTGGTTGGCCCATCAGGGTTCGACAGCAGGGCCTTCTGACCTCAACACCGTTATGCCACTTCAGAATCGTCCTTCACCATCTACTGTTCATGCAGCAGCTCCTACTCATACGATCTCACCACAAGCTGCATTAGACCAGAGATATGACAGTAGTCAAGTGACTTGTGAGTCTGCGCCAATTGTCCAGTTGTCTGTTCCACAGCTGTATGAGAGGCAGCGGAAACACCCATCCACACACCCTTTTTCTCGACAAATGACAGCGCAAATTTCTAAGCTGTTAGCTGTAGAAATGCTGCCATTTAGGCTTGTTGATACTGAGGCTTTTAGGGAGTTGTTGGCTGTGGCAGCACCACGATACACTGTCCCCAGTCGCAATTTTTTTTCACGTACTGCCATACCCGCGCTACATCTGCACGTGGTTAACAACTTGAAGCGTGCACTGACAAATGCTGTGAGCGGAAAAGTTCACCTGACAACTGATACCTGGACAAGTACTTGTGGACAGGGCAGATACATATCCCTGACAGCTCACTGGATCAACCTTGTCGAGAGTGTCCCAAAGTGTAATAGTGGAATATCTGCGATCCTACCAACTCCACGAATAGCGGGCACAGCATCATTCTGGGTGTCCGCGGCCTCATATACTTCTACAACACAATGTGCGTCTTCAACTTCCTTGACCACTGCTGATTTGTCCGCCACATCACGTCAAAGTTGGGAGCTTTGCAGTACTGCATCAGCCAGGCGACAACAGGCTCTTCTTAAGCTCATCTGTCTAGGTGACACACCTCACACTGCAAACGAGCTGTGGAAAGGTGTTAAACAACAGACAGATGAGTGGCTGGCCCCACTGCAACTACAAGCAGGTCTTGTTGTCAGTGATAACGGACGAAACCTTGTTGCAGCAATAAAGCTCGGTAAACTTCAACACGTGCCTTGCATGGCTCACGTACTGAATCTTGTAGTTCAGAAATTCTTGAAAAATTACCCAGAGTTATCTGATCTACTAGAGAAGGTGCGTAGAAATTGCGGACATTTCCGACATTCATCAACGGCACTTGCAAGTCTATCTGCCCTTCAACAGCAATTTAATTTGCCCAAACACAGATTAATTTGCGACATGCCCACACGATGGAATTCTACATTCCATATGTTGGCTAGGTTCAATGAGCAGCAGAGGGCTATAGCGGAATATCAGCTGCAACATGCCCGTCACCCAGGAAGTAATACAAGACACATTGGTACGATGGAGTGGGTCTGGATCGCTGACCTTTGCGAGGTTCTAGAGAACTTCGATTACTGCACAAAACTGGTCAGCGGTGATGAGTCCATTATTAGTCTCACCATCCCCATGCTGTGTTTGCTTAAAGATTCTCTCCTGAATCTTAAAACAGAATCATTGAGGGCACAGCAGAGGGCTATGGATCCACATTTTAACATCCAGGATCAGAGCCAGCAAAGCCAATTTCAGCCGGCAACATTGGCTGCAGAACAAAACAGTGATGAGGAAGATGAAGACGATTTATTTCTCCATGGTACTGAGGTGCACCCTGATGGAACTCCCAACCCCAGTTTTATGTCGGTACAGCATGGGTGGGCTGAAGAGCAGGAGGCGGAGACCGATTTTGAGACCATGATGCCTATTGTTCATCAGTCAGGTGACACAGAAGACATGAGTCTTTGTAGCCTAGCACACATGTCTGACTTCATGTCTCAATGTCTGTCCCAGGATCCACGCGTCATTAACATCTATGACAGCGACCTCTACTGGTTGTCAACATTCCTTGACCCACGCTACAAAGACAAGTTTCCATCGCTGCTGTTGCAGTCACCAAGGGGCTTAACGATGGATTATTTCAAAAGTGTGGTGGTTGACAATTTAATGTCAATTTCACCATCTGACTCCGCTATACCACGAACAAGCAGCTCTTTGCCACAGCAGCCTTTGGTTCGAACACAAACTGCCACATTGTCAAGAAGAGGTGGTGGTAAGATGTCCACCAACTGGGCGATGTTTAACAGACCTTCCAATCTGCAACGGATTGTGCCTACGGTCCCCTTGTCTAGGAGACAAACATTGTCAAACATGTTGAACGAGTATGTGTGTGACACTACCAGCTTCTTAACCGACCCCTCTGTACCCTTTAATTACTGGGTTTCCAAGCTTCACGCTTGGACTGAGCTGTCTTTGTATGCCTTGGAGTTGCTGGCCTGCCCAGCTGCTAGTGTGACATCAGAGCGTGTTTTTAGTGCCGCTGGGGGAATTGTCACTGATAGAAGGTCACGGCTGACAACAGAAAATGCCGACAGACTCACTCTCATTAAGTTTAACAAGGACTGGATATCATCAAAGTTCTTAACCCCTTCAGACGACAGTACCCAAACCTAGAGGGACATTTTCAAATTTGTTACGTTTGGCTCAGTGCGGTTTAAACATTATGTCCTCTTCTGACACAAAGGATAAACAATGTCCCTCTGCTAAGAAGATTGGATAAATAATGTTCCTGCAACACTTGCTGCATGACAACAAAACTACACAATCAGTGTCAGTAATGTTACTTTAATAATGCATGCACTTGTGATGTTTTTTGACCGTTGAATTATGTCAAACAATCCAAAACAGTCTCTTGGCTGAATTTTTTAAGGCAACAAGCCTATGCCTGCATTGTGGGCATTTCTCAAACTGAAATAAAACATATAGTTTGGCTCAAGTGCCTTGCATAAATTTTAAAAATGTTGATCCCGCCCCTTGGGCTAATTTTTTGAGGCAACAAGCCTATACCTGCATCGAATACGTTGCTTGTACTATGCTCTCAGGACAAGCAAATAGTATGGGCCACGCGCCCTCCTCAACTTCAAAATAGAGTTGATCTCGCCCCTTGGGCTAATTTTTTGAGGCAACAAGCCTATACCTGCATCGAATACGTTGCTTGTACTATGCTCTCAGGACAAGCAAATAGTATGGGCCACGCGCCCTCCTCAACTTCAAAATAAAGTTGATCTCGCCCCTTGGGCTAATTTTTAGAGGCAACAAGCCTATACCTGCATCGAATACGTTGCTTGTACTATGCTCTCAGGACAAGCAAATAGTATGGGCCACGCGCCCTCCTCAACTTCAAAATAGAGTTGATCTCGCCCCTTGGGCTAATTTTTTGAGGCTACAAGCCTATACCTGCATCGAATACGTTGCTTGGACTATGCTCTCAGGACAAGCAAATAGTATGGGCCACGCGCCCTCCTCAACTTCAAAATAGAGTTGATCTCGCCCCTTGGGCTAATTTTTTGTGGCAACAGGCCTATGCCTGCATCGAAAACGTGGCTTGTACTAAGATCCTGCTGGAGCATGGCGAAGGGTCCCACTGTACGCTACGGAGATAACGCGTAGACGCGCTCTGTTGCAAGTAGACGTCCCAGCCTATCGCATCTATGTTCCCAGTGTTGTTGCCATACCGAGTCATTAAGTAACCCCCCCACAAACACAGGCACTATTTATTTGTCAGCAACATTTGTATGTGCAGTCATGATTTTCCACATAATAACCAAGGTGCCTTCATGCGCTATGCGGGCCGTAAAGTACTTGCTAATGATGATGACTTTAAGCCCACCCACAAAAAAAACCTACACATCCATTCCCTGAAAAAAGACAGACACAAAGCAGTTTTTGTCAACTGGGTATTATTTCGCCATAATGGCAAAGATGTCAGATTTTTTTTTTTTTTTTTTTTTTTTGGGGTTTAAACTTTGTAAAAACAAATAATAACATAACAAACAAATTGTGCAATGCACAGGAACAAAAAATAAACAAAAAAAAAAAAAGGGGTCTACAGCTGGTGGTAGGTTGCCGCATCCTCCGGCCTTGGCTGTAACGTGGCACCATCACCCTGCTCGTTGAGTAGGTCCAGGGCCCCATGCAGTACCTCACCCAGTGGTTGGAAGCCTGTAGGCTGGGGCATCTGGGCCGGTTGGCCTTGGCTTGGTAGGCCCCTGATTCTGGGACACCACCTCTGGGTCGCAACATACCTGTCCCGGGGTGTGGCCCTGTCCAGGATGTTTGATCTGCTGAGCCGCCACTCCTCCAAAAAATCAAACACCTGCCCAGGATGGTTTGGGGGCCTACACGCATCGAGGACAATGTGTATTGCTGACCATGCCCGCAGTCGTCTCTCGAATGGAATGTCATCCAAGAACGGTATGAGACTGCGGGCAAAGTCAGCACTACACTGTCCTCTGCGGTCTTGTGGTGCCCCCGGGATCAGAGCAGGGCTGCTGGGGTTCCAGTGACTCCCCACACTGCTGCTGGCAGTCAGCACTGGAGGGCGCTGGTGTGGCCCTTCATCCTCCTCTTCTTGTCTCTGCGGCCCCAAAGGTGGTGGTGGTGGTGGCGGCGGTGGTGGTGGTGGTGGTGGTGGCGGTGGTGGTGGTGGTGGCGGCGGTGGTGGTGGTGGTGGCGGTGGTGGCGGTGGTGGTGGTGGTGCTACTCCCTCCTCCTCATCTGGTGGGGGTTGAGGGGCCTCCCTCCCCTCCTCAGGAAGCTGTGGTGGCGGGTTCCAACGCCGCCTCCGAAAGTGAGCAGCTCTGTGGGTAAATATAAAAAACATTTGGTGAATGGGTTGACTTTGGAAACAAAACCATAGGCCAAACATAACATGTGCACGCTTTTTTGACTCAGTGTATCTGTGTATTCTGTGTCTTTTCATTGTTGCCCTTAAGATGGAATTGCAGCAAATAAATTAATGACATTTTTGGCTCATGCCTCAAACTATATTGTATGTGTGGGTACTGTTGCTCCACGATTTTTTGCCATTACATTACAAATTTTAAAATTAGTCTGCACTATTACACTGTGCCCTGACTTAGGCAGGACAGCTATGTAGTCACTTGAAGACATATTAGTGGCCACAACTATTGTTTTGACTTTTTGTGGAAACTTTATGTGGACAAAGCTATAGCCTGACACTGTGAGGCAAACACATTATTCAGGGTTGTTTGCCATCAGATGGACACAAAAACACACAGTGTGGACGGCCTTGGTCTCAATGCACATAACCCAGATCTATAGGGCAGGTGAGCAAGACAGGAAATGGAGTCCTGCAGCATAGGTGACACATGAGCATTTGGCGTTAGTGGCCTACACTCCTTGTTGCTGCCATGTATGCTAATCAGGAATGTCTTGGTAAATAAAACACACCAAACAGATGGCTTGGGATTTGAAACGACTGTAATGGACATAGAGTATGGGGTTGTCTTTGAGCAGCAGGTCACACATTGTTGGTGCCAAACAAGGTGGTATGCACAGATGGACAGTTTTAGTTATTCCAACGGGGCCGAACAAAAAAACGGGAACAGCAAGGACAAACCTCGGGTTTCCTAAAGGACCTTGGACATAAAAGGCTGTTGCACTTAAAATATGGCCCTCTTTAGTTTGATTTAATACAGCATTAATACGCTATCTTTTCCGGAGGATTCGTAATGTGGCCATGAGTTAACGACAAAAAAAGTAAAATTCACATGTGGGCCCTAATATCTACACCATCACCTTGCAGCCCCAAATAAACCCATGGGAAAACTGAACCACACATATTTGTAGTGATACAGGGTATGTTCTGAAATGTGTGTGAATGTGTCAGCAATCTGGGATGGTGTACAAACAGTTTAGTGCAAAAGGGGTATACCCTTGCAACGTTATTTTGCTGAAAAAAACACCCACAACTAAATGTGTAGGGATGTATGTGGCCCTTATGCAAGTCGAGGCCATTAGGAACTGATACAACTGAGGCTTATGACAGGCAAACCAGACAGGGCCACACACCTTAGAGGCCATTGGAGGGAAGAACATGGCTTTGTTCCACAAACATGCCAACAATAATAGCTAATTGTGAGGTCACGGAACATTGTGTCTGACCACCCTGCAGAACATTGCTTATTTGTCCAAACGTCACAATGTGACTATAAATGTGTATGTCCTGGATCATTGCCAAAGGTAATAGAATTGTGTTGCACCATGGCAGAAACAAACCCCTGTGTGGGTATGTAAACCAGCACACTCATTATAGAGCTTCATACGTACATTGTGTGCCCTCGTGGACAGGGTCCTCTCCTCTTGTACCTGTATGACCTGATTGTCTTCATGTACTGTTTTTTGTCGTTAACCCTTATCCTCATGTAAAGTGCCATGGAACCTAATGGCGCTATATTAAAAAATAATAATAACAATAATAGTAAACAACAGTGCGGCAGACACATACCTTGGCATACGGGCCACCGGTTCCAGAAATGACAGCCGTTCATAGTGGCAATATATGATCCCGTGACCAGCTTCCGGGCCCCCCTCCATGATCCTCCGGTGTTGCCGCTTAAATTGGTCGCGGCAGCTCCTCCAGCGCTTCATAATGTGGTCAACTGTGAAATGATTTCAAACCGGGTTTAGACCTCTTTAACATTTGAAACACTAAAAGTATGTGTACAAACAACAATAACATTTTAATGATGTTGTGTGTGAAATGTGTATACAAGGCACATGGAAACGACAGTGTGGAACATCATCAACAGCATTACGGACATTGAGCTCACGTGGCCACAATCACAAATGGGGCAGGGCACATGTCAACGCATAGAGAATGTAATAGTGCGGGCACCAGACTCCGCTCATTAGTGGTATTTATATACACCCAACCCCCTGGCCTTCAGAGCCAGGAGGAACAGCCCTTAAACTAAGTGTACTATTGTGAACCCATCCAAATATAGGCAACCATGCAACGGCGCATTATAACACATTGAGGGCCCTGTATACCCTACTATGGGGGCCCTGTATGCCCACGGGGCCCTGTATACCCACTGCTGGGGTCTTGTATACCCACGGGGGGGCTGTAGACCCTACTATGAGGGCCCTGTATAACCACTGGGGGCCATGTATACCCAGTCTTGGGGGACCTGTGTACCCACGGGGGGGCTGTATACCCTAATATCGGTGGCATATATACACACTGGGGGGCCCTGTATACTCTGCAGGTGGAGCTGTATACTCTGCTGGGGGGATGTCTAACAGTGATAGCCGCTGTATACAAGAATGGCGGTCAATATGGTTTCCCACTTTTTTGGGGCTAAAGTAGGGGGGTCGGCTTATACACGGGTCGGCTTATACACGACTATATACGGTAAATGCAATATAACGTGTGAACACATTTAACTCACCCATATTGGTCTGCACATCATGGCCACAACGATGAAACGTTGGGAAAACGCCCTGTGCGATCTCCCTCCAGGCCGTAGTCCGCTGGACATTATCCCCATATGCAGGGTCAGTGGGCAGCCAAAGCAGGGGCCGAGCCTCCACCAGAGCAATTAATTGCAGGGTGTCGACAGGAGCCATGCTTCCTCGCTGTGACTTTCTGCGCGTCCAGCCAGGAAGCTCGAGTCGGCTTATTTCCTGTTTGCACAAAGCATGGGGTTTGCTGCAGAAAGTCGCTTGCCTCGCCTCCAACACATGCGACTTTGGCCTCGGAGACAGCAGCAAAATACAGTTGCCAGTGGGGCTTCCGACACGGCAATGCGAGCGCTTTCCGACACACATATGCGATTTTTAAATCACACATTACTCGCTATTATTCGCTTCCCCATTCATTAACATTGGACTCGCTAGACTCGCTACGAGTAGCGAGTCCCGGGCTCGGACTCGGTAGAGTCAAGCGAGTCCGAGTAATGTAGGATTCGCCCATCACTAATAGTTATTATTGATTGTTTCCTTAACTAACACACTCTAGCTCATTTTGGATTGGATTCACTGCCTATTCTTACGAAGATGAGCTCTCCAACAAAAAATATCGCTCTTGCCAAGGAGGCTGCATCTACGCCTAAGAAGAAGCGTGCAGAGGAGACTTCGGAAGAGAGACGTCTTCGGTTAGATCGTGCTAAGGCTGCTAAAGCGAAACGCATTGCAGAGGAGACTTCGGAAGAGAGACGTCTTCGGTTAGATCGTGCTAAGGCTGCTAAAGCGAAACGCATTGCAGAGGAGACTTCGGAAGAGAGACGTCTTCGGTTAGATCATCGTAAGGCTGCTAAGGCGAAACGCACTGCTGAGGAGACTTCGGAAGAGAGACGTCTTCGGTTAGATCGTGGTAAGGCTGCTAAGGCGAAACGCACTGCAGAGGAGACTTCGGAAAAGAGACGTCTTCGGTTACATCGTGTTAAGGCTGCTCAGGCGAAACGCATTGCAGAGGAGACTTCGGAAGAGAGACGTCTTCGGTTAGATCGTGCTAAGGCTGCTAAAGTGATACGCATTGCCAAACTCTCTTCTCCACTGAGACGTTTTCGGTTGGATGCTGCGAAGGCTGCTTTGAAGAAACGTATTTCTGAACTGTCTTCCGAAGAAAGAAGCCAACGAATGGCAAAAAGAGCCATGGCTGAGCGTCGCAGACGCAAACAACAACAACTTAGAGCCACTGAAGAACCGTCTGACAAAGATACTACTCCTGCCTCTTCGTCTACTGACATTCTACAAAGTGAACAGCCTTTAACACCTCCCATGACCTCTATGGGAAAAAAAAAGCAAAGGTTGACAAGGAGGCTGTGCGTATGCGCAAGAAGCGTGCGGAGGAGAGTTCTGAAGAAAGACGACTTTGCTTGGACAAGGAAAAGGCTGCTTTGAAGACACGGGTTTCAAAAGAGTCTTTGGAAGGAAGGAACGATTAGCCAAAAAATCAATGGCTGCGCGTCAAAGACGCAAACAACAAATGTTAATGCCTACAGGAGATCCGTCTGATCCTCATACTGCTGCCACCTCTTCGTCTGACCCTCATACTGCTGCCACCTCTTCGTCTGATCCTCATACTGCTGCCACCTCTTCGTCTGATCCTCATACTGCTGCCACCTCTTCTTCTACTGTGTTAACTACAACTGAACAGCCTTTACCACATCGCAAGGCCACATGTAAACGAAAACACTCTGCTGAGGAGACGCCATACAGCAAACAGTATAAAATTATGAGGCTTAAAAGGACAAGACAGATACGTCAAGATACGGAGTCTCCTACGTCTAAACAACTCCGCTTGACCCATTTGGCTGCATCACGTCGTGACCTACGCAAAAGTTCTTCTTCCACTTCAACATTGCAAGAGGCAGAACGGAATATATATTCAACTTCTTCATTTATGGAATGTGTTGAATCTACGTCCCTTCCACGTCTCATCTATGTAGGATTACACAATAAAAATCTACGTTTGTTATCTACACCTCTCCTACATCCAATCGCATTTACTGATCAGGATCATGCTATTCTAGAACATACCTGTGGTTCCATGAAGTTAATATGTGAACATTGTGAGGCTCTGCATTTTACTGCTGAACGCCCATCAGATCAACAGTTTAGTCTTTGTTGCCACAAGGGAAAAGTAAAGGTACCATTACCTCAATACCCGGAGGTCTTCCAACGCCTGCTGAAAGGAGAGAGTGAGTACAGTCGAAATTTGATGGAGAATATCAGGAGCATTAATAGTTCTTTTGATTTTGCCTCCATGGGTGCCCATGTTTCTCTACCACCAGGACACGGCCCTTACTGTTTCCGTATTCATGGGCAAATTTATCATCGCACTGGAACACTCCATCCTGCTCAAGATCAACCTCCAGCATATGCACAACTGTACATTTTAGATACTGCAAGCGCTATACAACAACAGCTACAGTCTCCAGAAAATGTTAAATGTCATCCTACTTTAATGAGTATCATTGCTCTTCAATTGGATAATATTAATCCCTTTGTTTCGGCCTACAAAATGCTACGTGACGTTGAATTAGAAGAACAACAGAAGGCAGTAGAACATGGCACCGTCATGCCAAATATTATCATGGCCATTAAACAAGACAGACAGCAAGACCCTAGACGCTATAACAATCCTACTGTCAATGAAGTTGCTGTGGTCTTTGAAAATGCTGATGGAGAGCCACCATTCAATAGAGACATTTTAATTCATTTGAAACCTGATCCAAATAACCCCTTGGCCCCAAAAACACAGCAAGTCAGTATTCTACATAGCAATTTAGATGCATTACTCTATCCCTTATTTTTCCCTCATGGAGAACAAGGCTGGCATGAGGGACTCAAGCATCAAGGCCAAAGTCCACGCAGGGTTACACAGCTCCAGTATTACTGCTATTTGTTGTCTGTACGGAATCGGTTCAATCCTGTCCTGAATGGTGGCAAACTAACACAGCAGTACTTAGTGGATGCGTATGTGAAAATCGAGGCTAATCGCTTAAATTTTATCCGTCAACACCAAAAGGATTTAAAAGTAGAGGATTATTGCGTACTCCAGGAACATCTCCAGAAAAAAATCTATTGAGAAAGGTATTCCCATTGGCAAGACGGTCATTTTACCATCTTCCTTTGAAGGCAGTCCAAGAAACATGCAGCAACGCTATCAGGATGCCTACAATATGTCTACAAAGGACATGATAAAGCCAATCTTGAAATTTGCCAAACCAATATCCACCATGATGAAACACATCAATTCATGGATTCAAGATACGTGAGTGCACCGGAGGCAGCTTGGCGAATATTTGCTTACCCGATGCATAGACAATTGCACTCCATTATTCGCCTTGCCGTACATCTCCCACATTCTCAACCACTTTGTTTTCATGAGGATGACTCTGTTGACAACATCAGTTACACAATGCACAGAAAATCTACTCTTATGGCCTACTTTGAGCTGAATGAGAATGACCCGCATGCTCATGATTACTTATACCGCCAAATTCCAGAGCACTATGTTTGGAAAGAAGGTGCATGGAAAATTAGAAAGCGAAGAGGTTCTTCAGTGATTGGAAGAATGTATACTGTCAGTATGAAAGAACAAGAACGGTACTATTTAAGGTTGTTGTTACTGCATGTCAAAGGAGCAACAAGTTTTGACAACATTAAGACTGTTAATGAAGTCACATACCCAACTTTTAAAGAGGCGGCATTAGCCCTTGGATTGCTCTTTGATGACAGTGTTTGGAGAAATACTTTATTGGATGCCTGTGTTCTCAACATGCCTGCACAGCTTCGTGATATGTTTGCATATATATGTATTTTTGGTCCTCCAACTCATCCATTGGAGTTGTGGCAAGAATTTAAACAAGACTTTATCCAAGACTACTGCCATGCATATCACTCCAACACTGAGGAGTGTGAGAATTGTGAAGGATATGCTATGACTGATGTCCAAAATGTTCTAAAATTTCATGCCAAAACTTTTACTGATTTTAATCTACCACGACCAAAAAGAAAGCCACACATGGCCCCACAATACAACAAGGATGATGAGTTAAGAAGAGCTCAGCAAATGAAAGCTACTTTAAATGACCAACAACTTTTGGCCTATAATGCTATCAATCAAGCTTTACACGATAGAAGTGTACAACCTAAGTGCTTTTTCATCGATGGCCCAGGTGGCAGTGGGAAAACATACCTGTATGATTTATTAATTCATGAACTAAGAGGAGAAGGCGAAATTGTCTCACCTGCAGCCAGTACAGGGATTGCAAGGAGGAAGAACCATCCATTCGCTTTACGGCATACCAATTCCAATAAATGAAACATCCGTTTCCAGAATTAAAAATTATACAGATGCTGCACAACATTTGAAAAGTACCAAACTTTTCATTATTGACGAGTCTACTCTGTTATCTAAATATGCATTGCATGTGATAGATCAACTTTTACGGGATGTCATGACAACAGATATCTCCAAGAAAAATACAACACCTTTTGGAGGGAAAGTCATTGTTCTGGGAGGAGACTTTCGACAGTGTCTGCCTATCATCCCTCATGGTACAAGAACTGACATTATAGAGAGTTGTATTAAATACTCACGACAATGGCAGCTTTTCACTCAATTGCCACTCTTCAACAACATGCGCTCCATTGATCCTGATTATAGCAGTTGGTTACTTCAACTGGGAAATGGTGAATTGTCCAATGATTTCAACCTTGGAGATGATATCATTGAAATCCCACAAGACATGATCTGCACTGGCTCACTCATACTTGCTATATTTGGTGAAAACATTCTCATTGATGTACATAACAATGAAAGCATTCAGATTGCTGCATCACATGCCATTCTTTGCCCTAAAAATGACCATGTGGATATGGTGAACTATAAGGTTATGGATTGCATTGCTGGTGAATACACTGAATACATTAGTGATGATTCCATTGATCCTGATGAGACTGAAGATCCAGACCAATATCCAGTGGAAGTTTTAAATTCACTCACACCAACAGGAATGCCTTCTCATCGCCTCAAATTAAAAATCGGTACCATTGTCATGCTTTTGCGCAACTTTAACAGCAGAAAAGGTCTTTGCAATGGGACTCGCTTGATTGTCATCGTTTTGTTTGACAATATGATTCAAGCAAAAGTCATTACTGGGTCTGCAGAAGGAAATGTGGTGTTTATTCCAAGGATTGATTTATCTCCATCAGAGACTGGCTTACCTTTCAAGTTAAGACGTCGACAATTTCCCGTGAAGCCTGCTTTTGCCATGACCATCAACTAATCCCAAGGCCAAACACTGGAGAAAGTAGGGATTTTTTTGCCAGAACCCGTTTTTGGACATGGACAGTTATATGTGGCTTTTTCACGAGTGAAAAGACGATGCAATGTTAAGGTGAAAGTGCTGGATACACCCATTCAAGGCAAATTGCTGCCCAATAGTGAAAAACTCTTTACTAAAAATATTGTCTATAAGAATATTTTATTTTAAATTCTTTAGATACATATTAGATTTAGATACATAGTTACTTTCTAATTAAAAAAAAAAAAATACAAAAAAATTAGTTTAGCCATAGATGTATAGGAATAGAAAAAAACAAAAATACCAAAAAAATTAGTTTAGTTATAGATAAAGACATTATAATTAGTTATTAGATATAAAATAGTCATTTAAGATATATAGTCGTTATTTTTCGTTTTCACTTAAAATATAGTGTATAAAAATATTTTACTTTAAATTCTTTAGATACATATTAGATTTAGATACATAGTTGCTTTCTAATTAAACACAAATATTACAATAAATTAGTTTAGCCATAGATGTATAGGAATAAAAAAAAAAAATACAAAAAAATTAGTTTAGCCATAGATGTATAGGAATAGAAAAAAAAATACCAAAAAAATTAGTTTAGTTATAGATAAAGTCATTATAATTAGTTATTAGATATAAAATAGTAATTTAAGATATATAGTCGTTAGTTTTAGTTTTCACTAAAAATATAGTGTATAAAAATATTTTGCTTTAAATTCTTTAGATACATATTACATTTAGATACATAGTTACTTTCTAATTAAACACAAATATTGCAATAAATTAGTTTAGCCATAGATGTATAGGAATAAAAAAAAACAAAATACCAAAAAAATTAGTTTAGTTATAGATAAAGACATTATAATTACTTATTAGATACTAGCTGTGAGCCCGATGCGATTGCATCGGGATTCTAGAATCTGTGTATAGGGCATTGCTCGGGCTGCTGCAACGACTCGCAACGCCCCCTTCGCGGAGGTAGCGCCGTGTGCGAGGGAAGTCGCTACGGCAATTATATAATAGATTATCAGTATCTAATATATAATTTCCCTAACGCACTTCCGTAAGTTTTGGCGCTGCTTCCGTCGTTGTGGGCGTGGGCGCGCAGCGGCCACGCGACCTGTGAAGCATTGCCGGCGCCACTGACTCGCAAAGCCTCAGTCGCAATGCCCGCCAAGCGGCCGTTGCGAGCCCTTACAGAAAAGGCGCGACTCACTAATTTATACATAATCACATACATAATACTGATAATTCTATATAATCACATATATATATATATAGATGGGGGCCCGATTCTAAAGAATCGGGTAGTTTAGAATCCATATATAGTATATTTACTAATAGTTAGGGGAGTGGGGTGAAATGAATTGTGTGTATACAGGTGGCTCAGTGGTTAGCAGTGAGTGCGGTGGCTCAGTGGTTAGCAGTGAGTGCGTTGGCTCAGTGGTTAGCAGTGAGTGCGGTGGCTCAGTGGTTTAGCAGTGAGTGCGGTGGCTCAGTGGTTAGCAGTGAGTGCGGTGGCTCAGTGGTTAGCAGTGAGTGCGGTGGCTCAGTGGTTAGCAGTGAGTGCGGTGGCTCAGTGGTTAGCAGTGAGTGCGGTGGCTCAGTGGTTAGCAGTGAGTGCGGTGGCTCAGTGTTTAGCAGTGAGTGCGGTGGCTCAGTGGTTAGCAGTGAGTGCGGTGGCTCAGTGGTTAGCAGTGAGTGCGATGAGAGTGGTCAGCGCAGCGGCGTGGGCAGAGTGCTGAGCGCAGTGCTGTGGGCAGAGTGGTCAGCACACACATACATACATACACACACACACACACAGACACTTCGTTATAGTTAGCACCGACCCTGCGTCTTCCCTGGCGGCTGGATCCTGAGTTGACATGTCGGCGCCCGCGGACGACTGGATCCAATATGGCGTCCAGGAAGTTTGGCGAGACTTATTGGACGCTATATTGGATCCAGTAGTTCGGGGGTGGCGACATGTCGAATGAGGATCTAGGCGGCTGATGCAGGGCCGGTAAGTATAGCGGAGTGTGTGTGTGTGTGTGTGTGCGGACAAAGTGAGTGAAGTGCGGACAAAGTGAGGGAAGTGCGGACAAAGTGAGGGAAGTGACTACATACACACATATATACAGATACTGTACATTGCATATGGAGGGGTGAGGAGAGCGGAGGCAGGAGGGGTGAGGAGGGGTGAGGAGAGCGGAGGCTGGAGGGGTGAGGAGGGGTGAGGACAGGGGAGGCTGGAGGGGAGAGCGGAAGCTGGAGGGGAGAGCGGAGGCTGGAGGGGAGGGCGGAGGCTGGAGGGGAGAGCGGAGGCTGGAGGGGAGAGCGGAGGCTGGAGGAAAGAGGGTAGCTGGGGTGCTCCGGGCCCTAGAGCATGATCAGCACCCAGGACCCCAATGTGAGGACCGGGGGGGGTGCTGGGAGACAGATGTGGGGCGGGGGGTGAGGGGGGGTGCAGAGTCACCGCGGCCGGTATGCGTCTGGTGTAGGAGGAGAGGAGGGGCGGGCAGAGGGGCGGGACATGAAGTTCCTCTGCTGGGACTTGTAGTCCCCCTCACCCTTGCCTCACTTGTAGTCCCCCTCACCCCCACTTGTCCCCTCATGCTTGGACTTGTAGTCCCCCCTGACCCTTCCCTCTGCTGGGACTTGTAGTCCACCTCATCCATCCCTCTGCTGGGACTTGTAGTCCCCCTCGCCCTTGCCTTACTTGTAGTCCCCCTCACCCTTCCCTCTGCTGGGACTTGTAATCCCCCCTGACCCTTCCCTCTGCTGGGACTTGTAGTCCCCTCATCCATCCCTCTGCTGGGACTTGTAGTCCCCCTCACCCTTCCCTCTGCTGGGACTTGTAGTCCTTGTCACCCTGCCCTGTGCTGTAATTGCCATAGCGACTTCCGTCGCGTCCGGCGTCTACTTCCGTGGCTTTGTTCGTGGCTCGCACTTTCTCTGTTCGCCCTTTCTCTGTTCGCCCTATGCGAAGCATTGCCCGCGTAGCGGGCATTGCGAGCATCTCTCTCTCTCTCTCTCCCTGTCACCCATCCCTCTGCTGGGACTTGTAGTCCCCCTCACCCTTCCCTCTGCTGGGACTTGTAGGCCCCTCATCCATTCCCCTGCTGGGAGAGAGAGAGCCTGTGTATACCCCAGCACACAGCCTGTGTATACCCCAGCACACAGCCTCTGTATAACCCAGCACACAGCCTCTGTATACCCCAGCTCACAGCCTCTGTATACCCCAGAACACAGCCTCTGTATACCCCAGCAGCACAGCCTGTCTATACCCCAGCAGCAGAGCCTCTGTATACCCCAGCAGCACAGCCTGTGTATACTGCAGCACACAGCCTCTGTATACCCCAGCTCACAGCCTCTGTATACCCCAGGAATGAGGGACAGAATGGAGTGAAGGCAGAGCAGGGGTAGAATGTAGAGGGACAGAATGGCCTCCCCCCCCTCCCCCCGGTATTTCCCCTGGCATGTATTTGCCCCTGCAGTGTGTTTGGTGCCTCTGCCCCCTCTGTGGCTTCTTACCCTTCTTGGGAGCAGTGATCGATGAACAGAGGGGCTGCAGTGATGTGTGAGTCATGAGAGAGAGAGAGAGAGAGAAATAAATTAGTTTAGCCATAGATGTGTAGGAATAAAAAAAAAATACAAAAAAATTAGTTTAGCCATATATGTATAGGAATAGAAAAAAACAAAAATACCGAAAAAATTAGTTTAGTTATAGATAAAGACATTATAATTAGTTATTAGATATAAAATAGTCATTTAAGATATATAGTCGTTAGTTTTTTAGCTTAGAAACATTCTTTTTATATTTCATAGTATATGTATATAAACACACATTTTGTAGTAGATTGTAGATGTGTATCATCTAAATGCTTGCATTTAGTGATAACAACCTGAAGCTCCAGCAGTATAGCTGCTGAGAGATTTCATTTTCTTTTTACACAGGGTGAGGTTTTTGTGAACAGCTAAGAGACGGGTGGGACGCCTGTTCACACACATCTATATCTCGAACTGTGTTCTGTACATATAAGTACATACATACATATAGGTACATATTTAGACACATAGGGAAAGAATAGACATTTTGATTTTAAATCTGAATTCTTCTGCTATTTGTGGAATTTATAGTGGGAAAAAAGCAATTTTGCCACTTGCTGCCTAATGGTGACCTACAGCACTCTTACTGTAAGTTGCATGAAATGTATATGGAATTTGTGGTTTACTTGCGGCAGTTGCGGCACATGTGGTTTCGACAGTTTCAACTGCCAAAATTGCAGTTAGCTCTGATTTTTAGTGGTTGCATTTAGTGAACCTGTCGAAGTTGTGCTTGCCGTATTTACTGCAAGCTAACTGCAAGTTCCATATACATTACATGTTACTTGCTGAAAGTGAGCTGTAGGTAGGCCCTTTGGTGCCAAGTGCAGAAATTGTATTTTGTTATTCCACACCTTCTGCAAAAGCCAAAAAATATCTGATTTAAAAGGAGTCTAACTATTAATTATTAGGGATAGAGTAGAGTAGGTCCCACCAGCTGTAAGGCTACCTTCCCGTGGTTGGTGGGGAAACATGTACTGGCTAAATCATAGATTATTAACATTCATATATAAATTGAATATACGTAATCTGTACAAAACATCGGTGCCAGTATCTGTACGAAAAGCCTTGCCTTAGAATCATGACATGTACTACACTGACATATACCATACAAACATTGGTAGTTGATAGATATCATGTCTTATGTGCATTATTGTCAAATTTGAATGAATAATGTCTTATGTGCATTATTGTCAAATTTGAATGAATAATGTATATATGAATGCTAGACTCCCGATTCTTTAGAATCGGGCCGCCATCTTAGACATATAATGGACGACTTTCAGTTTCACATTTACTGATGAAAGTGAGGCGCTATTCTCATTGGTCGCCGGCAGCACACAGCGACCAATGAGAATAGCGCCTCACTTACAGCGGTAAATGTGAAACTCAAAATATTCCATGTATTTGAAGTATGGCGCCATACAGGGCGGCGCTCTTCTGATCGGTCGCCGCCTTCAGCGCGCCGAACAATCGGAATAGCGGCGGCCGCTATGCCGCCATATTTGAAATATACTGAGTAAACTATACACAGATTCTAGAATCCCGATGCAATCGCATCAGGCTCACAGCTAGTTATACTATAAGCTCCATTCAGGATTATTCCTTAAAATTATTCTTAAAAAAGAAGATTCTTGAGGATTACTTACTTTCTCCGATGATTGAGCTAAAGTCATAAAAATTTAAATAAAATAAAAATATTTTTTATATGTGTAATTAATAAGGATATTAAAACATATTAAAACAGGATGACTAAAAACGTATGAAATCAAACCTCATAAAATAAAAATTCTGGATATCATATGCCATCACTTCGCTATGTTCTCAATAGTTAAATTCAGGCCCTCTGGATTTAGCGTACCAAGTTTGTAAATTCAGTAGCTTTCTTTTTTTATTAAAACATTAAAAGATTCTGTATGCTTACCGGGACCTGATCAATAATGCACTACTGTAAACTAGCTGGGTTCTTTTGGTGGAATAAGCAATAGTGTTTAGAAATGCTATGCTGTAAAAACCTAATGCATATATTTTGACAGTGTTTGTTCATACTTGCATGAACTGTCTGGATGGTCCTACCTACATATTGCAAGCTACAAGGGCATTGCAATAAATATATTACATGTGAGGACTGGCAGTCCAACTGGCATTTGATATTATAACTCTCTCAGGTTGTTAGTGATTGAAATCTTGTGGTACCACTAAAAATCATTCCACAACATAGACATTTTGCACTATTGCAAAGAAAACAACCCATATTTTCAATATTTTCCTTGCATTAGTGCAAAATGTCTATGTTCTGGAATGCTTTCTAGTGGTACCACAAGATTTCAATCACTAACAACCGGGGAGAGTTATAATATCAAATGCCAGTTGGACTGCCAGTCCTCACATCTTATATATAATTCCCCTAACGCACTTCTGTAAGTTTCGGCGCTACTTCCGTCGTCGTGGATGTGGCTGCTTAGCAGCCACGCGACCCACGAAGCATTGCCCGCGCAGCGGGCATTGCGAGCCGTTGCAGAGGCGCGAGCAATGGCCGGAAAGCGGCCATTGCGAGTCTCCCGCCCCGGCGACGACCGACGAGAGCCAAGCGCTCATTGGTCGCTGTGTGCTGGCGCCGACCAATGAGAATAGCGCCTCACTTACAGCGGTAAATTTGAAACTCAAAATCCTCCATTATATCTCAATGGGAAGTGAGGCGCTATGCTCATTGGTCGCTGTGTGCTGGCGCCGACCAATGAGAATAGCGCCTCACTTACAGCAGTAAATTTGAAACTCAAAGTCCTCCATTAAATCTCAATGGGAAGTGAGGCGCTATTCTCAGTGGTCGTTGTGATGGCGCCGACCAATGAGCATAGCGCCTCACTTCCCATTGAGATGTAATGGAGGACTTTGAGTTTCAAATTTACCGCTGTAAGTGAGGCGCTATTCTCATTGGTCGGCGCCAGCATACAGCGACCAATGAGAATAGTGCCTCACTTCCCATTCAGATATAATGGAGGACTTTGAGTTTCAAATTTACTCAAAGTCAAACTCAAAGTCCTCCATGTATCTCAATGGCCAGTGAGGCGCTTCTCTCATTGTACTCATGACAGTAGCAACATTAACCCCTTACATTCCGTTTTATCTGTAATTTCTATAACACAGTGTGTAGTTGTACTGCCACTGCGAAGTTAACCCCTTATATACCATTTCTGCCTTAACGCCATACTTTGTAGTCTCTATTACTACTGCCAGTGGGAACATTAACCCCTTATATTCCATTATTGTTGTTATTTCTATTACAGAGTGTATAGTTGTAATGACACTGCGAAATTAACCCATTATATACCAGTTCAGCATTAACTGCATATTTGGTAGTGTTTATAACTACTGCCACTGCTACATTATCCCCTTGAACACCATTTTGGATATAATTTACAGTGCTGAGTCTGCTGTGGGAGTGCCTGTGGGACATTAACTCCTTCAATAACATTTTTGATATCATTATAAGTTCCTACTCTGTTATAGTCCTGTTAGTCAGACATTAACTCTTTCTACACCTCCACTATATTGCTACCCTCACAGTTCTGCCTACATCGGCTACTTAGTCATATATCTTATTATTTAAAACTCTTAAAAAAATTATATACAGATTCTAGACTCCCGATTCTGTAGAATCGGGCTCACAGCTAGTGTAATATATTTATTGCAATGCCCTTGTGGCTTGCAATATGTTGGTAGGGCCAGGGCCGTATCTAGGGGGGGGCTGGGGGTGCATGTGCCCCGGGCGCAGCAGTCAGGAGGGGCGCTGTCAGCCTCCTGCTGCAGTGCCCGAGGAGTCTCCCCGCCTGCCATATATTGCGCCCCCCCCCCCCCGCCGCCGCCGCCCCGCCGCCGCCGCCGCCGCCGCCGCTGCCGCGCTGCTGCCGTCATGGGAGCCGGCTTTTCTCTGCTCTCCGTGGTCATCTGACAGCGGGGAGCAGAGAAAGTGGCGTGTGCCGGCTCCTGCAATCCCATAGCACAGAGTGTCTATCAGACACTCTGTACTATGGAAGCAGCCTGCGCCGTTCTTCCGCCCTGCTCCCCGCACTTCCGGGTCAGTGAGGACCTTAGCAGCGTGATCAGATCACCTGACCACGCTGCTGATGACACCCAGCGGCCCTGCATTGGCGGCAGGATGGGAAAAGTGCTCCAGCTACAGGAGCTGAAGACCCTGAAGATTAATGTAATTAGGGGAAGGGGGTATATGTCAGTCAAGCTGGGGGAGAGAGGGTGGGGGTGATATGTGAGTTGAACTGGGGGGAGTACATGTGTTCCAAACTGGGGGGGGTTGGTGATATGTGAATCAAACTGGGAGGGGGTGAAGGGTGTGAGGGATTATATGAGAGTCAAACTGGGGGGAGGGGGGTAGTATATGTAATCCTAACTGGAGGGGCATGTGAGTCAAACTGGGGGGGAGATAGTGGGGGTCATATGTGAGTCAAACTGGTGGGGGGGGAGGATGTGAGGGATTATAAGTGAGTCAAACTGGGAGGAGGGGGGAGTATATGTGATCCAACCTGGGGGGGAACATGTGTGTCAAACTGGGGGAAGGGATGGGGGGGTCATATGTGAGTCAAATTGGGGGGTGGAAAGTGTGAGGATTATATGTGAGTCAAACTGGGGGAAGTGGGGGAGAATATGTGATCCAAACTGGGGGGACGATGACATATCTGGGGAAGGTGGGACGACTATCTGAGACAATGGGGGAAGGGTGGGGACAGACTATCTGAGACAAACTGGAGGGGGAGATTATATGTGATCCAAACTAGGGGGGGGGGAAAGGTTGGGGTAAATATGTGACCAAAGCGGGTAAATTTGAGGCGTGAGTGGGGATGGCTGCAGCACAGTGTGTGGAGTGAGAGGGGGATGGCTGCGGTATGGTATGTGATATAAGGGGGGAAATGTGTAGACACAATATGAGGAGTGAGGGGGGATGGTTGCCGACACATTATATGGAGTGAGGGGGGATGGCTGCAGCACATAATGTGGAGTTAGAGAGGGGGATGGCTGGGTTATGGTATGTCACGTGAGGGGGTAAGAGTGTAGACACAATATGAAGAGTGAGGGGGGATGGCTGCCGACACAGTATGTGGAGTGAGAGGGGTATGGCTGTGGTATGGTATATGCAGTAAGGGGGGAACAGTGTGGACACAGTATGAGTGAGGGGGATGGCTGCCGACACAGTATGTGGAGTGAGAGGGGTATGGCTGTGGTATGGTATATGCAGTAAGGGGGGAACAGTGTGGACACAGTATGAGTGAGGGGGATGGCTGCCGACACAGTATGTGGAGTGAGAGGGGTATGGCTGTGGTATGGTATATGCAGTAAGGTGGGAACAGTGTGGACACAGTATGAGTGAGGGGGATGGCTGCCGACACAGTATGTGGATTAAGGAGGAGATTGATGTAGACACATTATGTGAAGTGTGGGCGATGTCTGTGGCACAGTATGTGGAGTGAGGGGAGATCAGTGTGGATACAGTATGAGGTATGAGGGGGATGGCTTCGGCACAGAATGTGGAGTGAGGAGGAGATCGGTGTGGACAGAGATGTGAAGTGTGGGGGATGGCTGCGCACAGTATGTGGAGTGAGGAGGACATTGGTGTGGACACAGTATGTGAAGTTAGAGGGGGGAGTGAGGTAGTGAAGAAACAGTATGGAAGAGAAAAATATAAGTGGGCAGAGAATAGAGAGTGAGTAGTGTGAGGGTGTATGGAGAGGGGTCAGCGTGTGTGGACAGTGTGAGGCCCCTGCCAGGAGGGGACAATATGTCGAGGAGGGGGAGTGTGATGAGGAAGAACAGTATAAACAGTGGACAGAATAGGGGGACACAGTGTGAGAGGACAGTGTGATCAGGGAGTACAGTATGGAAAGAAGAGGGCAGGGTGATGAGCTGGCAGTGTGGAAGGCGTGCGCCAGAAGAGGGACAGTGTATAAATCATATTTTGTGCAGGGAAGACTGAGGAGGAGCAATTATTTATTTCGGGGTAATGTAGGGCAGATATTTTAAGTCATAAGAATTTTGATCATTCTGCTATTTGTAAGGGTATCGTGCCGGGATGTGCTGCAGAAGACCGGAGAAGATGGAAGTCTCCAGAGACGAGCTGTGGATGTGAATCGTCATCATGGTGCCTGGACAAGATGAAGAAAAGAAAAAGACAACCCCGATCAGAGGCAAGGTCATCTATAAGGTACCAGGATGTAAAAGATTATTTGTGATAATGACTATTTCTCATCAGTGCTGTGGTTCTTGTATGGTCTGATGATGACTGGTAACAACAACTCCCAGTGACTCCTTACCATTGTTAAGGATGTAATGGGAGTTGTAGATTCATTCAGCACAAATGTGTGACCTGACATTACAATTGTTTTACCATGTACTGATGGTGGTTCTGATGATGAATTTCTGTACTAATGAGGATTTTGATGCTGTGATTCTATAGTGATGGGAGTTATATGGATATATTCCTGTTCTGATGGGGGTTCTAGTTGTGTATTCCTGTACCTCTGATGGGTCTGGTAATACATTTCTGCACTGATAAGGGTTTTGCTGATGTATTTCTGTACGTCTGGTGGGTCTGGTGATGTCTTTCTGCACTGATGATGGTTTTGACATAATGTTTCTGTAATGATAGGGGTTATATGGATGTATTTATCTACCTCTGGTGGGTCTGGTGAGCTCCGTAATTTAAACACTAAGCCCTGTAGCCAAATTCTAACAGCGTGTAATATACCGTAATTTGTTTTTCATTAAACATTAAGAGAATTAGGTAGAGCAGCTGACTGTAAGTGTGCAAATCGTATATGAATGATCGGCCACATGATGATGGGGGGGGGGGCGCCAAACTGAAGTCTTGCCCCGGGTGCCAGAAAACCTACATACACCTCTGGGTAGGGCCATACAAACAGTTCATGCAAGGATGAATAAACACCGTCAAAATATACGCAATAGGTTTTTACAGCATAGCATTTCTAAACACTATTGCTTATTCCACCAAAAGAACCCAGCTAGTTTACGGTTATGCATTATTAATCAGGTCCCGGTAAGCATACAGAATCGCTGTATTGTTTTAATCAAAAAAGAAAGTTACTGGATTTACAAATTTGGTACCCTGAGGGCTTGCGTTTAACTTTTGAGAACAGAGCGAAGTGACGGCATATGATATCCAGAATTTTTTATTTTTATGAGGTTTGATTGCATATGTTTTTAGTCATCCTGTTTTAATATGTTTTAATATCCATATTAAGTACATATATAAAAAATATTTTTATTTTATTTTAATTTTTCATGACTTTAGGTCAATCATCGGAGAAAGTAAGTAATCCTCAAGAATCTGTCTACTTTTATAAGAATAATTTTAAGGAATAATTCTGAATGGAGCTTATAGTATAAAATGAATGGTATCAGTAAAATATATGAGGTATTTTAGTTTGTTTTTGCTATATGGTTTTAAATTGAATTGAATGTTTATTTAATTTTTAGTCTGTATGTATATAATCCTTTTATCTGGTTCAGGTTTAATTGTGCCCTTTAGGAGTTAGACTGTGCTTAGAAAGGGTTAAATGAGTCATAGATTGTAACATTGTGCTCATTGGTTAATATCTGCTTATAAGGCACCATCCCCATGCCCTTGTAATTCCCACCTGAGGAAGGTGGCAATCCGCCGTCGCAACGCACTGTGAATTACATTAATAAACAAAGTTAAGTATTAAAATCTTTTTATTGTGGTCTCGTAACATAGCGCTCCATTAACCACGTCCATTAATCTCATCTATATCTTTGCATCATTGCAGAGACCAGACCTAGGTCAGTAGGTCCTTATCTCAGGTGCCACCATAGGGACCGTGGTAATAGCATGCACGCCTGCATAGTTGGTTTGGCACCAAACTTAGTCAAGCAGATTTGGCACCAGATTTCATCAATGCTCAACAGACTTAGCTTCCTGAGCTAACAGTATCTGAAAGAGATTACAGCTGTAGAAAAGTGTAGGCAACAACATATCGATCAATTTTTAGGTGAATTACCTACAGGGGGAAAGGGACATTTAGAGGGGTTTTTTTTGTTAAGTCTGTGATTTGCTGTTCAGTACCACTAATAGGCCATCCTTGACTTTGATCTGATTATTCTTTTAGTTTAGAAAACCATCTTGGCTACCCCACAAAGTGGGTGTATTTTAGGCAAATTATAGCAATGTAGTAACTACATCTGGCCTTCTGGCCAGTGGTTCTGGTCAGTCTTAACTACGTGTATCTGAATTTATTTGGGTATTCTCTTTTGATATTTGGAAAAGAGTTTTATGCAGTTTCTTCAGTAAGGTGTCCTTTTGGCAAGTTTGGTGTTTGTCAATTTTCCTTGTTCACGGTTTTGCTGCATCCTGGAGGCCAACCCCAGCACATGGTCTACAAATCTCTGAATATACTCGCAGAGTGTCATTTACAAATGGAAGGAGTATGGCACAACTGCAAACCTAATCAGCACACCATCTGGAGTATTTTTTATATCAAAGGGTCATTTACATCAATAGAACTCAGCAAATTATCATCAGTGACTTAAAACAATTCAGACCTAAAACATAACTTTTAATCTAAAAAGCAGAAAAAACAAGTTCAGTGAACCCAAGAGGTTAAAATTAGTGCACAAGTACTGAATGAACCTAGAGGGAGATACTAAGACCATACGATCTACCCACAAGGTCACTCCAAAGAATTTAAGTCATGTAGCATCCACAATCTGAGTCACCTCTGATTATCTAAGAATGTGAACCTCAAATTTTCTTTCCATGGTTTTCTATTTGCCCAGACTCACTTTAGAGACAGATAACTTCTATCTCACATTTCTAGCCAGACTGGTATGAACTCACCGTTTTCAGTCGCTCTTTAAAGGCCACATTACACACACAGATATCTGTGACCAACATCTGAACAGATCTATGGTTGCAGTGAAATCATGGACACATTGCTCCATTTTGTACACAGCCACAAAATGGAACAATGAGTCCATGATTTCACTGCAACCAGAGATCTGTTCAGATGTTGGTCACAGATATCTGTGTGTGTAACGTGGCCTTTAGAAGAATGCTTTTGCACCGGAGTATTACTTAGCAGGGATGTGTCCTATTCTGCTTGACAACAACCCTTATTACTCCAGGTGGCATTCACTGTTTGTACGTGCGTTCTCCCGACTCGTTTCTATACAGTAGTATGTCATCAGGGGAGTTATGTTCTAAGGGCATACTGCCACAGTCATTCTGGCAGAACAGATGATGAGTCCCCACCGGAATATGATCAATAGGAATCAATCATATCACCATTTTTTTTATCATGTTTTAATGTGCAATGTCGTGAGAGCGCATGCGTATGGAGGCTCTCCTTTACATTATACCTATGGGAGTTCATTCTAAAATGCAATTCTTGTGACGTCCTCCCCACATATTGTTTTCCACAAAAACAACTAATTACATATATCACATAACTAGACTTACAATTTAAAATGTTATTGCTCAGATGCGATACGGGAATATGTGAGTACGAAACCCATGTATTGTCCCCCTTTTTTATATATCCTGAGGGATTGTAAATGATTTTGTTGTGGAGGAAACTAAACAATGTGCTAGCGGTGAGTGAATAGTTGTGAATTGATGGTGCTGTTAATGCATTAGGGTACCGTTACCGTCGCAACACTGCATGCAATTTCACTTGCAATTTGCTGGTTGCAGTGAAATCATGGACACATTGTACTATATTGTTGCTGTGTACAAATGGAACAATGTGTCCACGATTTCACTGCAACCAGCAAATTGCAAGTGAAATTGCTAGCAATGTTGCGACGTGTAACGGTACCCTTAGTGATTTTTAATTATAAATTTGAGTCACGGGTGATTTTATGATACAATTCTTTTATAGATGCTTCATTATGATACGATTGTATATTTTATATGTTATAACGATGATGTGTAATAATTCTTTTATTATAATGGTGGTCCTGAAGATTTTCATATTGTGGTTGGCACCCAGCTTTAACCATCTCTGCACTGTAATAAGAGAGTGAAATTTCAGAACCTAGGACAGCGGCTGTTAAATTTTACGTCCTTAGCATACTGTACCATGGAGAGCTCATGAGCGCTGGAGCCACCCGGCAAATACAGTATTTTACTGAATCTCGATAATTGCCGGCTTTTAATAATAAAGTTCCTTAACCCCTGCTGACCCATACTGTGATGTCAGCTTGTGTCCAGGGAGTGTGGACATACCCGGACACAAGCTGGCACCACACAAACATGGAGTTAACCTTGCACAAACCGGATTAGTAGCCGCATCTGCCGCCTCTGTGCTGACATGCAGCACAAAGGCTGCAGATGGAGTTAATATGCAGGTTAACCCCGGCAAATTAAAAATGTGGACAGCGGCTGTGTTTTTTTGATTCATCTTTCACCGCTGCTGTGATTGCATACTGTGTCGAGAAACCAGCAAATTCAAACACCACTGCTTTGACAGCAGCGATGTTTGAACACATTATAATAGCACACGCGTGAGACTATTGCACAGTGTGCTGTATGGGTGTGAGTTTTTCTCACACCCATACACTTTTAATGGGCACTCGCGTGAGGAAAATTGCGTTCAATTGCAGCATGCTGCGATTGAACTCACATTTCTCTCGCAAATGCGAGTTCAGTACATGTAAAACGCACTAATGGGACCAGTATCATTTACTGATACTGGTCCGAGAGCAATGCAAGTCTCCCTCACATTGCACTCGCACGAGGCATACGGACAGATGTATGTTTGAATTGGAAATCTGCATACAGAAAATCATGATATTTGAATGGAAAATCTGCACGCAGAAAATCCAGATGTTTGAATAGACAAAATCTGTATGCAGAAAATCAGAATGTTTGAATGGAAAATATGTCTACAAAAAACAATCAGGATGTTTGAATGAAAAATTTGTATGCAGAAAATCAAGATGTTTGAATGGGAGATCTGCATGCAGAAAATCAGGATGTTTGAATGGAAAATCTGTATGCAGAAAATCAGGATATTTGAATGGGAAATGTGTATCCAGAAAATCAGAATGTGTAAGTGGAAATTCTGTATGTAAAAATGGATGTGTAAGTGGAAAATCTGTGTAAAAAATCAGGATATGTGAGTGGAAATTCTGCATGTACAAAATCATGATGTTTGATGGGAAATCTGTGTACAAAAAAATCAGGATATTTGAAAGGAAAATCTGCATACAAAAAAAACAATATTTAAATAGAAAAACTGCATACAGAAATTAGGGAAACCAGCAGAAATGCTGTTACAGTTAATAACGGATTTAATGTCCATGTTGTTGCTAATTTGTTTTGTCTGATGACAGAACATTGCAGACATTGCATTTACTTTGAGCACACTTAAAAAAAACCTCTGCTAGACAACCAGACATTACTTTTTTCTGGGGCACAATATAAACTAGGCGAGATCATATCACACAAGGATTTTCCTCGCTTGGCAACACCTTTCTCCAAGATACCTTTAAAGGCCCCATTACACGGAATGATATCCTTAACGATATCTCTCAAACGTTACGGGTTTGGAGTAGTTCAAACGACATTGTTAGGACGTCGTTGTGTGTAACACCGAGATTTGATTACGATAAATCATTGATCATTTTCGTTGATCTCAGATTTGAGAACATGTTCTCAAATAAGACGATCCATGATCAGCCAACCTGCTGCATGGTTCTGTGTGACACAGTGATAATGATGTCATTCATGACTTCGCCCATTCACATCAGTGAACAAGTACACTGGGAACAATTTGAAAAAAAATTTCTGTTAAGTTAGGTTTTTGAGCTGATTTATACTAAAATTGGCATGCTGATTCCAAAAATGTAGTCAGTTTTTTTCTAGCACGTCAAGTTTTTCCTCCACAACTTACCTGCCAGAGAAGCACAATTGCACTGATATCTGTAATAAGACTTGTTATCTGATTACAATTCGACTCATATAGAGCTACGTGGCAACTTGTAAGAGTAGTCACAACTGAGACATGCCTATTTCTTATATATTTCATTTTTTGTTCATATTTGTACTATTTAAAAAAAAAAAAACACTTTTTAGGTACAGTAGTTTACATATTTTTGAGAAGACAAAAATCCTATAGATCAAATACTTGACGTGATAGAGAAAAACTGAGATCATTTCTGGATTCAGCATCCAAAAATTAGTTAAGAACAGTTGTCTGACCTAACTCCTAAAAAATTGTGTTCCCCAGTGGTATCGTTCGCTGGGTTGTGCGAATAATACCTGCTCGCTGGATCGTTGGTGAGACCTGCACGATATCTAGGCATGTGACATCTCACCAACAATGTCAAAACGATGTCCTAACGACCGCGCGCCCCCGAGATCATTAGTGATATCGTTTCAACGTCGTGCCGTGTAACGGTACCTTTAGGGACACATCCTGATATATTATAGGGGTATATCGTTGGACTATGTTTTTTATTTGATTAAAGCATCTTGTTTTTTGCGTGCAGAGTTTCCATTTAAACATCCTGATTTTCTGCATGCAGATTTCCCATGCAAACATCTGTTTTTTCTGCATGCAAATTTTCTATTTAAATATCTTTATTTTCTGTATGCGGTTTTCTATTTAAATATCATGTTTTTTGTATACAAATTTTTCATTTGAACATCCTGATTATTTGTATGCAGATTTTTTATTTAAACATCCGGATTGCTTCCTCTGTAAATTGATCACGCTGTTTTTCTCTGTTATCGCTGATATGCCTTATTGCTTATAAAGGACAGATATTAAGGTATGTGCTCATGGTCAAACACGCAGCTCCTCTGGACCTGAGTGATCCCGCGGGTGGATGCAGAGACACTGCAGCCGCCTATACTTACCATGTCCGGTGGGTGCAGGGCGGCTTCTCGTTGGATACAGCCGATAGGAGCCGCTTCCGACTCCGCAGCATGAAATGAACATGCTGAGGAGGAGCGAAGTGTCGGCAACCCGCACTGCAACTACAAAAACGCTGCATTCGGATTAAGCATAGTGGGTATGGGATTTCTTCAAATCCCATCCACTATGCTGATACTGCACTACACAGCATTTTGGACATAGTGGCAAGACGCTGCGTCCAAAACACTGCCTCTACTGACCATGAGTAAACAGCCTTATATGCTCTGTATTCGTGTGTGTTAAGGCCCCGTCTCACGCTTCAATGTGTCGGTGAACCGACCAACGATCCGACTTGACATAGATCACTTGAACGACATTCAATAATCACTAGTGAAGTGCCACACGTACAGATATCTTTAACGATGCAGCAACAATTCTGCGACAAGCGAACGATACTTGTGGTCGTTTGAATAGGCGAAGTCGTTAACAACATCATTATCAAGTTGTCACACACCGATGCTGCAGGTTGGACGGACTATCATCGTTTGGTTTAAGGTCGGATTCAAAAACCTCCCATCAACGATCAGTCGACTTATCGTTGATCGTTTGTATCACACACTGTATGCACACGTTTGTATTCACACTGAACAACGTCGTTACAACGTCGTTTGAACGACTACAAACCCATGACGTTTCAATGATATTGTTAGTGATATCGTTGTGTGAGACGGGGCCTTTACATTCATGTTAGATCTGATTCCCTGTCCATATGTTTTGAATCTACTAATTTGTTAAATCTGTACCATGATTGACTACTGAATGTTTTTAAACTTGTACCATGATGCATTTTGTTATCACTGACTAAGGGCTGTAAGCCAGAAATGCATCGATATTACATCTCCGTTATCATGGACTTTCATATACAGTTGTGGCCAAAAGTATTGACACCCCTGCAATTCTGTCAGATAATACTCAGTTTCTTCCTGAAAATTATTGCAATCACAAATTCTTTGGTATTATTATCTTCATTTAATTTCTCTTCAATGAAAAAACACAAAAAGAATTGTCCTAAAGCCAAATTGGATATAATTCCACACCTAAACATAAAAAAGGGGGTGGACAAAAGTATTGGCACTGTTAGAAAAATCATGTGATGCTTCTCTAATTTGTGTAATTAACAGCACCTGTAACTTACCTGTGGTACCTAACAGGTGTTGGCAATAACTAAATCACACTTGCAGCCAGTTGACATGGATTAAAGTTGACTCAACCTCTGTCCTTTGTCCTTGTGTGTACCACGTTGAGCATGGAGAAAAGAAAGAAGACCAAAGAACTGTCTGAGGACTTGAGAAACCAAATTGCGAGGAAGCATGAGCAATCTCAAGGCAACAAGTCCATCTCCAAAGACTTGAATGTTTCTGTGTCTACCGTGCGCAGTGTCAATAAAAACGTTGGCACTGTGGCTAACCTCCCTAGATGTGGACAGAAAAGAAAAATTGACGAGAGATTTCAAAGCAAGATTCTGCGGATGGTGGATAAAGAACTCAACTAACATCCAAACAAGTTCAAGCTGCCCTGCAGTCCGAGGGTACAACAGTGTCAACCCATACTATCCGTCGGCGTTTGAATGAAAAAGGACTGTATGGTAGGATACCTAGGAAGACCCCACTTCTTACCCCGAGACATAAAAAAGCCAGGCTGCAGTTTGCCAAAACTTACCTGAGAAAGCCTAAAACGTTTTGGAAGAATGTTTTCTGGTCAGATGAGACAAAAGTAGAGCTTTTTGGGCAAAGGCATCAACATAGAGTTTACAGGAGAAAAAAAGAGGCATTCAAAGAAAAGAACACGGTCCCTACAGTCAAACATGGCGGAGTATCCCTGATGTTTTGGGGTTGCTTTGCTGCCTCTGGCACTGGACTGCTTGATGGTGTGCATGGCATTATGAAGTCTGAAGGCTACCAACAAATTTTGCAGCATAATGTAGGGCCCAGTGTGAGAAAGCTGGGTCTCCCTCAGAGGTCATGGGTCTTCCAGCAGGACAATGACCCAAAACACGCTTCAAAAAGAACTAGAAAATGGTTTGAAGGAAAGCACTGGAGACTTCTAAGGTGGCCAGCAATGAGTCCAGACCTGAATCCCATAGAACACCTGTGGAGAGATCTAAAAATGGCAGTTTGGAGAAGGCACCCTTCAAATATCAGGGACCTGGAGCAGTTTGCCAAAGAAGAATGGTCTAAAATTCCAGCAGAGCATTGTAAGAAACTCATTGATGGTTACCGGAAGCGGTTGATCGCAGTTATTTTGGTTAAAGATTGTGCAACCAAGTATTAGGCTGAGGGTGCCAATATTTTTGTCTGGCCCATTTTTGGAGTTTTGTGTGAAATGATCAATGTTTTGCTTTTTGCTTCATTCTCTTTTGTGTTTTTTCATTGAAGACAAATTAAATGAAGATAATAATACCAAAGAATTTGTGATTGCAATCATTTTCAGGAAGAAACTGAGTATTATCTGACAGAATTGCAGGGATGTCAATACTTTTGGCCAACACTGTACATGTGCTTTTTTTTGTATAAAGAATTCTCAACAACTTTGTCTGTGATGCGTTTGAGATTTCCTTGGTCTTCATGGTTTTGTTAGGTTAGTGTTGCCTCCTTCCTAATGGTGTTGTAAGCGCCTGTGGCCTTTCAGAAAATGTGTTTATATACCTCGACCCCACTTCTACATCCAGCTATTGGCCCATATCCCTGCTCCCGTTCGCTACCAAACTTCTCAAAATGCATGTCCACACTGTACTCTCATCCCACCTCTCAACCAACTCTCTCTTTGACATCCTTCAATCCGGCTTCCACCCCCACGATTCCACTGAAACTGCCCTGACCAAAATTACTAATGACTTACTCACAGCCAAAGCTAACAGACATTTCTCCGTCCTCCTTCTGGATCTGTCATCTGCATTTGACAGTCGACCACTGTCTCCTATTACAGATCCTCTCTTCCATTGGTATCACTGACCTTGCCCTCTCCTGGATCTCCTCCTACCTTTCCAACCGCACATTTAGCGTCTCCCACTCCCACATGACCTCCTCGCCCCATCCCTTCTCTGTTGGAAATCCTTAAGGCTCTGTCCTGGGCCCCCTCCTTTTTTTCAATCTATACCCTTGGTCTGGGACAACTCATAAAGTCCCATGGCTTCCAGTACCACCCGTATGCTGATGACACTCAGATCTATCTCTCTGGCCCAGATGTCACCTCTCTCCTGTCCAGAATCCCGGGGTGTCTATCAGTCATATCATCCTTCTTCTCTCGCTTCCTAAAACTCAATGTAGACAAAACCAAACTCATCATCTTTCCTCCATCTCACACACCTTCCTTACCCGATCTATCTATCACAATAAATTACATCACACTTTGCCCTATACCTAAAGTCCGCTGCCTCGGAGTAACCCTTGACTCTGCCCTGTACTTCGATCCACGTATCCAAGCCCTTGCCACCTCCTGTCGCCTCCAACTCAAAAATATTTCCAGAATCCGTTCCTTCCTAAACCCTCAATCTACTAAACTACTAAACTGCACTCATAATCTTCCTTCTCAACTACTGCAACCTCCTCCTCTGGGGCCTCCCTGCTAACACTCTTGTTCCTTTCCAATCTGTCGTTACCTCTGCTACTCGACTAATCTATCTCTCTTCTCGTGCGGTTGGAAAGGTAGGAGGAGATCCAGGAGAGGGCAAGGTCAGTGATACCAATGGAAGAGAGGATCTGTAATAGGAGACAGTGGTCGACTGTCAAATGCAGATGACAGATCCAGAAGGAGGACGGAGAAATGTCTGTTAGCTTTGGCTGTGAGTTATTTTGGTCATTAGTAATTTTGGTCAGGGCAGTTTCAGTGGAATCGTGGGGGTGGAAGCCGGATTGAAGGATGTCAAAGAGAGAGTTGGTTGAGAGGTGGGATGAGAGTACAGTGTGGACATGCATTTTGAGAAGTTTGGTAGCGAACGGGAGCAGGGATATGGGCCAATAGCTGGATGTAGAAGTGGGGTCGAGGTATATAAACACATTTTCTGAAAGGCCTGAACCTACTGTCGTTCCCCATTGCCCCGTAGAATGTAAGCCTGCAAGGGCAGGGTCCTCTCTCCGCTCTCCTCTCTGTATCAGTCTACCACTGTTAGCTTGTTCGTTGTATTTTTAACTTGTTTGTATGTAGCCCTTTCTCATGTACAGCACCATGGAATCAATAGTGCTCTATAAATAAATAATAATAATAATATTTATACTGACAGACTATGTGACACTTAGATTAAACACAGGTGGACTTCCTTTCACTAAGTATTAACTTATTAAGGAAGCTTTATTGCAAAAGAGGTGAATACATATGCATGTGGTAATTTTTATTTATTTTATCCCAGAAATGTAATTTTTGGCTATATTTTCTTTACCTCACTTCCTCCAGTTCTCCCCTCTGCAAATCCCTCCTCTGGCTCCCAACTCACCAGCGTATCCAATTCAAACTACTAACACTGACTTACAAAGCTGTCCAGAATCTGTCCCCCCATATATCTCTGAAGTAATCTCCCGATATCATCCAACTCATAATCTTTAATCCTCCCCAGACCTCCTTCTTTCCTCCACACTTGTACGTTCCTCATCTAACCGCCTGCAAGACTTCACCTGAGCATCCCCCATCCTCTGGAATTCTGCACCCCAAAAAGTCTGATTATCCCTCACACTCTGAACCTTCAAGCAGAACCTGAAAACCCATCTCTTCAGAACAGCCTACAGCCTGCAATGACCACAGTGCCACCTCACCACCACTGGACCCGGTGCTCCACCACCACTGGACCTGGCGCTCCACCACCATTGGAAACGGCGCTCTACAACAAGAGCAGACTGAACCTACTGTCGTTCCCCATTGCCCTGTAGAATGTAAGCCCGCAAGGGCAGGGTCCTCTCTCCGCTCTCCTCTCTGTATCAGTCTACCACTGTTAGCTTGTTCGTTGTATTTTTAACTTGTTTGTATGTAGCCCTTTCTCATGTACAGCACCATGGAATCAATAGTGCTCTATAAATAAATAATAATAATAATATTTATACTGACAGACTATGTGACACTTAGATTAAACACAGGTGGACTTCCTTTCACTAAGTACTAACTTATTAAGGAAGCTTTATCGCAAAAGAGGTGGATACATATGCACGTGGTAATTTTTATTTATTTTATCCCAGAAATGTAATTTTTGGCTATATTTTCTTTACCTCACTTCCCCAACGTAGACTATATAATAATGCATCACTAACAAATCGGATCACAAAAATATTTAAACACAGTAATGTAACAAAACAAAAAAGGTAAAAAAAACAAGGGGGTGAATGCTTTCACAAGATACTGTACCTTCCAGGGTTTAGCCATAGATCAGGGAAGCAACAGAAAGGCAGAACTGAAACCCAGGAAGAGAGTAATGCTCAAGTTGATTATTTTACTTATCACTGGGACTGTAAGCAAAAAATGAGGTGAAAGTGGCAGTACCTTGTAACAGCCATGTCCTAATATAAGAATAAGAGGCCTCCCTGAATCAGTGGCAACGGAAGCCCTTGAGAAAGCAGCCACTGAAATTTTCAAAAGCATCCTACCAGAGGAAGATAAAAGGGAAATAGATCTGATATGAGTCCATAGAGATTTAAAGCCAAGACCCGCTCAGGGGGAACAGCCGCAAGATGTTATATGCCGCTTCTTAGACTACAGAATTAAAGACCTAATACTGCGCAGGGCCCGTGACCAACAGACTGTCATGTACGAGGGCTCCACACTTAAATTGTTCCAAGACCTATCAGCTATCACACTGCGCAAAAGAAGAATGCTGAAGCCGGTAACTGACATCCTCTTGCAGAGGGGGCACCGCTTCCGCTGGCTATTCCCCTTCGGTGTTTTCATAACTGCGGGAGACAAGAAATTCCAGGCCAGGACATCGGCAGACATAAAATCAACCTGCGAGGAACTAGGGATCGTCTTGGATAACTATCCTGACCTGGAATCATTCCACTCCGCTTCCCTGATCAAGCCACTACCAACTCTTCCGTCGTGGCAAGTGGTCACAACGCCAAAGGCCCAAAGACTAAAAAGGAAGGCGGCAAAGACACAGCCCATGAAAGAACTGGGTGACTCCACCTGAACTATGTAGACCCCATCCAGCGCATTAGCAATGATTCACTAACTTACTTTAGCCCAATTGCCTGCCTTAGTTTCTACCCTTTACGCCCTTTTAAGGCGTCTGAATAGAAACGCCTTACCAACTAAACTCGATTTATGGACACTGCCCACACCTGCATCAGGCTTTTGAAATATTGAGAGAAGACTACGCAGGAGGCATGTCCCAGAGAAATATTACCTGCTCTGGGCCCACAACTTCAACACGGTTACTCGATAAACATTTCAATTTCTATGGAAGGCCCGTCCTGATGGAGCTTTTGATTTTATGCTAATAAGCTTGTGCCCCCCTCCCCCCCCTCCCCCCCCCCCTCTCTTGCCACCCCCTTTCCTGATTCCCTAGACCCCTCACATCCCCCCCTCCCCCTCTCCCTCCCCTACTTACCTGCTTCATTCTTAGTTTGAGGCATGAAAATGTGGTTACACTTTTGCATTAATCGTACTTTTTTATAACTCCTCCTCCGAGCTGGCTAGGATAGCTCGTTGAAGCCTCACATGGTTGAGACGAAGTTTTAGGAATATGTTGCTATTTACATATATATCTTTGAAAGTTTTATTGTTTCTTCCTTTCTGTTCTTTTTCTTACTATCTCTTCTACCCTCTCCTTTACCACCTTCCTACCTCGGGGGACGTGGAACCGATGGTGATGACTCGTCTGCACGACCTACACCGAAAACACCATGGAAGGTGCACCTGAGGTAACGAAATTTGCTTCCTTAAACGCACATGGTTTAAACTCACCTCACACCAGACGACACACATTGCACGTCTAAAACAACAAAAAATACAAGTTCTCCTTTTACAGGAAAAACACTTTAAGGCCGACAAATTACCTAACCTAGATCGCACAGGCTATGATAAATGGTACCATGCTACCTCGACACAGAAGAAAACCAGGGGCACCTCAGTGGCCATAGCCACGGGTGTGTCGTTTCAAATAAGAGATACTATGATTGACCCTCAGGGACGCTACACCCTGGTCAAAGGCCTGTTGAATGGAACGCTGGTGACGTTATGTAGCCTGTACACCCCAAAGAAAAAGATAGCAAAATAGTTTAGCTTAAAATAGTTTTGGCTAAGATAGAGAGACTTAGAGAGGGTGTTGGTGGTGGGCGGTGACATTAATGTAGCACTAAACCCATTGATGGGCACATCCAAACAAAAAAAGTATGCTCTAGGCAGGAGACTTGGCTGGAATACAGCGAAGTCTTAATGCCCAGCAGTTAATAGACACGTGGAGATGCCTGAACCCTACTGAACGAGATTACACCTACTACTCGTCCCCCATAAATCTTATCACCGATTAGATTACATTTTTGTTCCCAAAGCTTACCTACCAAGCATTAAAAAATCCACAATAACACCCACCATTTACTCTGACCACTCTACAGTAATACTGGAGATGTCTCTACGAAAACAACCGTTGAAATGTAGATCATGGCGTCTCAATGAGACGGTACTAGCTGAGGAGGGTGTTAAAGAACGTATAACTGAAGCGATACAGAAATATTTCACTTTAAATGTAACACAGGACATGTCGGTACAGATGCTCTGGGAGGCTCATAAGTCGGTAATAAGAGGCGAGCTGATCTCGATCTCCTCCTATATCAACACTAAACAGCAAAAAAAACTTAGTTGACCTGTATGATGAAATCGCGGTTTTAGAATTAAATCATAAAAGAAAACTTGACCAGCAGACATTGAATCTGTTGTCAATGAAGAGACAACAACTTAAGGATCTTCTTATCCTACAGACAGTAAAATACTATAGCTCATGGAAACACAAAATGTACACTCATGGGGACAAAGCCTCAAGGTTCATGATTTCGCTGATTCGAAAAAGACAGGCACACACCCTGATTGGCTCGATTAAGAATAATCGAGGTGTATGCTCGGACAATCCCACTCACGTGGAAGACGCCTTTTTGGAGTATTATAAGCACCTCTACGACCTAAGGCCAAATGAAAACAGGGATCAAAATGAACTAAGAAAAGGCAAGATCAGGAATTTCTTGAGTAGCTTACAACTGCCCAGCCTCTCAGATTCCCAGAAGTCTACATTGACAAAACCGTTTCAACTCTCTGAACTCCAGTCCACTCTGTCGGGGTGCCCAGCTGGGAAATCCCCAGGACCTGATGGATTCACGGCACATTACTACAAAAAACCTTCTCCTCTGCCCTACTCCCTCAGCTCCTAGATCTGTGTAACTGCAGAGCCAATTACTCCCTCACTACATGTTAGAAGCTAGTATATCTCTTTAATTTACAAAGAGGGTAAAGATCCACTGCAGTGCAGCAGTTATAGACCGATCTCTTTATTAAACGTTGATCTAAAGCTGCTCGCTAGCATGATCGCAAAGAGACTAGCGGCTTTATTGCCCCAGTTGGTTTCTCCAAACCAAACAGGATTTGTGGGAGGGCGGGAGGGGAAGGATAATGTACACAAAATATTACACGTGTTACAAGTTGCCAAACATCGTAAACTACCTCTAGTCTTGTTGGGAACTGACGCAGTGAAGGCTTTCGACAGAGTGGACTGGACTTATCTTGAGGAAACTTTAGTTGCCTTTGGCATCCCTTTTGCGCTGATTGGATCCATAGTGGCAATTTACCATAGACCCACGGCGCGCATTAAGATAAATAACACTCTCACTGATGCATTTGAGATAAAGAACAGTACTAGACAAGGTTGCCCACTCTCGCCGCTCCTCTTTGTCCTCACTATGGAACCTCTCTTGGCTGCTATACAGTTAAGGGATGACATAAAGGGCATAACCCTGCAACGCACACACTTTAAGACTGCGGCTTTTGCGGACGACCTACTAATTATAATGACAGACCCACTTTGTGGCTTCCCAGCCTGCATAGAATTACTAGAGCACTTCCGGTAGTATGTCAAATTTCAAGGTTAATGCCTTAAAATCAGAAGCGCTAGCGATTAACGTGCCCCATACGACGCAAACTTGACTTAAAATGCTTTACCCCTTTGCGTGGCTAGCACAATACATCTGCTATCTAGGCGGAAAATTGGGAAGAAACAACAACGATCTTTTCCGTTGGAACATTTTGCCGTTGCTAGAGGACGTTAAGAAAACTATGCATTCCTGGACAATTGCCTCTCCTGGATGGGGAGAAAGAACTTGTTGAAGATTTAATACTACCTAGATTCACGTACTTGTTTAATATGCTTCCTATAGCGATCCCAATGACATATCTCATTAAAGTCAATTCTATGTTCAGCAAATATATATGGCACCAAAAAACTCCTAGAATCTTGTATAGAACTTTATCGTTATCTAAAGGCAGGGGAGGAATGGGAGCACCTGACATACGGAGGTATTACTATGCCTCGATGATTACAAGAGTGGTTGACATACTTAGGAAATTGAGTGATAAGCAATGGATTATAGCGGAAGAAGCACTGTCCCCGCTGCCACTCAGGTCCCTCTTCCTCACCTACGACCGCAGATCCAAGCCACATATAATTCACAATATCCACACTAAAGCTACATTACATATATGGTTGAAACTAAAACACACGTTACTCCCTCCGTTGTCACCCTTGATAACACTTGCGGATTTGGTGGCTTCTTCCTCGGGGATACAACCCGGCGCAGTGATGATGCCTCACAACTGGTCAAAAATGACCACTGACAACCTTTTGATAGATGGATCCTTATCTAGCTTGAAAGAACTTCATGAGATGATGGAATCTCAGAGTTTAACCTTCCTCCAATTTCATTGTCTCCCGACATTTTGACCCCCCTCTTGAGAACAGCTGACCTCACACGCCCGATGACTCCGTTCGAGAAATTATGTGCCACCACCGCCAGACCTAAGAAAATACTCTCTACCCTCTACCAAGTACTGTTACAAAGCGAATGCTGCTTAACAAGGAGCTACATAGCACACTGGGAGACAGACTTGGGTTACAAGCTGTCCCCAGCTCAATTGCAACATATTTATAGTTGTTCCCATGGCCCCTCGCAGTGTGTAAAGGCCCAGGAGAACTCGTACAAAGTGGTTACACGCTGATACCACACGCCACAAAGAACTTATCATTGGCAGAGAGGGAGCTCCACCAACTGCTGGAGATGTGGAGACTATATACACATCTGGTGGACATGTCCTAAGATCGAAGCCTTTTGGAGGCAAGTGAGCGACTTTATAAAACGAGTAACGAAAAGGTCTTATCGACTCACGGTGGAAACTGCTTTGTTGAATTTCCCTCTCTGGCCAGGTGATAAAAATACATCGAGACTGGCACTTAATTGCCTGATGGCTGCAAAACTACTGATTTCGCTACACTGGGGCACACCAAACATACCCACCCTTCAGCAGCTATTTGAAAAACTGGATTCCTTATACAGAGTAGCATTGACAGTGGCAACGGTATCTAACACCCAAAAATCTTTCAGAGAAACTTGGTCCTCTTGGATTAGCTTTAGAGAAAGTGAAACAATCTCAGGATGATGCCCAAACGCTTTGACAACCAGGCCAGACCTCAAGACACCCGATCTGACGAGTAACCGGTTAAAACACGTTCCCCACCCCACCCCCCCCACCCCCCCTTCCCTCCCCTTCCTATTCCAACATTATTCTTTCCATCCTAACTTCTTACCCCTTCTCTGTCTTTCTTGCTCACTCTTTAAGTTTAAAAATTTCATTGAATAGTTATATTTTGATTTAAATAGGGAGTCAAATGCGACCAAGAAGTATACTCGGATAGTGCTCGGACGTCGATGGGACCATAATTTCTTCGAGAGCACTCCGACTCCAAAGGGACTTTATTGATGCCACCATACTCTCATCTTTTCCTCTAATATATTAGTGAGATGGGAGTGGACATTAACGTATAGCTGGATATATTATCCCAGATTATCATAATTAGACAAAGATGACCTATATGTATCATTCTCTTGGCCGCATGACCAACTACACCTGACTACTAATTTCTACTTATTGATATTTGTCACTCAATGTGAGTTTAATTTGGAATTATTTACTGTGATGTTCAATCTAAATGAGTTGTTAACTTACTGTTTTACAATATATGCAACATCTTAATAAAAAGAACATTGAAAAGAAAAGTAACAGCCATTTCCTTAATGCAAATAGAATGTGAAATCCACTATATTGGAGGTGGATTAAATGGGCTAATGTAACCACTAGATTATTATTATTATTTATTATTATAGCGCCATTAATTCCATGCCGCTTTATATATGGAAAGGGTAAACATAGACAAATACAATGCAATAGACAATATTCGGCATACGGGTACAAATGGATAGAGAACGCTGTCCGCGAGGGCTCACAATCTACGAGGGGAAGGGTGAGGATACAGTAGGACGTGGTAGAGTTGGTCCTGCAGTGATGTGGTGGACCGAGGCTCACAGTAGGTTGTAGGCTTGTTGGAAAAGGTGAGTCTTCAGGTTTTTTTTTGAAGGTTTCCAGGATAGATGAGAGTCTGATATGTTGGGGCAGAGAGTTCCAGAGTATAGCGGATGCGCGGGAGAAGTCTTACATGCAGTTGTGGGAGGAGATTGAGGGGAGTAGAGGAGGAGATCATGAGAGCATCGCAGGTTGCTGGAGGGTAGGTATCGGGAGACGATGTCACCGATGTATGGAGGAGATAGGTTGTGGACGGCTTTGTACTGTAGGTGAAAGTTAGGGTTTTAAACTGGGTCCTCTGAGGAATGGGAGCCAGTGAAGGGTTTGGCAGAGAGGAGAGGCTGGAGAATAGCAGGGAGTCAGGGGGATTAATTGGGCAGCAGAACCTAGATTAGATTGGAGAGGGGCCAGGGCTCAGGTTACAATAATCGAGGCGGGAGATGATGAGGGCATGGACGAATGTTTTGCAGTGCCAGGGTCAAGGAATGACCGGATCCGGGAAATATTTTTGAGTTGGAGTCGGCAGGAGGTGGCAAGGGCTTGGATATGCGGCTTGAAAGAAAGGGCAGAGTCGGGGATTACCCCGAGGCACAGAGCTTGGGGGACTGGGGAAAATGGGCAGCCTTTGACAATGATGTATAGGTCAGGTAGGAGAGGAGAGTGGGATTGGGGAAAGATGATGAGTTGTGTTTTATCTATGTTCAGTTTTAGGAAGTGGGTGGAAAAGAAAGATGAGATAGCAGACAGACATTGTGGAATTTTGGAAAGCAAGGAGGTGATGTCAGGTCCAGAGAGATAGGTCTGAGTGTCATCAGCGTAAAAGTGATACTGGAGACCGAGGGATTCAATGAGCTGTCTCAAACTGAGATTTTATTACATATTCTGCATATCTCATTAAACAGATCTCATAGACCGGATGACGTTATCTTTAATCTGGAAATCTATTTCAGAACGGCTGTATAATCTTTTTTTAAGAGTCTAAACTAAGTCTCTGCCCAACTAGTTTGATTGCTACCTCCTCAGTGCCTCTCCTGCTGACATGCAGCCTGGGCGGGTGGAGGTTGAATACACTTAGTACTTAGCAGCACTCATAAAATGCTTTTTTTTCGAATATCATCATGAGATTGCCATTTTGACATAGATTGTAAAGTAAGTATAATGTCAGGTTAGAGAGATTGATTTATTAATGTATGCAGTTTATACCAAACCATCTTGAGGCATCCACCTTAGGTTAAACAAATCTGAGCAAAGTCAACTACTGCATTATATATGTTTTCTCCATCACCATATATGGATGGCCAATGCTAAACTTAGGCCAAGAATGAATAGTCTTGTAAAGACCGCTAAGTACTCACAATGCAGGTCAAATTTAGCAGTAGTACAATATGTCACTGACTGTCAGTGCTGCTTGGACTATTTAGTGTATAGATACGGTATATTAAAGTGAATCTGCCAGCTGCTCTACTCCCCTAAACTGCCACTCTGTTTATACTTTACCCTATTTCTGCATTATAACCAATCCCTTCCTTTGTCTTTGCAATATCTTTACACTTTTTTTCTCTCATTTTTTTTCACAAGTCCTAAATTACATTCTCAGTGCACTAACATCACTTTTAACTAAATGCTGGATGACTGAAACACTTGAGAAAAAATGAAAAACCTGGAAATGACTGAAGCGCAAATGTTGCAATATTGTCCACAGGCTTGAAAGAAAACCAATTCACACAATGCAGCATAAAACTGAGGGGTTTTTAGCACAAGCTCTGACCTTTGCCCATTTTATCTTAACACTTAAGCTCTCATCACACAGAACGAAGCACCAGCTATCCCGACAACGATAACGATCCTGTAGGGATCGTTGGTGCGTTGTTACCTGGTCGCTGGGGAGTTGTCAAACAGGCAGATCGCCCCAGCGACGAGAGACCAGGGAGCCACCTCCACATCACTGGTAACTATGATAAACAGCGGGTATCTAGGCAGCATGCGCTGCCTAGATACCCAGTGTTTACCATGTTTACCAGCCTGTGAGATCGCTGATCGTTGGTCTCTTGCGGTCACACGCACCGATGTGTGCTGACCAGCGGGAGACCAACGACCTAAAAATGACCCAGAGCAGGGGCCTGATCGCTGCTAAGTGTCACACTTAGCGAGATCGTTAGCGAGATCGCTGTTACGACACAAAACCTGTGACGTTACAACGATCTTGCTAACGATCTCATTATGTTTGACGGGGGCTTTAGAGCACTTTTACCACGTTTATAGATCTCCGTTATCTCAGAATGATTTAGGTTTATACATTTTCAGCAAAATATCACTATATCTATGTAAATGGCCAGTTCAGTCTTTTTGGACCTGTATGATGCATACATCAGTAATACGCTCAGACAATGACACTTTACATAGGCACATATGGGTATTCATGTGACGGGGATTGGACAGGGATTTTATTTTCTCATTTAGATTTTTATTAAAGATTTTAACAGATTATTAACAAGAGTATTTGTTTCAAACATGGAAATAGAAACAATTCAGGTTACAGTATATATTTTTAAGTATGAGTGGTATGTTTATTATCACTCTAGAAACAAATAATTACCAAGGCTATCTCTTTTTTTTATATAAATTTAAGTTTATTGAAGTCAATATCAAAACAGAAAAAGCATTTCAGTGAACATAGTAGCATACAGAGGTTTCAAGAATGACAAGTAACACGTTAAGGCATGCGTGGTATTGTGTATCGGCGAGCGGGGCAAGAGACGAGATTATGAGTCTGGACTGCAGCAGTGTCGGTGAAGCTAATGCTGACATCCAGCAGGGAGGCATCACCTAGCTACATGTATGCAGTTTATCCTCGCCAGTCTGGCGTAAAGGTAGGAAGGGGGGCTAAGGCTTAAGTAGGGATTGAGAATGAGAAAAAAGAAAAGAGAAAAAAAAAAAGGAAAAAACTGAAAGGAACAGAATGAGGCATGAGCGGAAAGGAGGGAAGTGATAGGAAAGTTGAAGAAAGGGGAGAAGGGGGGCAGGGGTTCGGTTAGGTCAGTGCGGGAAAAGCAGAGGGGGTCGACAGGTACTTAGGAGAGGTCACAGTGTAACGCAACTTGTTTTCATGAGTGAGGCGTAGTCATCTGAACCTTTAAATTCTGACCAGTAGTACCAGATTCTAATGAACCGATCTTGAGAATTGCGGATGATAGAGGTGAGGTCTTTGAGTAGCATTGTCTTCTCTATTCTAGCGAACCACATAGCCATCGCGGGAGGGTATTTTTTTCCACAGGACGGGGATACAGGCTCAGGCTGTTGTAATTAAATGATGTAGCAGCGAGTTCTTGTATCGTTTCGTTGGAATGTCACTGTGGTGTAGAAGGACGAGGGTCGGTTCTAAATCAGTGGTCAACTCGGTAACATTATGGATTACTTTTTGTACATTCTCCCAAAACAGGGCAAAACATTTGCACAACCAAAAGATATGTGTCAGGCTACCCTCCTCATCACCGCATCTCCAGCATAATGGGCTCACCTCTGCGAAGATAGCGTGTAGTCTGGTTGGGACCATATCCCATCTGGAAAGTAGCTTGAAACTCTCCTCCTGTACACGCGAGGAGATGGAGGATCTAAGCGTCAGTGAGTATATCTTTTTCCATTGACTCTCTGAGAACTGGAGTTGGAGGTCATCTTCTCATTGTGATTGAGATTTAAGTTTGGTGTTTTCCGAAGGTGCCATAATTAACTGGTAGGCTCTAGAGAGAGTGTGTCTAATTGGGCCCGTGCCTAGACAGTCCTCCTAAAAAGAGTGTCGTAGGTCTCGAAAACTGCGTCATGGGAGGCAAGGATTTCAGAAAGTGGGTCAGCTGGTTTGCTCTCCATAAGTCGAGTGCACGGGATGCTTAGGGGTCCATAAGTTCCTCCCTCGTTGGCCAGGCGTTCCCTTTGCTAAACTGTAGTGCCCTATGATAGTCCTCTCATGTGAACCTGGGGAAAACTGGGTCCTCTATCCCTGGGGGACAGAGAGGATTTCCCAAGATCGGGAACAGTGGGGATGATTGGGGCAGTATGTGAGATCTAATGAATGGGCTATCGCAGCATGCCAGGGTTGCTCCTATTGTGGGGTGATCCCTCAATTTCCTCACTCTGCTGGAACCCACCAATGGAATGCCCGATAATTGGACATCTGTAAAATCCTGTTTCACTCCTACCCATGCCTTCATCTCCCCATTTCTGCACCAATCTACAACCCCTGGCAAAAATTATGGAATCACCTGGCTTGGGGGATGTCCATTCAGTTGTTTAATTTTGGAGAAAAAAAGCAGATCACAGACATGGCACAAAACTAAAGTCATTTCAAATGGCAACTCTCTGCCTTGAAGAAACACTAAAAGAAATCTTGAAAAAAAATGTGCTAGCCAGTAACGGTTACTTTTGTAGACCAAGCAAGGGGAAAAATTATGGAATCACCCTGTAAATTTTCATTCCCAAAACTAACACCTGCATCAAATAAGATCTGCTCGTTAGTCTGCATCTAAAAAGGAGTGATCACACCTTGGAGAGATGTTGCACCAAGTGGACTGACATGAATCATGGCTCCAACACGAGAGATGTCAATTGAAACAAAGGAGAGGATTATCAAACTCTTAAAACAGGGTAAATCAACACGCAATGTTGCAAAAGATGTTGGTTGTTCACAGTCAGCTGTGTCTAAAATCTGGTCCAAATACAAACAACATGTGAAGGTTGTTAAAGGGAAACATACTGGTAGACCAAGGAAGACATCAAAGCGCCAAGACCGAAAACTTAAAGCAATCTGTCTCCAAAACAGGAATTGCACAAGAAAACAAATGAGGAACAAATGAGAGGAAACGAGTCAATATCTGTGACCGAACTGTAAGAAACCGCCTAAAGGAAATGGGATTTACATACAGTAAAGCTAAACAAAAGCAATCATTAACACCTAAACAGAAAAAAAACAAGATAATAATGGGCTAAGGAAGAGCAATCGTGGACTATGGATGACTGGATGAAAGTCATATTCAGTGATGTGATGAATCACGAATCTGCATTGGGCAAGGTGATGATGCTGGAACTTTTGTTTGGTGTTGTTCCAATGAGAGTTATTGATGATATGGGGCTGCGTGTCAGGTAAAGGCACTGGGGAGATGGCTGTCATTATATCTTCAATAAATGCCCAAGTTTACATTGATATTTTGGACACTTTTCTTATCCCATCAATTGAAAGGATTTTTGGAGATGATTAAATCATTTATCAAGATGATAATGCATCCAGCTATAGAGCAAAAAATGTGAAAACATTCCTTGAAAGAAGACACATAAGGTCAATGTCATGGCCTGCAAATATTCCGGATCTCAATCCAATTTAAAATCTTTGGTGGAAGTTGAAGAAAATAGTCCATGATAAGGCTCCAACCCGCAAAGCTGATCTGGCAACAGCAATCAGAGAAAGTTGGAGCCAGATTGATGATTACTGTTTGTCACTCATTAAGTCCATGCCTCAGAGACTGCAAGCTGTTATAAAAGCCAGAGGTGGTGCAACAAAATACTAGTAATGTATTTCAGTGTTGTTTGTTGTTTGTTTGTTTGTTTGTCATGCTTCCATCATTTTTTCCTCAGAATTGAGTGATTCCATAATTTTTCCCCTGCTTGGTCTACAAAAGTAACCATTACTGGCTAGCACATTTTTTTTCAAGATTTCTTTTAGGGTATGTGCCCACAGGACATTTTTTGAGCAGTCCTAAAAGCAGCAAAATCTGAACTGGTTTCAAGGATCCTAGAGTCCTTGCCAGGAGATTTGCTGATTTCAGGTCCTACGTTTTTTTGCACATTTTTTGAGTGTTTTTTGTGCATTTTTGCTGCATTTTTGATGCGTTTTTGATGCTGCGTTTTTCCTGCATTTTTTCCATTGACTGCAGCAAAAACGCAGGAAAAATAGAGCATGTCAATTCTTTCCCATCCGCACCAAAAACGCATGGATTTGACAGTTCTTGACAAAAGCAAAACCAATGTGTGTGCACAGCATTTCTGTGAAACACATTGGTTTTGCTGGGAATCAAAACCGCAGGAACAAATTTGCATACATTACCATAAAACCAATGGTAAACCGCAGGCAGAAACCGCACTGTGTGCACATACCCTTAGTGTTTCTTCAAGGCAGAACGTTGCCATTTGAAATGTTTGAAATAACTTTAGTTTTGTGCCATGTCTGTGATCTGCTTTTTTTCTACAAAATTAAACAACTGAATGGACATCCTCCAAGCCAGGTGATTTCATAATTTTTGCCAGTGGTTGTAGTATTCTTAGCAATGAAGTAATAGGACCTGTAATTAGGAAGAGCAATCCCTCTGGCAGGTTTTGAGCGGAACAGTGTTATTTTGCAGATTCGCGGTGGTTTGTCTCCCCAGATGAATTTGGATTGGATTTACTTGAGGGTAAGGGGTGAGGGAACCATGATCGGAGGGCTTGAAAGATATACAAAATCCTTGGGAGGATAATAATTTTTAAGTTTGCAATTCTCCCGAACCATGTAAAAGCGTTCCTCTTCCATTTCGTACAATTGTTCTGGATCACTTGTAGCAATTTAGGAAAATTAAGGGAGAAGGTCAGGCGGATATCTTTTGGGAGTATGATACCTAGGTACTTAATCGAAGAGCTCGCCCAATTAAATTTATACGAGCTCTTCAACGGCGCCAAGGCACCGTGGGAGATATTGATATTTAGTGCATCCGATTTTGCAAAGTTGATTTTAAAATTGGATAGACTCCCATATAATTCAAATTCTGTCATGAGGTTCGGCAAATAGGACAGAAGGTTACTGATAAAGAATAGTAAATCATTGGCTTAGACCACAATTTTATATGGTGCACCCTTAATCATGGGGCCCTGTATGTCCTTATTAGCCCTAATCCTACGAAGGAACGGTTCCATCAAGAGTATGAAAATCAGGGAGGAAAGTCTTGTTCCGTTGAATATAGGGAACTCAGATAAGAAGAGTCCGTTCACCTTTACCATGGCCGAAGGTCTCGTATATAGTGCTATGATCCAGGACAGAATGTTAGGTCGTAAGCCAATTCGGCAGAGCGTCTCGGACATGAATGTCCAATTTACTCTGTTGAACGCTTTTTCTGTGTTTGTGGAAAGCAACAACAGAGGCAGGGATTTCGATTTTGCTTATAGATGAGGTTCAAGGCCTTAGTTTTATTATCTCTGGCCTCTCTTCCCCTGAAGAAGACCGCCTGGTCAGGGTGGATGAGTGACAACAAGGAAGGAGCTAGTCTGGAGTCCAGCATTTTCGCGAATAATTTAATGTCTACATTGAGGAGCGATAGGTCTGTAATGCAGACATAGGGTGGGGTCTTTTCCTGCTTTATGGATGACTGAAATGTGGGCCCGTAAAGAATCTACTGGCAACTTTGATCAATGGGGAATATAGTTCAGGCATGTGACTAGGTGTGGGGAGAGGGATTTTAGGAACAATCTATAATAGGACAGTGTGAGCCCGTCGGGGCCTGGGGCCTTCCCCAACCTAGTGTTTTTGATGGCTCGAGAGAGCTCTTAGGGTGCCGATACACACAGCGATGTTCCAGCGATCCCGATAATGACCAGGGTCGCTGGAATATCGCTGTGTGGTCGCTGGGGAGCTGTCAAACAGGCAGATCTCAGGGACCATGCAATCACCTCCACATCGCTGGTAACCATGATAAACAGCAGGTATCTAGGCAGCGGCGCTGCCTAGATACCCGTTGTTTTTCATGGTTACTAGCGCAAAGTGGGAGGACGCTGGTAACCATGATAAACAGCGGGTATCTAGGCAGCATGCACTGCTTAGTTACTTGGTGTTTATCATGGTTACCAGCGTCCTCCCACTTACAGGCTGCGCTAAGCGGGAGGACACTGGCAACCATGATAAACACCGGGTATCTAGGCAGCGCGCGCTGACTAGATACCCACTGTTTATCACGGTTACCAGCTTGTGAGGTCACTGATCGCTGGTCTGTCGCTGTCACACTCAGCGATGCGTGCTGACCAGCGGTAGACCAAGGACCAAAAAATGGTCCTGAAGGATGTGCAGTGATCAGTGACTCACAGCAGGAGCCTGATCGCTGCTGCTTATCACACGTAGCGATATCGCTGGCGAGGTCGCTGATTTCAGCAATATCGCTAGTGATATCACTGTGTGTGACGTACCCCTAAGGCGTCCACCTCATCCCTCGGTACAGCAGGCATGCCCGAGTCTCTTATATACTCTCGGATTCGGTTTCTAAGGTCAGTATGTTGCGTTGCTCCTATGTCTATATCGACTGAATAGAGCGCCTGGTAATACTGTTTAAAAGCAACCGCTATTCCTGAGCATCCTGTTTTTTCTTGATCTCTAATGTGCCTTAGGCGTGATCTGTCCAGTCCATCAGGGATTGTTTTTCATGTCTAATTATGGTAAAGCATAGAAACAGTCCCAAGTGAGGTTCTTTAATTATTCCTGAGAGGGTCTGGTTGTGTTGACTGGATTGGTAACGATGGAGGGAACATAGGTGGTTGACATTTGGCCTCTCAGAGCTCATGCTAGGGCTCTGCCACTTTTATTGCCGTGCTCGTAATAGAAGCAGCAGCATTGGGTAAACAGGGCCTTTACTTTGTGAGCCAAAATGGATCTTAGGGATTCACGTCTTGCCATAGTGTAGCAACAGGGACACTAGGGTGAGCCGCCGTGGAACGGGAACACCTGACATGTTATGTGTTGAAAACTCCGTAGACAGGCAGGGGCAGAGGATAGGGTGAGTGTGGGATTATAGGCTCCTTCTTCCCCTACTGCTCAGTATTCACTAGATAACAGGTGTAGGGCATACACACACTACTGACCGATTTTAATAATAATTAAATAATAAAGCTATCTTAATTGTGCACTCTTTTGGAGATTTAGTAAGGATTCACGTCTGGCCATCGGGGTCTTCCTCAGGGCCTCGGTGGGGAACCTCTTGTGGGATTTCTCTAATGAGTTAATTTCCTTTCGTAGGTTAGACACCTCCTCCGCACGTTCCTGCTTTAGTCTAGCCCTGTGTTTTATGAGGAGGCCCCTGACCACGCACTTGTGTACCTCCCACACAGACCAGGAATCTGTGTCCTTGGCCATGTTGGTGACGAAGAACCAGATTTAAAGTGTCTTGGATCTCTGCTTTTATCACTGGGTCATCCTGAAGCGAGGTGTTCAATCACCACAGGCATTGTTTTGGTCTGAACATCGGTAAGACTATAGAGACACTGACAAGCACGTGGTCAGAGAAGACCATATTATCAATCTTATCTCCCCAGAGGAGGGAGATATACTGATGCCTAATGAAGAAATAGTCTATCCTTGTGTATGTGTCATGGGGGGCCAAGTAGTAGGAGAAATTCCTGTCTGTTGGGTGCAAGAGTCTCCATGCATCTATCAGTTGATGGTCCCGAAGACAGGACATCACGTGTTTTTGAATGGATAGTGGCGTTGAGGAGATGCCTTTGGAGTTATCTAGGTTGGGGTCAAGGATCATGTTGAAGTCCCCGCCCAGGATCAATAGGCCCTCCGTCAGAGGAGCCAGGCGGTCTAAGTAAGTTAGGAGTGCCTGGCCCTGCCCTGTGTTTGCGAGATAGAGGGATGCAAAAGTTACCTTTTGGGAGGCAATGTGTCCTTTAACCACATGGGAGTCCAATAATTTCCAAGGAATCGCCCCTGAGGTGACAATACTCGAGCCTCTGGATTTCGAGTCTGGTAAGGGGCTGTGGTACACCATAGGGAAACTAGAGTCGGAGAACTTGAAAGGTTTAATAGAGCAGTAATGGGTTTCTTGAAGGAATGCTATGTCAACCTTCTTTTTATGGAGAAGATTCAAAAGGATCGACCGCTTATCCGGACTTTGCAGCCCCTTCACATTCAGTGAGCCCACCACCAGTTCCGAGTGGGGGTCCAACTCCATAGTACAGTAGGGCCTTAATATCTGGGGGTGTGGGTATGTGGAGTTAAGATGGGATGGGGGGGTTGTAAGGGGGGAAAATGGGGTAGGGAAGAAAGAAATGGAAGAAGTACTGAGTGCAGGGAGGAAGAAAAATGTGTAGGAAGGCTAACGTTACACGCCTAAGCAAAAATTCTAGGCAGGCTCCAAAAAGCGGAGTGTTGGGGGTATCACAAAAATAAAAGAAAGAGAAAACAATAATAGTAAAAAACAATACAAAACACACTCAGGGGTCTGCCCATGGGGACCGCGACTCCCTATAAGTCAATAAGATGAGCTTGTGTTGTTATATTGGATGAGATCATCCCCCTTGGCATACCAAGATGGGGACGATGGATATATCTGTAGGGTGTCAATACGGCTCACACTTCCGCTCAACATGGGTGTAACAAAAACAATAACATTATCTGTGTTATCAAAATGCAGGAAAATTACTAAGCAGCAAGATCAGCCTCTGTTTGAACCACAGGCATTAGGTAGGTCGGCCCCATGGGGGGAAATATGGAGGGGGAAGTTGGGAGGGGAGAGAGGGGGGAGAGTGAGACATAGAACGCGAGGGAGTGAGGGGATAAGAAGTGAAGGGAAAGGTATGATATCGCTGTGAGGGAGGGGCGCGCACGCACGCACGTCGCACGCACGCGAGCATGGCGGCCGCCTAGTCTGCAGGAGCGCGGCTCCACGAGGCCCTGAGCAGCAATGACCGGCACCTGAGATTCCTTCTGAGATTCCTTCTGTCCCTCTGTATCTCTGCTGTTGCCGGTTGGATTTCGGCTTGCTGAGTGAGGATTTCATGACAGGCGGGGTGCAGCCTGAGTGCGGAAGTGGAGACGGCGTGCGGGAGCGGACAGCCTGGCAGTCTGCAGCCTGACAGTTTTACAACCTTACAGCGTACAACGTGCTGCGGTGAGGGACGACTAAGAAAAGACTCAGGCTGATCCTGAAGTTTTTGCAGTTTGAAAGAGTCTGCTGTTGTGGGCACCGGAGGACACCGGAGGAGTGTTGTATTTGGAGTTTGCTGTTGGACAGTGTATCAGCTTTCCTCCTCAAGATTCCCTTAAGGGGGAGAAAAAACTGTGAGTACAGAGTACAGAGTCCAGTATAGCCGCACTCAGCATAAATGATGACGAGGGGGAAAGCGGTGAAGCATACATCCCCCCACGGCTGCCAGATTTTTATCCAGCGGGACAAAAGATACATGCTAAGGGGAAAGTGACACTAGCATCACCTCTTAAGGATATAAGATCACAAGCAGGAGCAGCAGGGGGGGGGTGTAGTGTGAGTCCCCCTCATAATAGTGGGAATCAGAGCAGAGGGAGCAGTAGAGGCACCATGGATGCCCCATTAACAAGGGGAGATATGGAAGAGTTTATTACCATGGTGCGAACCTCTTTGAGAGAAGACATGTATGATATGTTAAATGAGATAAGAAAAGATTTGGATGCAGTGGGTGAGAGAACATCTTATATAGAAGATCAGATGGCAGAATATACATCTACAATAAATGCATTGGTAGATGAAAATAAGTTATTAAAGAATGAATTGGGCACAGTACATATGAAATTAAATGACTTAGAGGATAGATCCAGAAAACAGAATATAAGAATCCGGGGAATTCCTGAGGATGTAAGAGACCATCAATTGGAGCCCTTTGTGATTAAGTTTTTCCTGGCTGTTTTGCCGGATCGGTCACCTGAGGATATATTAATAGAGAGAGTGCATAGGACTCCAAAACCGAGACATTTAGACGCTGCATTACCGAGAGATATTCTGGTTAGGATGTTGCGTTTCCCAATTAAAGAGGCATTTATTCAACAAATTAGGAAATCCCCAATGCTACCAAAGGAATACCAAGGTCTTAAAGTTTTTTCAGATCTGTCAGCAGCTACTTTAGATGCAAGAAGGGACTATGCACATGTTTGCACTGCTCTAAGAGATGCCAATATTAGATATAAGTGGGGATTTAACCCAGTCAAATTACATATTGCGTATGAAGATAAGACTGTAACCTGTCTCTCACCTAAAGATGCGGAAGGGAAGTTAACTGTTTGGAAGATAGACTTTGCCCCAGCGAAAATAATACAGGGGAGGAAAATAAGACCAGACTGGAAGAAAGTTTAAGAGGGAAGAAATGAGGCCTCGTGAGCAGCTCCATAGACATTCCTGGAGACAAGTATTTGTGCTCTAGGTTCCCGATATGGCAGATATTCTCTGCCCGTAGCTCGAGGAACAGGGCGCCTTAATATGGCTCAAGAAATCGGCCATACTGTTTGTTGTATGTATTGGCACAGATTAATGTATTTTTTTGTTTTTTTTTTCTTTCTTTTTTGCAGGTACATTTTATTTTGGTATATATTCACTAAGTCTCACAGAGGTAATGAGAAAACACATCTATGATATTTTTTTAAAATGCTTTCTCTCCTTAGTTGGAATAAAATTGATAGTAAAAAATAAAATGGGTCAAGTGCTGGGAAAAAAAAAATGGCCCAAATTAAAATGAAGATAAAAATTATGTCCTTAAATGTGAGAGGTATGAATGCTCCAGGTAAAAGAGGTATGATATGGAAGGAGGTTGAGAGAGCTCAGGCAGATATTATCTGTCTACAGGAGACACATCTATTGGGAAAAGATAATGGTAGATTCCAACATAAAAATTTTCCGTATAGTTTTTTTTCTAATAATAAAGGTAAAAAGGCAGGAGTATGTATCCTGATTAAAAATACAGTAACAATTGAGGTAGTTCAAACATCTGAAGATTCAGAAGGTAGATTCCTAGTTCTGGTATGTAGAATAAATGGGGTATTATATACAGTTGCGGCAATATATGCTCCTAACATGGGACAAAAGAAGTTTATTAAACGATGTTTGCAAAAAATAAAAGAAGTAGCTCAAGGTAATAAGGTAATATGTGGAGATTTTAATTTGCCTATGAGTAGAGAGCTGGATACAACTAAAGGGGGTACAGGAAGTCGAGGGGAGATGAAAGAGTTAATTTGGGAATATAAGTATCATGATGTATGGAGGTATATACATTCATCAGAAAAAGACTATACCTTTTTTTCAAATCGTCACCAAACGTATAGTCGAATAGACTATATTTTAGTCGACGATAATATTTTGGCAAGTAGTACGAAGGCAGACATCGGACTAATAACATGGTCTGATCATGCACCAATTTATTTGGAAATCTCTCACTCGGATTCCCATCCCTTGATAAGGAGATGGCGTCTGAGTGAGAGGCTGTTATTAAATGAGGAAGTAGCGGGAAAAATAAAATCAGCTCTGAAGGAATACTTTAATACAAATGATAATGAAGAAGTAAATGATGAGTGTTTATGGTTAGCACATAAAGTGGTGATAAGGGGTGTCTGTATTCAACAAGCTGCATTACTTAAACGTAAAAAAGAGAAATTTAGAAAAGAACTGATTAATAGATTACAAACTTTAGAGGTTCGTAATAAAGAGGCTTCCACCTATATCTATATCAGCTGAAATACAGGAGATTAGATTTAAATTGAGAGAGAGTCTGTTACAGACACATGCAGATAATATGCGAAAATTACAGATGAAATTTTATGCTGAAGGAGATAAAGGGGGAGCCTGTTAGCTCGGAGAGTGCGGAAAAGAGAAATAAAATCTAGGATTGAATATATTATTAAAGAAGATGGAACAATAGGTAGAAGACCATCAGAAATTGCAGAGGAGATGGCCAAATATTATTTAAAATTATATAATTTAAAAGATGACCCTGAAACCCCTCAACCATCAGAGAAAGGGATAAAGAAATATTTGGATGAATGCAATTTACCTAAAATTACAGAAACCCAGTTGTCACATTTAAATGCACCGATAACGAGAGAAGAAATTGGTAAGATTATAAACAAACAAGAAAAGGGAGCGCCCCGGGTCCAGACGGGTTCTCTAATATATATTATCGAGAATATTCGGAGGAACTAGCTCCCCTATTGGTAAGATGTTGTGAATTTTGGAGGGAAAGAGGTTTTATTGCAGGCAGTAATCTTGAAGCTACTATAGTCACTATACCAAAAACAGGTAAACCACCAAATAGACCCCAGAACTTGAGGCCGATTGCATTGTTGAATGGCGATGTGAAGATCTTTACAAAATTACTTGCATCCAGAATAAATCAAATAATTTCTATTTTGATAAAACCAGATCAGGTAGGTTTTGTGCGCGATAGGGAAGCCAAAGATGGTATAAGACGTATGGTAAATCTGGTACAAATAGCAGAATTGTCTGGTTCCCCCAGTGCATTCCTGTCATTGGACGCAGAGAAGGCCTTTGACAGGGTGCACTGGGGCTACCTTTTTGCAGTATTGAAAAAGTATGGCTTTGAAGGATCAATTTTGTCGGCAATATCCGCAGTTATACTCGGCCCCTTCAGCAAAAGTATGGATTGCAGGAACAATGTCGGACGGCTTTAATATAACAAATGGGACCCGACAAGGATGCCCCTTATCCCCAATAATTTTTGCCTTATGTTTGGAACCATTAGCTGAGAGGATCAGGAATTCACCATTAATTTCGGGAATCAGGGTAGGGAAAGAAGCACATAAAATTAATATGTATGCGGATGATATTATCATTTCTTGTGAGAGGGTAGAACAATCGATTAAGGCGGTAGTAAATGAATTAGAAGCATATAGTAAAGTTTCTTACTATAAAATAAATGCTGCTAAATCGGTAATACTACCTATAGCCATACCTTTAGATAGTAAACAGTATATAAAGAAATTGTGCGCATTTCAGTGGTCAGAGGATGGGCTTCAATACTTAGGAATCAGGTTGACACCATCAAAGAAATTAATTACAGTGAATTTCACTACCCTTTGTAAACAAATTAAAAAGGTGATTGAGGAAGTACGTCAAACTACACTATCCTGGATAGCAAGAATTAATATCATAAAAATGATAGTGTTGCCTAAGATTTTGTATTATTTTAGATCACTTCCTCTTGAAATCCCTAAAAAATATATTACTGAATTACAAAGATTGATTAGTAAATTTATTTGGGCTGGTAAAAAACCTCGGATAGTGAGAAATGCATTAGTCCTACCTATGAATAAAGGGGGGATGGGGATACCAGACTTAAGTTTATATCATAAAGCGTCCATAATAGGAGGGCTCCGCGATTGGTGGAATATGCGGAAAGATCATAAATGGTTGGAAATTGAGAAGGTTTATTCTAGACGGGGCTCGACTCGATTTATAATGGAAGCGGAAATATTACAGCGAAGCACATTTGTGCCGCCATTATTGACAATGCAAGCGGCTTTACGAGTTTGGAGATCATTAACCCCCAATCATAGTAGGTCAATGAGAACATCACTATCTATTCTCTCTATAGAACTGCATGTTCCATATTTAAATTTACAAAATTGGAAGGATGCAGGAATACAAACATTAGGAGAAATAGAGGGACCAATGGGAATATTACCGTTTGATCAAGTGGCTGGTAAATTTGAGGGAATACGTAGATATTTTTACCAATATTTACAGATTAAACATTGTTTGAATAAAATTCAATATAGAGGAAATGGAGTGCATGGGAGGGAAGAAGACATTCTGAGATATATTATGACAGGAGGGAATAACATGAAATGTCTATCCAAATGTTATAAGATATTAATTAATCCGGTGAATGAAAGTAAACTGGCTTACATGAAAAAATGGGAACAGGAGCTGGGAGAGGAGTTAGCAGTGGAGGAATGGGGAAATAGTATAAGTGAAATTAAAAAATACACTGCATGTATAAATCATGTAGAGCAAATAAAAAAAACACAAATGAGGTGGTATTTATGCCCGGATAGAATAGCAAAAATGAATACTAAATATTCTAAATTATGCTGGAAAGGGTGCGGCCAGGTGGGTTCCTTGGTACACACTTGGTTTGCATGCCCGACCTTAGGGCCTTTCTGGTTCGGGTTGATAGAATTAATCAAAGAAATCATTGGGGAAACAATTCAATTAAAAATATCTCAGGTAATCTTACATATGGGTATGAATAGGCTACCAAAACAAATGAGAGGCATTGTTTCTCATGTGCTAATAGCCGCTCGTCTGACAATAGCAACTAAATGGAAAGAGGTGAACCCTCCACTTATAAAAAATGTAATAGAGAGGTTAAATATACAGTGTCAAAATGAAATGATGTTATACCAATCTAGAACCAGAGGGGAAGAAATTCGAAAGATGTGGAGACCATGGTTGATGTGTAAATATTATAAAGGTTAGATAATTTTTGGGTAAATTAAAAATTGTACTTGTAATGTTGTGGTGATTATGAATGTTTTTTTTTTTTTTTTTTTTTCTTCGTTTGTTACAATGTGTATAGGGAACCATAAATAATGGTGACCTTGTAATGTCGTGTATATGTTGTGATAGAAATGTTGTTTTTCCTTTTTTTTTGCTTTGGTTTTTGTATTGTTGAAAAGTGAAAATTAATAAAAATTTAATCGGAAAAAAAAAAAAAGAAGTGAAGGGAAAGGAAATAAAAAAAGGGAAAAAAGAAAGAAAGAGAGGGGGGTAGGGGGAGAGGGGGAGAAATGGGGGGGGGAGAGGGGAGAAAATGGAGGGGGTGAGGGGAAAAGGGAGGGGGGAGAAATGGGAGTGGTAGGGAATGGGGAGAAGGGGGGAGAGGAGGAGGGGGTGGGGGCAAAGGGGGGAGTGGGAAGAGAGGAAAAAAAAGGGGGGAGAAGAATAAGGGAGCGAGGAGAGGTTGGGGATTTAACTTAGAGGGCGCTCCGGGGGGGGAGGTCCACGGTGACATCATTTATAGAGCAGGGACCTGGGACCGACCTATTCTGGAGAAAAGGGGCCTAAGAATAGTCAAGCCACGTCAGGGGGGAGCCGAGCCCCCGTTCTTTGGAGGGGGCTGTTGAGGATGCCAAGCTTGTCATCTCGGCTTCTGCTGGGGTAGACGGAAGATCAAATAGAGCAGAGAGGCCGTCTGGGGCGTGGAGGTAGAACGTGGCGTTTTCCTTCCGGACGATGAGGTGGAAGGGGTTACTTTAGTCTTCCTTGATAGATTTCTAGTGGCCAGAGCTGGGTTGGGCATTGATATATTTGCGTTCTGAGGCAATGTTGCTTCTGTTGTGGAGGTCTGTATAAAATATTGTCCTATAGGTTTGGAGAGCTTCCGTGCCATTTGGGGGGAAGACGGAAGTAGTTCTACTTTGACTGGCCTGCATTTCCTTGGCATTCCACTGTCAGGAGGCAGTAAAATGGGGGGTCATCAGGGGCCTGCGTGGTTTGAGATGGGAGGGCTGCAAAACTATGTTGACTGGTGTGCGCTTCAGTGGCGCTCCATTGTAGGATGACAGTTAACTAGAGGGTAGGTGGCGGGCATCCCACATCAGCCCCACTTGTGTCTGTGGTCAAATCTGCTTGTTGATGAGGGGGGGTACATGATTAGGGTTGCATAGACAGTGGCAGTATGGGGCTATAGGCGTCTCTATCTCTGTGGGCTGATTTGCTGTCAGGCCAGATCTGTTGTGCTTCGGGCTGTATGTACAGTAGAGACTACTGTTGGCTGTGTATATAATAGAGGCTGCTACCAGATGTGTACACAATAGGGATTGCTGCTGGCTGTATGCACCATAGAGACTTTTGTTAGCTGTATACATGATATAGACTGCTGATAGCAGCTGAGCAGGTCCGGCTTGGGTGTCATGCTCGGGGGAAAAGACTGTTGTCCGGGGGTCTGGGTTTGTGGACGATGAGCTGCTCAGGTGGACAGGGGCTGTGTAGGGGGTGGTAGAGGTGGTTGATAGGTAAACTTTTATTGGAGATTGTTAGCAGGCTGGGGATATTTGTGCCTCGCCTTCTGCTTAGATGCCCAGAGTGGTGGATTACTGTGTTCCCCTTCTGGAGCTCTGCTGAGCTGGATGAGAGTTGTAGTAGCAGTGATATTATGCTATCCTCTGGTGGGGGAGAGGGGCCTCAGCGGCTTCAGGGGGACTGACACCACAGGCTGTGACTTTGGCCTGTATACCAGTGTGCTGTTTGCTCCTGCATTTCTCCTGTTAACTCCTTGTTGTCTTGTCCCTCTCCTGTGGCAGCTGACAGGCTGAGCGGTGGGGCCCGGTAAAGATTTTGGCAGCCGAGGAGGTCCGTAGTTACCGGACTGAGTTCAGCCTGTGTATCAAGCCTCCGCCTATGTGAGCGGTGGGTCTAGTTCCCTCTCACCTCCCAAGTCTGCGAGGTATTTTTCAGATTTACAGGCTTTTCAGTGGTCTTCAGCAGGGTGCGGGACTTCAGGGGCCTCGGAGCAGCTGCAGCTTCAGGCCGTGGCTTCGGCCTGTTCACTAGGCCTCTGTGCTCTGAGTGGTAGGATGCGGGGGCACAGGGGTCTCCGCTGATTGTGTCCCCGGGGGCTCTACCGATAGATGGGGGAAAGTAGCTAGCATGGCAGCAGCTGCCACAAGGGGTCTCGCCAGTGTTGGGCCTCCAGGCCAGAGTCCAGCCCACCGTCTGCAATGACACTAAAGGCAGGGGTCATATGGTGTCTCCCGGGCATCTTCTGCTTCCACTAAGCAGGTGTCAGGGAGTTTAGGAGGATCGGGGGCTGTTATGATGTTTCCTGGGGTTGTGGGATGGCTGTAGCCACGGATGTCCGCAGATGTTAGGGAGTGTAGTGGGACACAGCCTCACAGCACGGCGGCCATCTTGCTTCAGTTAAGGCTATTTCATTAAACCTGTCCTCTAGTGTTGGGGAAATAGTATGTCTCCACAATCTAGGGATAATTGTCTTAGCTGCTTGGAGTAGATGTCTCAGAAGGAATCTTTTGTAAACAGGTGTAGGGATAGGAGTCATGTATAATAGAATTCCTTCTGGGGTATGAGGTAGGGTTGTTCCGGTGACCTCAGCACTTACCCTGAGTACACTATTCCAAAAGGGTTGAAGAACTGGGCATGACCACCATATGTGTGTCATTGATCCAACCTCACTGTTGCAACACCAGCAAAGCTCTGAGACCTCGGGAAACCACTTATGCAGGACCTGGGGAACTCATATACCACCTTGAGATCATTTTAAATCTAGTTTCTTGTGACTAGGTGGCAATGAATGATTTGTGGGACCGAAAGAAACATCCGTACCATTGTTTCTCAGTAAAGGTTTTCCCGAGTTTTTTCTCCCAGGCTCTGCAAAAGGGAGGAACCTCCGACCCCGCACTTGTAAGTAATCTGTATACGGCCGCTATGGCAAGTGTGGGTGGGAAGGTAGCAAGGCATAGGGTCTCGAAGGCTGTTAGAAGTAAAATCATGATCTATAGTTAGTGAGGTAAGAAAATGTTGGAGCTGCACATATTCGAACCTCTGGCATGTTTGCAAGAGATCACCCCGAGTATGTTGGAAAGAGGTAGAAGAGTTTTTCTCGGAGCTACTTGATGCACATGCAGGGGCGGTCCCCTTGAGCTGTTCAGGAGAAGGTTAGAAGAGCCACCAGGGAGAAACCTTGGATTATCCATTATGGGCATTAGAGGTCTCTTAGTATCAATCAACGACTCTCTCCCCTGTTGTCGGCAGACATTTTTCAAAGTCTGCATCAGGTTAAATGGTATTTCAATTCTTTTTTGAGATAGCGCAGACGAAGTACAAGGGAGGGTCGTCACCAACAAGGGGTATATATATTCGACAGGGATTTTAGATCCATGCATGTCATAGATTAATGTGATTTAATATGAAACTTCACAATGTACAGACATATCTGCAAATGTGTACACAAGCTTTATTACGGTCATGTGCCTAAATGAGGAATAGCATCTGGACATTTACTGAACACAGGTCACTCCAGTTCCTTTCAGACCACAATAGCCATCTGGGATTTTATGCAGATATTGCTGGTGGTAATCCTCAGCATAATAAAACTCTGGAACAGGGTGGATCTGAGTTGTGATGGCTCCCAAATTAAAATGTTTAAGCTCCTGTGAATAGAAGGCAGGAATCATTGTATGTAGGTATATTATTTGCATTTTGGTTTCTGTCCACCCATTACAAATGACTGATGTTTCTCACAATTGTAACTACATGATAATATATTTATAATATAATAATATTTATTCACTTAAATAGCGCTATAATTTCACAGTGCTTTACACTCATTAGCATGGTCTTTACTGATGTTATATAACAGCAGACAGCAACGTGCAGCCGAAACCAACACTATATCTGATGGGGAAGGTTTTTAAATTATTGTCTGGGCATTTTTATTTGATTGTTAAGGACCACATGGTTTTGTATGTGACACCGTAGTGTTAGGGCTCATTTAGACAACGTGGCAGGGTGGACATATCATTGGTGCAACATGTACAGACCTCTAAAACAGGTAGAATTGTGTATTATGATGAGTTAGGCTGGCTTCACACCACAGTGTGATCCGGTCCGGGGCTGTCCGGTGTAAACCAGGCAGCCCCGGACTGGTTTTTGGCCCCATAGTAGCCTATGGGGCCGGATGGGGCTGGATGGCAGCTGTCTGCCATCCGGTTTCATCTCTCCGGTGGAATCCGAGAGAATTCAGATTATTCTCTCCGTACACAAAAATGATGCTTGCATCATTTTCTTGTCCGGGGAGAAAAATCTCCCTAATTTGCCGGTTCCCGGATTCTCCCAGAGCCGGGGCAATACGGCGCTCCCTAACATGGGAGCCTACTGGGCCGGATTGCCCCGGCCTGGGAGTATCCGGGAACCGGATACCGACGGCTGAACGCAACTGTTGTTTCAGGACCGCGGCTAGCTCCATGCTAGCTGCGGTCTTGAAAAATCAGCAGCTGCGGCTGCAATTACAGCCATCCGGCTGCACATAGGACATTTGGCCCTCCGTTCTGTGTGCTATTTCGGTCCGGGGCTGACTGGGTCATCCCGGACAGCCCCGAACTGGATCACACCGGGGTGTGAAGCCAGCCTTACTGAACTGCAAATGGCCCATTTACTGTTTTTGCACAGTTGCTATCTTCTCTCTGTGTCGCCATTGGCAGTCATTCAATAGCCTGATCAGATGGGCAGACCACATCTCTAAAGGTGCCGTCACACAGCACAACCTGGCCAGCGATGTCGGAAGCGATGCGCGGGTGCCCGCTCGGTTCCGACATCGCTGGCCAGCTGTCACACAGCACGGCTGCGGCCGGCGATGCCGCAGCGATGCGGGCGGTGACATCGCTCGCTGGGCTGGGCTTAGCCCAGCGAGCGATCCACAGCAACGCTGCGGTATAGGCTGGATCGCCGCCGACATCGCTCTGGCGATGTCACACGGCGCGATCCAGCCTAATCGCAGGTCGCAGGTTGTCAGGTTTACGGTTCTTCCCGTAAACCTGACAACCTGCGACTAGCGATAAAACACGGTCGCGTCGCACTGTCACACAGCGCGACGTCGCTAGCAACATCGCTGGTACGTCACTTTTCCGGCGATGTTGCTAGCAACGTCGCCTGGTGTGACAGCACCATTATGAGCACAGAGCAATCAGTAAAAGATCGTTCTGTGTACATAGACTGTCACTGTTCTCAGCAGCACATGTACTGCTTACAGAGGACAATGTGCTGCCAAGATTGATTTTTATAACCAAGCTACAACATCATATCATCTAATGTACAAATATTTTGATTGTTAGTTGGGTGATTGACATCCTGTTTACACTGCACAATTATCACTTTAGGAGCAATCCCAGGTATGTATTTTAACCCCTTCATGACCTTGAAATTTTTTATTTTTCATTTTCATATTTTGCTCCCCTGCTTCCAAGAACAATAACTTTTTTCATTTTTCCGTCAATATAGACATATGATGGCTTGTTTTTTGCGGGACAAGTTGTACTTTCAGATGTAATCATTTATTTTACCATATAGTGTACAGGGAAGTTGCAAAAAAATTCCAAGTGCAGAGAAATTGAAAAAAAAGTGCAATTACACGTTTGTTTTTTGGGTTTTTTAGCCACCATGTTCACTATATGGTAAAATTGTCATGACAGTATGACTCCTCAGGTCGGTACAAGTTCATAGACACACAAGATGTATACCTTTACTGGTATCTAAGTGGTGAAAAAAATTCAGAAGTTTGGAAAAAAAAATTGCAGTTTTTGCGCCATGTTCTGCAACTCATAGCGTCCTCAATTTTCAGGATCTGGGGCTGTGTGATGGCTTACTTTTTGCATCTTGAGCTGACATTTGTAATGATACCATTTTTGGTGGATCCGCTGTTTTCATCGCCCATTATTGCATTTTATAGCAATGTTGCGGTGACCAAAAAAACGTAATTTTGGCATTTGGACCTTTTTTTCCGTTATGCAGTTTATGGCTCTCATTAATTGCTTTTAAATATTGATAGATCGGGCGATTCTGAATGCGGCGTTACCAAACGTGTTTTGTTTTGTTTTTTAATACTCTTATTGTGAATGGGTGAAAAGGGGGTGATTTGAGCTTTTATGTTTTTTTTTTTTGAATGTTTTTAAAAACTTAATTAATTCTTACTTTTACACTGCCTCTTAGAGAGGCACCCTGATCCTTCTGGGAGATACGGATGGCCTGTAGCTCATCAGTATCTCTCTGAAATGTGGACTGGTTGTGTTTGGCAGCACCTGCCAACCAAAACCCGGAAATGCTCCGTGACAGGTTCCGGGGTCAAGCCAGGACCCCGGGCTACCACGTGAGCACTGGAGATCCCGCAATATTATTGCGGGATCTCCGATGCAGGCGGGGAACACCGTGTTCCCTGTCGCGGCGCCTTTGGATCCCTCTGTCAAAGATTGACAGCGGGATCCAAACGGTTAGCAGCACCAATCGGATCTCAGATCCAATCGGTGCTGTTAGCCCGACATCTCAGCTGATGAGATCAGCTGAAATGTCGGATGTTTGATGTGAGCTCCGCGCCGGAGCTCATATCAAACCCCCCATACCGGCCCATGAGGTTGTACAACGACATGGGTCGTGAAGGAGTTAACATTACATTTCTGAATAAAGTTATCTTCCTTTATCTGAATGCACATATTTGTTACAATGCGTAACTAAATCTCCAGTAAAAGTCTTTCTCTTCTAAAGTTTCTGCTTCCTACAGTATATCCCCAAAAGATGCACCAAAAATAATTTTATGAATACAGCCTTAAGTCATAATAAAGATACTTTTTATTTCCAAATTACAATCGCAGCACCTACACTCCTACATGTCTCATCAGAAACATGGTAGGAGTGCTCTGGTTTTGATAAAATAAAGAGATTTTTAGATATTGCATATGTATTACTACTAATTAAAAGCACCCACAAACTAAAAAAAACTAATAATTTAGACTGTAGTGTGGCACTGTGGACAGCACAAACTAGGTCTTAACCTATGTGTATGATAGGCTCCTAGCTTTTATCAGAACTTTTAGGGCTTAATTAATGGGAGTATTTTAGAGGCATATACCCAAATGCGTCATATACACTGGCAATCAAAATTAGAGAACAGCTCACAATTTCCTTAATGTTCAGGTAATTGTGTTGTCCTATGTAAAAATATTCTAACATGAGTAAAATAGTATTTTAAGCTTATTTCATAAACTGAATATATTCTAAAGCTCAGAATAAAAATGTAAATAAGTTAAATGAAAAAGAACATTGATCAAAATTAGAGAACACTTTCAGATACCTGCAAGTTATTGGTATTAATCAGGCACCTGGTGCTAATTTCCTTAAAGAGGACCTGTCACCCCCCCCCCATGGATTAGAATCTAAGGGTAGCACTGAATGCAACATGTCTGCTGCATTCAGGCAAGGGGTCCCCCATGGCTCTGTGGGGCTGCTAACTCGAGATATAGATTTATAAAAACTTACTGTAAAAATCCATGGAGGCGGGCCCTTGTGCTTCAGCCACCTCATAGCACAGGGCCATTACACACCCCCTGTGTCTCTGTGCCGCCCAAGCCCTCAAGCCAGTCATGAAATCCTCGCTCTGCGCGTCCTTGTGCTGGTGATGCAGATGCAGAGCGAGGTATTGCATATCGCCGCCCCCAACCGCCTGTCCCGCCTCCTGCTGTGATGTCAGAACCTTTACCTGCCCTGCTCCATAGCATAACACGGAGCAGGGTGGGGAAAGGCTCTGACGTCAAAGCAGGAGGCGGGACAGGTGGCTGGGTGCGGCGATAAGCAATACCTCGCTTTGCACTTGCGTGACCAGTACAAGGACGCACAGAGTGAGGATTTCATGACTGGCATGAGGACATGGGCGGCACAGAGACACATGGGGTAATGGCCCTGTGCTACGAGGTGGCTGAAGCACAAGGGCCCGCCTCCATGGATTTTCAGTGTAGGTTTTTATAAGCCTATATCTCGGGGTAGCAGCCCCACAGAGCCATGGGGTCCCCTTGCCTGAATGCAGCAGATATGCTGCATTCAGTGCTGCCCTTAGATTCTAATCCATGAGGGGGGTGACAGGTCCTTATTAATTATCAGATAAACCCTATTTAACTGGCAGCCTAACTTTCCAGTTTGCATTCACTTTGCAAAAATGGTGTGCCATTCCATGGTGACTGGAGTTTTCCAGGGACAATGTGTCGTCGGTCCGCGCGGCCACAAAAGACTGAATCAGAAGTTCACTCTATACCTTTATTTGGATCCATCCAACGCGTTTCGGAGCCTGCTATGCTCCTTCATCAGGGAGTGTATACACTCCCTGATGAAGGAGCATAGCAGGCTCCGAAACGCGTTGGATGGATCCAAATAAAGGTATAGAGTGAACTTCTGATTCAGTCTTTTGTGGCCGCGCGGACCGACGACACATTGTCCCTGGAAAACTCTGGAATCTGACCACATAGCACGTGGAGGTGTGGGTCCAGCAGCAGCCGCTATTACATGCTTTCAATACTGGTTGTGTGTCACACAACTAAACCAGGTGAGCAGTGTTCATTACGGCCCTTAAGCCGCTGATTGTTAAAAAGATAAGACTCTATCTGCGCTTGCTTCCTTCTTTTAGTATATTTATTCCATGGTGACTGAAACTCTCTGGCAGAAGGTTGTCCAGATGAAGGCAAAAGGGGGTCACCCTATCAGCCATAGCAACAGAAGTTGGTCATTGCAAGTCTGTGATTTCTAGAATATAATATCATTACATTATCACAAACTCTTTCAAGTCTCCCAAGAAGGCTTGTCACCCTTGAAAGACAAGTGCAAGAGAGGACATGATAATGCGGAGAACCTCCATGGATAATCATTTCAACACTGCAGCTGGAATAGCTCACCAGTTCAGCACTGGGTAAGGATGTGTTTGGTCATACGTCATACAGTGTCACAACCTTTAACCTCCCTGGTGGTATGATTCTGTCAGGAATTTTGTGCTAAAAGCGGTACCATTTTTTGGCTTGGAAATTTGGTGTTATGTACAGTAGGCCTGCAATTCGTAGTAATTACCTCATCAAAGAAGACTCTAGCCTTCCTAGCAGTATTCCCGAGCCTGACTCAGGGTTAACATTCACTGCCAGAAGCGGTAACCCCGAGTCAAGCTCGGGCTTACCCGCTGTCGCGGCAGATGCGGTGAAAAAACCGCATCTGCCGCACTTGCCGCGATTGCCGCATAGCCGCCGCACTTGCGGCGCGGTTGCGGTAATCACCATAGTAAGTATAGGGGGACTTGCGGCAGGTGCGGCAAGTGCGGTTTTGCACTTGCGGCAAGTGCGGTTATTTCGCGGCCGCACCTGCCGCAAGTGCAAAACCGCACTTGCCGCACCTGCCGCAAGTCCCCCTATACTTACTATGGCGATTACCGCAACCGCGCCGCAAGTGCGGCGGCTATGCGGCAATCGCGGTAAGTGCGGTTTTTCACCGCATCTGCCGCGACCGCGGGTAAGCCCGAGCTTGACTCGGGGTTACTGCTTCTGGCAGTGAATGTTAACCCTGAGTCAGGCTCGGGAATACCGCTAGGAAGGTTAAGAGAATTTGGACTGAAAGCCCACTCTACAGTGACCAAACCTCTCATTAGCAGAAAGAATCAAAAGGCTAGACTCACCTTTGGTGAGGAGCATATTATGTGGATGGACGAGAAGTGGTGCACAGTTCATTTTAGTGAAGAAAGCAAGTTTAATTAATTTGGGTCTGATGGGAAGCATTATGTTCATCGACAAAATGGAGAAAGACTGAACCAAAAATGTGTAAGAAGTCAGTGAAAGGTGGTGGAGGAATTGTCATGGTTTGGGGAATCTTTTCTGCTGCAGGGGTTGGATGGCTTATACAGCTACAAGGTAGAGTAAATTAAAGTGAGCATCAGAACCTTTTTCAACAACATGTTGTTCCTTAGGTTAGGGTCACATTTGCGTTGTGACCCTAGCCTGACGGAAATGTTAAAAACTTAGAAATTCCCCCGAAGCGCATAGCATTAACGCTATGCGTTACCAGGCAACGCAGCCCCATAGTAACCCCCTGTTTACCTTAAGAGCCGGCCACACAAAGCCCCACGATGTGTGCTTTAGCTGAGTGCACAAGACAATGATGCAGACAGCATTTCCTGTATGCTTTTGTAAAGCACACATCCTAAGGCTTTGTGTGTGACTGGCTGCTAAGGTAAACAGTGGGTTACTATGGTGCTGCATTGCCTGGCAGCACATAGTGTTAATGCTATGCGCTGCGGGGGCATTTCTAAGTTTTTAACGGTTCCATCAGGCTAGGGTCACACCGCAAATGTGACCCTAGCCTTACTTGCATTCAGTACTCAATCAGCCAGCAATTTTCATTCAGGACAATGCCCCGTCACACAGCAAAATGAGGAAAGCAGTTCCTTGAAACAGAAAACATTGAAACAATGAAATGGCCAGCCCAGAGTCCTGATCTAAATCAAGAAAACCTCTGGAAAATCCTTGGTGACAAATTTATGGGCAAGAAACCCACCACAGTCACAGAAATGTAATAAATCAAAACCCACGGTCTTGTATTGGGCGCTCTGAATTAAGCCAGGGATCCTGTTCAGTTAGAAAGTCCTTTATTTCAGAAACCTCCGTCACCACGACATGTTTCGACGGTATAGTGCCGTCTTTCTCAAGTGGAATGGAGGTAGTATAACAATTAAAACACTATATAGAGCAGGGGTCTCAAACTCGGCTGGGCTGGTGGGCCACACATGGAAAAATATTAACAGCAGGGGGCCGCATCCCTTGTAGGACTAAATGATATTTTTAGTAATACCAGAATTTTTTGCTCAATGTAGTAAAGTACAAATCCTGATCCCCTTCTTGTAGTAATGTCCCCATCCTGTAGTAATGTCCTTTTCTAGTGATGTTCCCCATCCTGATCCTTTTTCTAGTGATGACCCCCATCCTGATCCCCTTTTCTACTGATGTCCCCCATCCTGATTCCCTTTTCTAGTGATGTCAACCATCCTGATCCCCTTTTGTAGTAATGTCCCCCATCCATCCTGGTCCCCTTTTGTAGTAATGTCCCCATCCTGATCCCCTTTTGTAGTGATGTCCCCATACTGATCTCCTTTTGTAGTAATGTCCCCATCCTGATCCCCTTTTGAAGTGATGTCCCCATACTGATCTCCTTTTGTAGTGATGTCCCCCATCCTGATCCCCTTTTGTAGTCATGCCCCCTTCCTGATCTCCTTTTCTAGTGATGTCCACCATCCTGATCCTCTTTTCTAGTTATATCCCCATCCTGAACCCCTTTTGTACTGATGTCCCCCATCCTGATCCCCTTTTCTAGGTATGTCCCCATCCTGATCTACTTTTATAGTGATGCCCCCCATCCTGTTTTACCTTCTTTTTACACACTCATTCACACTCACACACAAACCTACCCACACACACAAACCCACACACATCCTCATACACACACTCACACACACTGAAACTCACACAAACCTCACATACACTTTCTTATACCTCACTCAAATACTCACACCCACACTCACACTTTTCTCATTTTAATGATGCATCACTCCTGTGCAGGGAGCCGCCGCGGTCCCCGCTTGGCTATGACTTCCTCCAGCTGCCACTCAGACAAGCTCTGTTGGTCAGCAAGATCAATGCAATCTGCCAGCCAGAGGCCCGCATGTGACGTCATATTCCGCAATCAGCTGCGGACCTCTCATTGGCTGGCAGCTTGCATTGATCTTGCTGAGTGGCAGAGCTTGTTAGTGCCACAGACAGAAATCATCACACAGTGGGGACTGCAGCGGCCCCCTGCACTGGGGCGATGCATCATTAAGTTGTCCAAGGTGCCGCGGGCCGCATAGTGAAGCCCTAGGGGCCGCATGCGGCCCTCAGGCCGCGAGTTTGAGACTCCTGATATAGAGCAACTAAATCTCCTATTGGACAACAATTATCTATGTGACACCCTTCTTTTAACCTGTTGGTGTCTTACAAATAAAGATACTAGTAAAAATGATTATATCCAACTGCATCCTCACTATATTAAATAATTATAATTGTATTCCTATCTATATATATCATATATATGCTCCATCAAAACTATAACAATAAAAAATCACATTGTGTCCCCAATATTATAAGATGATAAAAAGTATATAAAACATATATATGCATATATACACACATACATATATATATATATATATATATTTATATATATATATATATATAAAATCATGAAAAATAATAATAACAATAATAATAATAATAACAATAAATATTATATTAATAAAAATATTTCAATATATCAAATTTAAAATGTTATTAAATAATTATGACCTATTAAAACATCATATAAGGACTCCATATTTGTATCTAAAATTCGTCATTTCATATATATATATATATATATATATATTTTACAATAAATGGGATAGAGATTATATTAAATTTTTTTTTACATTTTTAAAACCACAAAATTAGACATAACGGATCACCAGCTTAATTCCTGGACACTTTTTCTATTGTTAAGTTGAGGCCCTCTGGATACAGGGTCCCTAATTTAAAAATCCAGTAACTTTCTTTCTTGATAAGTCTACTTAATCTCCCTTGGCCCCCTTCACATATTTGATCAATCACAATAAGGCTCATCTTACTAGGGTCTCTTTGGTGATACTTATCGTAATGCCGGGAGACGCTATGTTGCTGAAATCCAGACCTGATATTTTGTCTATGTTTATTCAGACGATTGTGGGTTGCCTGTATCGTCCTCCCCACATACTGCAATCCACAGGGGCACTCTAATAAATAGACTATGTAAGAAGATTGGCAGGTTAATCTATGTCTTATATCAAAAGTCTCCTTTGTTGTATTTGACCTAAACTGTTTAATTCCATCCTGTATTGTATTGCAACACATACACTTCCTAATTTTACAAGAGTAACATCCCCATTTCTCAACAAGTGGAGGGGCTAGAACTACTGGATTTTCAAGATTTTTTCTAATATCACTAGGGGCTATTAAATTTTTCAAATTTTTATTTTTTCTAAAAACAATGATTGGTTTCTCAGGCATCTTTATCCCTAAAAGGGGATCTCCTTTTAAAACAAACCAATATTTACTTAAAATGGACCGTATCAGAGTCCGAGATTGACAGTAAGTAGTGATGAAACTCTATTTGCTTTTGTCATCATTGTTAATCACTGTCGCTCTCTTATCTGCCATCCTACTTAAGCAACTCTCTTGTGTCATTGTCCTGGTCTTAGAAAAGGCATCTTTGAGAATTTTTTTAGCATAACCTTTTTCTTTAAACCTATGTCTTAGAATGAATGATGATTCTGACACAAAATCTGTATCCCTATAACAATTTTTACGAATCCGCCAATATTGACCATAAGGAATATTTTTCAGCCAACTAGGTTGGTGACCACTACTAAACTCTAGGTAGCTGTTAACATCCACTGCTTTAAAATGGGTGGCGGTAAAAAGCCTCCCTTCTTCATCAAACCTGATTAGTAAATCTAAGTACTGAATTTCAGATACTGAATAGGTTGATGTAAAGGAGATACCCCAATGATTATCATTCAGTCTCTCCGTAAACCTCTGGGCCTCACACACTGTTCCTTTCCAAATGATGAATAGATCATCTATAGTGTTGAGCGAACATGCTCGGCACTACTCGTTACTCGCACGAGTATCACTGTACTCGGGCGACTCGCCGAGCACCGAGTAATCTCGCGATACTCGTGCTGTGCTCGTGGTCGTCATCTCTCCATGTTGGCGCTCTTTTGAGAGCCAGCCCACGTGCAGGGATTGGCTGACAGACCACTGCAATGCCACAGCCCTGTTAGTTGTGGTATAGCAGTGATTGGCCGGCCTGCACAGCGTCACCGAGCCTTTATAAGTCCCGGCGCGCTGTGCTCGGCACACAGCCTTCCAGACAGTGAGTGTAGGGAGAGTGTCTGCTGCTGATTAGGGACAGATTTGCGGCCTTCATAGGTAGATCCGGATCAGGGCTGCAAACTGCTGCTGACCACAACAGTCCTTCTCAGGACTAATCTAGGAGGACATAGGCAGGGTGATCCAGATCGGAGTCCAAGATTTCCAGTGACCAGAACAGTCCTTCTCAGGACTAATCTAGGAGGATATAGGCAGGGTGATACAGATTGGAATCCAAGCTTTTCTGTGACCATTAGAGTCACCACACTCTTGTACTTAGTACGTACTACCTTAATACAGGTTAGGGACTAAAATCCTCTCTTCAAACCATTACAGTAACCAGACAGGTGTACGTACTACCTTAATACAGGTTAGGGACTAAAATCCTCTCTTCAAACCATTACAGTCACCAGACAGGTGTACGTACTACCTTAATACAGGTTAGGGAACTAAAATCCTAACTCTTGTCATCAAAACAGTCACCAGACAGGTGTACGTACTACCTTAATACAGGTTAGGGACTAAAATCCTCTCTTCAAACCATTACAGTCACCAGACAGGTGTACGTACTACCTTAATACAGATTAGGGAACTAAAATCCTAACTCTTGTCATCAAAACAGTCACCAGACAGGTGTACGTACTACCTTAATACAGGTTAGGGACTAAAATCCTCTCTTCAAACCATTACAGTCACCAGACAGGTGTACGTACTACCTTAATACAGGTTAGGGAACTAAAATCCTAACTCTTGTCATCTCAACAGTCACCACACTGTTGTAACGTCATACCTTTATACAGGTTAGGGAACTAAAATCCTAACTCTTGTCATCTCAACAGTCACCACACTGTTGTACGTCATACGTTTATACAGGTTAGGGAACTAAAATCCTAACTCTTGTCATCTCAACAGTCACCACACTGTTGTACGTCATACGTTTATACAGGTTAGGGAACTAAAATCCTAACTCTTGTCATCTCAACAGTCACCACACTGTTGTACGTCATACGTTTATACAGGTTAGGGAACTAAAATCCTAACTCTTGTCATCTCAACAGTCACCACACTGTTGTACGTCATACGTTCATACAGGTTAGGGAACTAAAATCCTAACTCTTGTCATCTCAACAGTCACCACACTGTTGTACGTCATACGTTCATACAGGTTAGGGAACTAAAATCCTAACTCTTGTCATCTCAACAGTCACCACACTGTTGTACGTCATACGTTCATACAGGTTAGGGAACTAAAATCCTAACTCTTGTCATCAAAACAGTCACCAGACAGGTGTACGTACTACCTTTATACAGGTTAGGGAACTAAAATCCTAACTCTTGTCATCTCAACAGTCACCACACTGTTGTACGTCATACGTTCATACAGGTTAGGGAACTAAAATCCTAACTCTTGTCATCTCAACAGTCACCACACTGTTGTACGTCATACGTTTATACAGGTTAGGGAACTAAAATCCTAACTCTTGTCATCTCAACAGTCACCACACTGTTGTACGTCATACGTTCATACAGGTTAGGGAACTAAAATCCTAACTCTTGTCATCAAAACAGTCACTAGATAGGTGTACGTACTACCTTAATACAGGTTAGGGACTAAAATCCTCTCTTCAAACCATTACAGTCACCAGACAGGTGTACGTACTACCTTTATACAGGTTAGGGAACTAAAATCCTAACTCTTGTCATCTCAACAGTCACCACACTGTTGTACGTCATACGTTCATACAGGTTAGGGAACTAAAATCCTAACTCTTGTCATCTCAACAGTCACCACACTGTTGTACGTCATACGTTCATACAGGTTAGGGAACTAAAATTCTAACTCTTGTCATCTCAACAGTCACCACACTGTTGTACGTCATACGTTCATACAGGTTAGGGAACTAAAATCCTAACTCTTGTCATCTCAACAGTCACCACACTGTTATACGTCATACGTTCATACAGGTTAGGGAACTAAAATCCTAACTCTTGTCATCTCAACAGTCACCACACTGTTGTACGTCATACGTTCATACAGGTTAGGGAACTAAAATCCTAACTCTTGTCATCAAAACAGTCACCAGACAGGTGTACGTACTACCTTTATACAGGTTAGGGAACTAAAATCCTAACTCTTGTCATCTCAACAGTCACCACACTGTTGTACGTCATACGTTTATACAGGTTAGGGAACTAAAATCCTAACTCTTGTCATCTCAACAGTCACCACACTGTTGTACGTCATACGTTCATACAGGTTAGGGAACTAAAATCCTAACTCTTGTCATCAAAACAGTCACTAGATAGGTGTACGTACTACCTTAATACTGGTTAGGGACTAAAATCCTCTCTTCAAACCATTACAGTCACCAGACAGGTGTACGTACTACCTTTATACAGGTTAGGGAACTAAAATCCTAACTCTTGTCATCTCAACAGTCACCACACTGTTGTACGTCATACGTTTATACAGGTTAGGGAACTAAAATCCTAACTCTTGTCATCTCAACAGTCACCACATTGTTGTACGTCATACGTTCATACAGGTTAGGGAACTAAAATCCTAACTCTTGTCATCTCAACAGTCACCACACTGTTGTACGTCATATGTTCATACAGGTTAGGGAACTAAAATCCTAACTCTTGTCATCTTAACAGTCACCACACTGTTGTACGTCATACGTTCATACAGGTTAGGGAACTAAAATCCTAACTCTTGTCATCTCAACAGTCACCACACTGTTGCACGTAATACGTTCATATAGGTTAGGGATCTAAAATCCTAACTCTTGTCATCAAAACAGTCACCAGACAGGTGTACGTACTACCTTTATACAGGTTAGGGAACTAAAATCCTAACTCTTGTCATCTCAACAGTCACCACACTGTGTACGTCATACGTTTATACAGGTTAGGGAACTAAAATCCTAACTCTTGTCATCTCAACAGTCACCACACTGTTGTACGTCATACGTTCATACAGGTTAGGGAACTAAAATCCTAACTCTTGTCATCAAAACAGTCACTAGATAGGTGTACGTACTACCTTAATACTGGTTAGGGACTAAAATCCTCTCTTCAAACCATTACAGTCACCAGACAGGTGTACGTACTACCTTTATACAGGTTAGGGAACTAAAATCCTAACTCTTGTCATCTCAACAGTCACCACACTGTTGTACGTCATACGTTCATACAGGTTAGGGAACTAAAATCCTAACTCTTGTCATCTCAACAGTCACCACACTGTTGTACGTCATACGTTTATACAGGTTAGGGAACTAAAATCCTAACTCTTGTCATCTCAACAGTCACCACATTGTTGTACGTCATACGTTCATACAGGTTAGGGAACTAAAATCCTAACTCTTGTCATCTCAACAGTCACCACACTGTTGTACGTCATATGTTCATACAGGTTAGGGAACTAAAATCCTAACTCTTGTCATCTCAACAGTCACCACACTGTTGCACGTAATACGTTCATACAGGTTAGGGATCTAAAATCCTAACTCTTGTCATCAAAACAGTCACCAGACAGGTGTACGTACTACCTTTATACAGGTTAGGGAACTAAAATCCTAACTCTTGTCATCTCAACAGTCACCACACTGTTGTACGTCATATGTTCATACAGGTTAGGGAACTAAAATCCTAACTCTTGTCATCTCAACAGTCACCACACTGTTGTACGTCATACGTTCATACAGGTTAGGGAACTAAAATCCTAACTCTTGTCATCTCAACAGTCACCACACTGTTGCACGTAATACGTTCATACAGGTTAGGGATCTAAAATCCTAACTCTTGTCATCAAAACAGTCACCAGACAGGTGTACGTACTACCTTTATACAGGTTAGGGAACTAAAATCCTAACTCTTGTCATCTCAACAGTCACCACACTGTTGTACGTCATACGTTCATACAGGTTAGGGAACTAAAATCCTAACTCTTGTCATCTCAACAGTCACCACACTGTTGTACGTCATACGTTTATACAGGTTAGGGAACTAAAATCCTAACTCTTGTCATCTCAACAGTCACCACACTGTTGTACGTCATACGTTCATACAGGTTAGGGAACTAAAATCCTAACTCTTGTCATCAAAACAGTCACTAGATAGGTGTACGTACTACCTTAATACTGGTTAGGGACTAAAATCCTCTCTTCAAACCATTACAGTCACCAGACAGGTGTACGTACTACCTTTATACAGGTTAGGGAACTAAAATCCTAACTCTTGTCATCTCAACAGTCACCACACTGTTGTACGTCATACGTTCATACAGGTTAGGGAACTAAAATCCTAACTCTTGTCATCTCAACAGTCACCACACTGTTGTACGTCATACGTTTATACAGGTTAGGGAACTAAAATCCTAACTCTTGTCATCTCAACAGTCACCACACTGTTGTACGTCATACGTTCATACAGGTTAGGGAACTAAAATCCTAACTCTTGTCATCAAACAGTCACCAGACAGGTGTACGTACTACCTTTATACAGGTTATGGAACTAAAATCCTAACTCTTGTCATCTCAACAGTCACCACACTGTTGTACGTCATACGTTCATACAGGTTAGGGAACTAAATCCTAACTCTTGTCATCTCAACAGTCACCACACTGTTGTATGTCATACGTTTATACAGGTTAGGGAACTAAAATCCTAACTCTTGTCATCAAAACAGTCACTAGATAGGTGTACGTACTACCTTAATACAGGTTAGGGACTAAAATCCTCTCTTCAAACATTACAGTCACCAGACAGGTGTACGTACTACCTTTATACAGGTTAGGGAACTAAAATCCTAACTCTTGTCATCTCAACAGTCACCACACTGTTGTACGTCATACGTTCATACAGGTTTGGGAACTAAAATCCTAACTCTTGTCATCGAAACAGTCACCAGACAGGTGTACGTACTACCTTTATACAGGTTAGGGAATAAAATCCTCTCCTAAAACCATTCAAGTCACCAGACTGTTGTACGTCATACCTTGATTACCTTGATACAGGTTAGGGAACTAAAATCCTAATCTCTTGTGATCTGAACAGTCACCAGACTGGTGTACGTCATACCTTGATACAGGTTAGGGACTAAAATCCTCTCCTGTGACTGTTGTCGCAGTATACAAGCAAAATGCGCAAGGGCGTTGGCAAGGAACAAGGAGGTGAACGTGATGGTGGTGCAGGCAGAGGCCGAGGTCGTGTGCAAGCACTAATTTCGCAACAATAAAGTGGCACATCTACTCGCTCACACGTCCTGTCCCAAATTGTTGGGGCCCGCTACAGTACTACGCTCTTGAACCAACACTAGTGTCAACAGCTTGTTTCTTTGATAGCGGATAATGCTTCAAATCTGATTGGCACCTCCACAAACACCCTGTCTTCCACACGGTCAATTGTCAGTAGCCGTGATACTGCACCGCACATTTCCCAACCTGATCCTCCTTCCTACCAACTGGCTGAGTGCACGTCCACGGACATTACTGATCCCACACTTGGACACTCGGAAGTCCAGAAGTGTGTACCCATGGGTCAGTGGAGGTACATGGCAAATTCCCATTACAAAATTTAAATTCAGTTGTCATTTGTTGGTGGTGTGGTGAAGTCTGGCCCAATCCAACCCTTGTTCATCTTGATCTCAGTCAGCCTGTCAGCATTTTCAGTTGACAGGCGGTTGCGTTTATCAGTAATGATTCCACCTGCAGCTCTGAAAACACGCTGTGACAAAATGCTAGCGGCAGTGCAGGCCAGGACTTCCAAGGCGTAGAGAGCCAATTCATGCCACGTGTCCAGCTTGGAGACCCAATAATTGTAAGACACAGAGGAATCTCGCAGTACAGTTGTTCGATCGGCAAGGTACTCCTTCAGCATCTGACCAAACTTAGCATTTCTTGTGGCACTACCCCGCACCTCAGGGGCTGTGGTACGTGAGGGGCTAAGAAAACTGTTCCCCTACCTTTGGCGGATTGGACTTGTGCCCCCCTCGGCCGAACGCCTTGGTTGTCCACCGATTCCTCACCTATGCCGCTAGCGTTTTGTGAGGGGAATGATTAGCCTACTTCTGTGACTATGGCCTTCTGGAACTACTGCGTTTTGGCTGACCTCTCCGCCTCAGGAATGACAGACATTAATTTCTCCTTGTACCGTGGGTCTAACAGTGTTGCCAACCAGTACTGATTGTCGGCCAAGATGTTCTGAACGCGAGGGTCACGAGGCAGGCAGCTTACCATAAAGTCAGCCATGTGCGCCAGACTCTTAACACCCATCACTTTAGTATCCAGACCAACACGATGACTGAACATGCTGTCCTCTCCTCCTCCTCCTCCTCCTCCTCATCTCCCCTGTCCTCTGCCCAGCCACGCTGAATCGAGGGTATCACTGGTGTGCATGTCATATCCTCAATTTGGCCAGAGAGTTGCTCCATGTCTTCATACTCCTCCTCCCCGTCATAGTCCTCCACTGCACGTTGTGATGAGATGAGGCTGGACTCTGTGTTTTCACCCACACCCACTACTGTTTCTTGCTCCAAGTCATCGCGCTCGGCCTGCAATGCATCCTCTTTGTTTTTCAGCAGAGACCGTTTTAGAAGGCAGAGTAGTGGTATGGTGACGCTAATAATGGCGTCATCGCAGCTCACCATCTGGGTGGAGTCCTAAAAGTTTTGGAGGACGGTACATAGGTCCGACATCCATCTCCACGCCTCAGGTGTTATGTGTGGAGTTTGAACCATTTTCCCGACGGCTTAGGTGATGCGGGTAGTCAACAACTGCCCTCTTCTGCTCACATATCCTGACCAACATGTGCAGAGTTGAATTCCAACGCGTGGGCACATCACACACCAGTCTGTGGGCCGTAAGACGCTAACGGCGCTGAAATCCGCAAAGGTCGGCTGAAGCAGCAGGTGACTTGCGAAAATGTGCAGACAGACGGCGAACTTTTACCAGCAGTTCAGACAGCTCTGGGTATGACTTTAGAAACCTCTGAAACACCAGGTTGAGCACGTGGGCCACGCATGGAACATGCGTCAGCTGGCCTCGCCTCAAAGCTGCCACCAAGTTCCGTCCATTGTCACACACGACCTTTCCTGGCTTTAGGTTCAGAGGTGTGAGCCAGTGATCTGCCTGCTGTTTCAGAGCTGTCCACACCTCTTCTGCCTTGTGGGGTTTGTCACCTATGCAGACTAGCTTCAGCACAGCCTGTTGACGCTTTGCAGAGGCAGTGCTGCAGTGCTTCCAGCTTGGGACTGGTGTGGAGGGTACAGTGGATGAGGATGAGCAGGAGGAGGAGGAGGACACTGAAGAGCATGACATTCCGGAGCTGTAGAGTGTCGGTGAAACCCTGACAGAGGTAGGGCCTGCTATCCTTGGTGTGGGAAGGACGTGTTCCGTCCCTCGATCAGACTGTGTCAGAGCCTCCACAATATTAACCCAGTGTTTTGTCAAGGAGATGTAGCGGCCTTGCCCACAAGCACTTGTCCACGTGTCTGTGGTTATACACTTCAGCCCCTGACCTTACCCCTGCGTATTAAAGAACAGCAATGACTGTCTACCTCCAGTTTCCAATATCATGTCCACTCTCTATTTGAAACTAAACCTTTCCAAAACTGAACTTCTTCTGCTCCACCCATCCACTAACCTCCCTAAATCGGACATCTCTCTCTCAGTTTGTGGCACCACGATAATGCCTAGGCAGCAGGCTCGTTGTCTGGGTGTTATGTTTGACACCGATCTCTCCTCCTCCCACACACAATGTCTCGTCCGCTCATGTCACTTACACTTGAAGAATATCTCCAGAGTCCGTCCCTTTCTCACCCTGTAAACCACAAAAACCCTCACCGTGGCCCTAATCCATTACCGCCTTGACTATTGCAATTCTCTATTAAGCGGCCTCCCCCTCACCAGAGTTTCTCCTCTCCCGTCCATCCTTAATGCAGCAGCCAGGATCACCCATCTGGCCAATAGTTACTCAGATGCCTCTGCTCTGTGCCAGTCATTGCACTGGCTGCCCGTATACTACAGCATCCAATTCAAATTGCTTCTTATCACCCACAAAGCTATTCACAGTGCAGCACCCCCCTACCTCTCCTCCCTCATCTCTGTCTATCACCCCACTCGCGCTCTACGTTCCTCAAATGACCTTCGACTGACATCGGTAATAATCCGATCCTCCCAGTACCGGCTCCAAGACTTCTCCAGAGCTGCACCAAACCTCTGGAATGCTTTACCAAAAGAAATCAGGACTATGCACAACTTGCATGGCTTCAGACGATCCCTAAAAAAGCATCTTTTTAAGGCGGCCTATCATACTCCCTAATAGAAGTCCTTTGTACTGTAGATAGTGGGCTATCCCTCTGGACATTACTCTTCTACAAACTCCACCAAACCAAAAAGGTCTACACAGACTGTATAATGACCATCCATGTAAGCTTAGTTCTATGCCCCATTTCCTCAGGATGCCTGGACCATCCGTGCAATAAGCCCCTGTACCTTGTGCAACCCCTATCCCGTTGTAGAGTGTAAGCTCTTTAGAGCAGGGTCACCTTCATTTCTTGCTTTATTTTTTGTATTTTCTTTTTTACATTGATTCTATGCCTATTGTTTTGTATCCAATTATTCTACTGTATTTGTTCTGTACTGTAATTACTTACTGTATTATATTTTCTGTACTCTAACCCTACATTGTAAAGCGCTGCGTAATATGTTGGCGCTATATAAATAAAGCTGTATTATTATTATTATTATTAGGTGGACTTTGGCTGAAACAGCGTTGTTCAGGGCACGTGTGATGATGTTGGACACGTGGTTATGCAATGCGGGGACGGCACATCTGGAGAAATAGTGGCGGCTGGGGACCGAGTAACGTGGGACAGCAGCCGGCATCAGGTCGCGGAATGCTTCCGTCTACACCAGCCGGAAAGGCAACATTTGTAGCACAATGAGTTGCGAAATGTGATCATTCAGGACTGTGGCATGTGGGGCGTTGGCAGCGTATTTGCGCCTGCGTTCAAATGTTTGCAGAATGGATAATTGAACACTGCGCTGGGAAAAGGACGTGCTTGATGGTGGTGTAATTTGGACGTGGGCAACTTCAGGTGCAGGGACGGAGGCTTGTTCGCGGCCAGCATGGACAGGGGATTGGCTCGCACGCACAACAGGCAAAGACGTAGCAGTGACATCAGCAAGCACCGCTTCTCGACTCTGTTGTAGTTTCCACAAAGTCGTGTGCTTGGCTGACATGTGCCTGATCATGCTAGTGGTGGGCAGGCTGCTACTTTTCGTACCCCTGCTGATGCTGGCATGGCAGGTGTTGCAAATGGCCTTTTTAGAGTCATCTGGAGCCAACTGAAAATACTGCCAGACTCGGGAAGACCTAAGATTTGCACAGGCACCTTGTGTCGTGTTGTTGTTCCGGGGAACGGTTGCCTGCCTTATGCCTGCGTACCCGACCCTGCTTCGTACTGCCTGTTGGGATGCTATGCCTCCCTCCCCTGTGCACTGCTGTCCTCGCTCTGCATATACTCCTGCCAGGTTGGGTAAGCTACTGGATCATCCACCACGTTGTCTTCCTATTCCTTGGCTAATCGCTGGACTGCTCCTCCTTCTCCTCATGTGGCACCATGATGACCGTTACAATAGTTTGGCTGTAGTTTCAGGTATACCCACAGTGGTAAATTTTTACGCCCATTCTTTTTGAATGGGCATTACAAAGACAGGATACCCGCATCTTTTCTATGTGAAAAATGTTTTGAGGCCCTCCAGCACGTCTCTATCCAGGGACAAAGAGGAGCCTCCCAATTTTTGGCTGCCCTGACCAAAGGGCTATTCTAAAATACACCCACTTGAGGGTTAAAGGCCCTACTACATGTCTGTAAGCATGGGTCATTGTTGAACCTCCCAATTTTTGGCTGCCCTCACCAAAAGGCTATACTAAAATACACCCACTTGAGGGTTACAGGCCCTACTACATGTCTGTAAGCATGGGTCATTGTTGAACCTCCCAATTTTTGTCTGCCCTGGCCAAAGGGCTATACTACAATACACCCACTTGAGGGTTACAGGCCCTACTACATGTCTGTAAGCATGGGTCATTGTTGAACCTCCCAATTTTTGTCTGCCCTGGCCAAAGGGCTATACTACAATACACCCACTTCAAGGTTACAGGCCCTACTACATGTCTGTAAGCATGGGTCATTGTTGAACCTCCCAATTTTTGTCTGCCCTCACCAAAGGGCTATACTACAATACACCCACTTGAGGGTTACAGGCCCTCCTGCACATCTCTATCCAGGGACAAAGAGGAGCCTCCCAATTTTTGGCTGCCCTGACCAAAGGGCTATACTACAATACACCCACTTGAGGGTTACAGGCCCTACTACATGTCTGTAAGCATGGGTCATTGTTGAACCTCCCAATTTTTGTCTGCCCTGGCCAAAGGGCTATACTACAATACACCCACTTGAGGGTTACAGGCCCTACTACATGTCTGTAAGCATGGGTCATTGTTGAACCTCCCAATTTTTGTCTGCCCTGGCCAAAGGGCTATACTACAATACACCCACTTGAGGGTTACAGGCCCTACTACATGTCTGTAAGCATGGGTCATTGTTGAACCTCCCAATTTTTGTCTACCCTGACCAAAGGGCTATACTACAATACACCCACTTGAGGGTTACAGGCCCTACTACAAGTCTGTAAGCATGGGTCATTGTTGAACCTCACAATTTTTGGCTGCCCTGGCCAAAGGGCTATACTACAATACACCCAGTTCTTGTTTACAGGCCATCCTGCATGTCTGTATCCAGGGGCATTGGTGAACCTCCCAATTTTGGACTGCCCTGGCAAAGGAAGATACTACAATAGACCCAGTTCTTCAAAATGGGCACATTATTTCTAGACAGGGCTTCATGTACGTCTCTTGTCAGGGTCATCGGAGTGCCGCACAATGCTTTCACGTAAAATCTTTCATGTAATCACAAAAAGTAACATACACCAGCTGTATCTCACTATTGGGTATGTGCCCTTAACATTTCCATCCTAAATATTCATTTTGGTGTCATTTTGGAAGGTTTTCTGGACACTCCGTAAAATTGGCGTGAAACTCGGACAACATTGTTCACATCTGTGACTTTTGAGTGAGAAATGCTTCCAGGGGTCTTCCCCATGGTGTTGCCATGTCATTTCAGCACTCTTCTGAGACTTTTGTGACATTTTTAGGGTTTTTCCAGGCAGCCGGCAGTCATTTCATAAAAATACTCGTGTCTCCCATAGGATAACATTGGGCTCGTTACTCGGGCCGAGTACACGAGTATCTCGGGATGCTTGGCCCGAGCTTCGAGCACCCGAGCATTTTAGTACTCGCTCATCACTAATCATCTATATAGCGTCTATAAAAAATTACCCCTTTTGATTTTTTATTGTTATGGTTTTGATGGAGCATATATATGATATATATATATATAGATAGGAATACAATTATAATTATTTAATATAGTGAGGATGCAGTTGGATATAATCATTTTTACTAGTATCTTTATTTGTAAGACACCAACAGGTTAAAAGAAGGGTGTCACCTAGATAATTGTTGTCCAATAGGAGATTTAGTTGCTCTATATAGTGTTTTAATTGCTATACTACCTCCATTCAACATGAGAAAGACGGCACTATACCGTCGAAACATGTCGTGGTGACGGAGGTTTCTGAAATAAAGGATTTTCTAACTGAACAGGATCCCTGGCTTAATTCAGAGCGCCCAATACAAGACCGTGGGTTTTGGTTTATTATTTCTTATCTTATCTGGAGGACACGGCAGGAGCTGCTCGGATTAGCTATAGGACCTGTATCACCTAGGTAACGTTCTAACGCTGAGAGCACAGGACCTTGCTGCGTCAGCGCACCCGGTCACATGGGACACGAGGAGGCGGAGTCCGGGTATTACTAAGAGGCATGCGAGGATGCCGCAACTGCCCGGAGCTGCAGAGTTTTCCCCGCACAACTAGTCTGATCACCCGGGATAGGAAGAAGACCCTGACTATTTCCAAAGCCCTAACCATTGTTGTGCATGGATTGCGCAACATCAATCAGTTAGTAAACGAACAGCTCACGATTTATTGTTCATTGTTTACACCGACGATACTGCACCATTGCGCCCCCTATCTTTGCTTTTGTCTTTCACAGTCACAGAAATGTGGAAGAGACTGGAAGAAGAGTGGCTCAAAATCACACCAGAGCAGTGAAAGAGACTAGTGATGTCCTGTGGCTGCAGATGTGCTGAAGTCATTCAAAGCAAAGGCCTGTCCACTTCCTACTGATTGGTGACTGTTGCAACCTTCACAAAATGTTGTTGTAATCTTTCTCTGTGCTACAGTCATTGGTGTTCTCTAATTATGATTATCACATTTTGTATAAAATTAAGGTTTTAAGCCTTTGGTTATTTTGGAAAACACTGTTCTAGTGGCATGGTGCAATCCTTACACAAAAATCTTCAAATCTTGATCTATCACAAAGCACCCACTGACCTTGTGGAGACCAGTGGAGGATAACACTGCTTGCACCAGTTAAAGCACTCAAACACAGTGAAACCCAAGGTGCATTGCTCCCTAGAATTTGAATATGCAGATTAAGTCCATGGAGCCTCGGTTAAGAGTCTACAACATGGACACCAGCCAGTTATCCCACCAGGGAAGGACCTAGCCCCTGGTATTAGTAGCCTTTAAGTCACTATCCAGCCCTTGCCAGCTTGAAGATATGGCCAGGGGTTTACCATGGACTAGGTATCCAACCACAGACAGCTGTTTCGGGGTTATTGCCCCTCATCAGTGTGGCGCAGGATTCTGATAAATCTTGATCTATGTAGATTACATTCTGTCTCAAAAAATTAAGTGATCATATATTGTTCTCTAATTTTGATTGCCTTCTATATGCTAAAACACGGTGTGGCTTATGTCTATAAACACTTAGCGTACTATGACTGTGTTGCTAAAAGCATCAAGTGAAGTTTATGCAGCTGTAAGTTATCATGGTGCCAAGATATTCCATAGAGTTATACAGAATATACACTATGCTTGTCTCTGAACATAGTGGAGCTTACAATTTAATTGTACTTTGTGCAGCAGTAAGGTGTCAACTTTGCCAATGATAATGAAGTTAGTAAATTTAAGCATTTCTTCAGGAATTGGAGGAATCGTTTCTAAGGGTTTTCACACCCGCAAACCTTTGAATTTTGACAAATTCTAATGAATGTGCTGATCTCATGAAAATAAAATCCGGGTGATGCAGTTGAGCACTTCAGGGCCTATGAAAAAGACTTTTACTTGTGTTTTTTGTTTTGTTGTTGTAGCCTGTTAAGCATTTTTAGTCTGATTTAGTAAGAAGGCATATCTGGGCATTGCCAAATTTGTAGAGAAATATTTCAGATGAATGGAAACCAATCTGCCGTTCTAAGGATAACTCTAGTGAGGAGCGCCCTCATCTGGAGGCAGGTCAGTATGACATTCCATAATTTATGGAATGCAACTTGGGCATTGGAATTTAATTATGTTGAATGTTTACCTTTTGGTAGCTGTCTATTGACTGAAGAGCTGCTTCCCTCTGTTGATCGCTGTAGGTGAATATCACAGAGCGGTACTGAGTACCTATATCCTGTCCTTGCTTCATTCCTGCATTGACAGATGGAGTGATAGTTTTGTAGGAAAGGATTATATTGTCATGGTTATTCTTCTTATCACAGACTGATAACAAATATCTGGCATGCTCTAAAATTAGGATCACAACCTGCTCTGCCAGATGATAGGCCAGCACAGTTTAAAGGGATCCTGTCACCCCCAAAACACCTGTAAACCTATTAAAACCTGTCCCTAGAGCATATTAACACTTTCCCTACACAGTTTTTACCTCCTAAATGCAGTAAATGACATTGCATAAAAACGTTTTATAAGTAGTGTACCTGATTACTGATGATAATGAGTGACTATGTATTCATAGTCACTCATCAAGACTGCCCCTCTGCTTCATAGCACGCCTGAATAGGCGTGATCTACAGCCCAGATTCAAACTGCCGCCTCCCTGCTGTGCCCTGTGTCGTCCGAGGCTGCTGTGTGGCTGGGTGACGCGATCCGCGTCATTCCCGGCGCCGGGTGACGTATTTACACCGGCGCCGCGCTGTCAGCTTCAAAATGCACACTGCGCATGCCCATGCGCATGCGTAGTGCGCATTTTGAAGTTTACAGCGCGGCGCCGGTGTAAATACGTCACCCGGCGCGGGGAATGACGCGGATCGCGTCACCCAGCCACACAGCAGCCTCGGACGACACAGGGCACAACAGGGAGGCGGCAGTTTGAATGCATGATGAAGATCACGCCTATTCAGGCGTGCTATGAAGCAGAGGGCAGTCTTGATGAGTGACTATGAATAGCATAGTCACTCATTATCATCAGTAATCAGGTACTTATAAAACGTTTTTATGCAATGTCATTTACTGCATTTAGGAGGTAAAAACTGTGTAGGGAAAGTGTTACTATGCTCTAGGGACAGGTTTTAATAGGTTTACAGGTGTTTTGGGGGTGACAGGATCCCTTTAAGATCTACAAATTGTTCTCTTGCTGTCTTCCATATATAGTTAGACAAGCTAAGATTAAAGGGAACCTGTTACCTCCTAAAAGCCACCTAACCTATCAATACATGTCCCTGCACCTTCCTATTAGCATTATTACCATCCCTCTCTGTGCTAAATTCTTCCTTTCAAAGTTGAAATAAACACTTTGATACTTGCACATTAGGATGATAATGAAGTGGGGACAAAAAGCAATAGTCCCCCTGGGTGTGTTGTTTTGCAGCCTCCATGATCCAGCCTCTCTGTGTTGCTTCTGCTGTGATGTGGAGCTGATGTCAGGACAAATGATTTGCATGCTGTGAGTGACAGAGGCGGAGATAAAGAGGAGCAGAACCTGCACAAGCAAAGCAGCACAGAGAGGCTGGATCATGGAGGCTGCAAAACAACACGCCCAGGGGGACTATAGCATATAGCCCCCACTTCATTATCATCCTAATGAGTAAGTATAGAAACGTTTTTTACAACATTGAAAACAAGGATTTAGCAATGAGAGGGCTGGTTATAATGGTAATAGGAAGGTGCAGGGACATGTATTGATAGGTTAGGTGGCTTTTAGGATGTGACAGGTTCCCTTTAAAGCAGTTGTTTAATTACTTCTCCCATTTACATTTCACCTCTGTTATTAAACATTTTTCATGTGATTAACTATGACATTTACAGGTGAAAGCAAGTTTTACATTAGAATTAGACTAGAATCAGTGGTACAGGATCATTACATTTTTAATTGGATTAGGTTAAATAGCATACTCACCATTGAGCATGATTTGGTATTCAGATTTAGTAAATATAAATAATGGTGAGTATGTTGAATTACTTATCAGGTAGTTAACTTGTATTGTACTTCAGAGCTGTATTCACGTTTCTGCTGGTGTTTAATGGAAATGATCAACAAGCTAACATAAGCACATCCCTGACAGTTTTGCTTAACTTTTCCTAAATCAATAGAATTGTAGACACAGAACTGAAGGCAATACTGTATGTACAATGTTACTCAATTTCTTGTGTGGCTTGAGTTTATGTTTCTTAGAAATAGAGTTTTATGTGATCATACACTTTGTTGAAATTATAATTATAATTGAAATGAGAGCTGTTCCCAAACTTTTGAGCTCCCACCTGTTCAAAGTACATAAAATATGAATTATCTATTTAATATAAAAACATATATCCCTTAGCAAACCACTTACGGTAGTAATAGTTGTCTTACCCTCTGTTGGGTTGTGATTTTCCCAGAACAATTTAAGCAAAGATTTATAACTGATCACTTTCGGGTCATATACAACTCGGACGACTTCAATGTGTGCAGTAAGACCTATAACAAAAGAATAGAAATATAATTAAAAATACAGCTAGCAATGAAATGCTCTTTTTTTGTAGAAATGATTAGGCTAGGTATATGTATGCTAATACAGAAAAGGTTCCAGCTGTGCATGTTAAATGTGTACTTATGACTTAATGATCTTAATAAAGGAGGACATTGAAAGTCTGTACACTATATTTGCTTATATAAATATGACAAGATTTATTCATTATACATACCGTACATAAACTAATAAGTGCTACTATACAGTTTTTCCAGTGGGTAAAATACACAGATAGCAAGAATAGGCATTCAAGGTTACCAACAATAGATAAGCCAAGCACTTTAAATGCATAAATTTCTATGGTATTACATTTAATAGCCCACATAGCTGTGCTAGTACATCTACTCATTTACAAGGCAGTGTACACTTGTTACATGAACCTATACATACATTATTCATTATATATATTATGCAGGTGTGAGATTCACCTCATACAAATTCAAGCAGATTCATTACACATATCATAGCCATAGAAAATAGTGGAGACCTGGGCTAGGGTTAAATTAACCATTCAGATTCCCAAAAGTGAAATTATGTATCAGGTGCTAGGGGTATACAGGCTTTTTTACCCAAGTGAAAGACTCGTCGGCAGACCAGACCGCCAACTCCAACGATCGTTTTACCAGGTGGCTTCTTAAGGGGCGTGGACTCTATGAGATCTTAGTCATTAAATAAACACTTAGTTTGATCACATTCTTTACATCAACATCTCACATCCTGGGATCACTGCACTCACGTGGTATACCTTGGACCAATCATGGAGTGGTGGGCAGTGCCTGCATGGTGCTATTTCCCATCCCATTGATGACCCTGCTGTATTTGGGAAATTCCACGCATGAACACCACCACAAGCCTCAAGGTGTGAGGTATGGCAATACAAGACACTTCACACACTCCTGTAGAAGAGGGCTGGGCAACTGCAGTCCTCAAGGGCCTCAAACAGTTTCAGAATTTCCTTAGCATTGCACAAGGTGTTGGAATCATCACCTCTGTAGGTGGTGAAATTACCACCTGTGCAATGCTAAGGAAACCCAGAAAACTTGCACTGTTTGCAGACCTTGAGGACGATAGTTGCCCACCCCTGCCTTAGAAGTCTCTGTGGAGGTAGCCAGGGGGCAAGAGGAATTCTCGAGCCCTTACACTACAACTGTGGCTCTCCATCTGTCTTTGGCCTTCTGCCCACTTTGCGTTTTAATACTGTTTTACGCAGATTTTAAGAATCTGCATCAAAATCTGCATGTTTATCCTGCGGCCAGAAAAGTCTATGACAGTTCAGCAGTGCTGTGCCCATATCACTTTTTTTCCTTACTGATGTTGTGCAGATTTTCTTTTTTCTGCCCCAAAATCTGCACCAAATCTGCAAGGAAAATAAAACAACGGTGGCAGAGCACTTCTGAATTCTCGTAGACTTTGCTGTTTTCAGGTTGGACATGCAGATTTTGATGCAGATTCACAAAATCTGTTTAAAAAAGCATCAAACAATGTACCATGAGTACTGTGCCTTAGTAGCATATGGGAAGTGTCACATTCTCAGAAAGCATCCCCCATATTCTGTGAGAGCAGGCATGCAGGCATTGGTGACAGTGTGTTAAGCGGTGCCATTACAAACATTGCTGCAGTTCAGACTTGAGGGGTCACACAGGGGTTATCCCACAAGTTTGAATTGCACTGCACTCCCTGACGTTACTGCTCCTCACACGCACTGTCTCACGACACCGGTGAGATACACCTGCTATATCTTGCAAGATATTGCGTCTCTCACAAGACAGTTTGTGTTATAAGTGCTGACACCACTGAGGTTATCTCAGGTCACACAGTGGGTTTCCCAGCTGCATGATACATGCTGTGTAATGTGAGACAACCTCAGTAAAGTCACAGCTTGTTACAATGCCGGAAGCAGGGCAGTGCCTGCTGTCTCACCCTATGGGGATGCAGTCACTGTTCTTGCCCCTTCTATGCTAGGACTACTTCAGCATTTATTTGGGCTTCATTTCTTTTTCTAATTATTTTATACATTTATTTTTTGGTGGGGTTGGGTGGAATGGGAGAGTTTAGAAAATTGATTTTAATTAAAAAAATGGTGAAAAAAGATTGCACTGGGGTTCACTTTCAAATAAAATATGTATTGGTGTAGTTATTTGTGTCCTTACTGACTTGGTTAGTAATATCAGGTATCTGATTGATGCCTTGATATTATTAACCTCTTGGCTTGCTGTCAGCTGACATTATCCAGCTGGCATCAACTCCAAATACCATTATTCTATATGCCAATGCATTAGGGCAGCAAGAAAGCTGGGCCAAAGTCCTAGGAGTGGCGTGTAAAATTGGGGGGAAGGGGGGGAGGGGTCAAGCTTGTGGCCAGCTAATTTTTTTTTTCAAAATTTTAAAAAATGTTAAGATTTTAAAGACTATTCAAGTTTTTAACTGTTTAAGTGGATGGATAGATGAATAGATCGATGGATTTTACTGCCTTTCATGTTGCATTAAAGGGCGTTTTAGCTTTGTGTTTAGTTAAAAATAACTAATAATGAAAAAAGGTGTGAGATACCCCCTATTTTTCATTGCTAGCTACAGCAGACAGCTGCAGCCTGCAGACCACAGCTGGTAATCCAAAACAAAGGTCACCCAAAGCTATTTTTTCTAATTATTTATTTAGAAAGTATATAATAATTTGAAAAAAAAAATGGTGTAGTACCCCTCCTTTTCCCTCGTTTTAGATCATTAGTCAAGGTAAATCCTACAGCTGGGGTCCGGTATTCTCAAGGTGTGAAAACCCATCTTTAATATGCCCTCATCACCCTAAAAATAGTAGGCCGCAGCCACCCCAGAACTGGCGCCTCCATAAGATGCTTCACCCTGGCTCTTCTTGCTGCCCTTGTGCGGTCACAGTTGGGGAGATTGAAGGAGTATTGTGACCTTTCATCAACCCATGAATTGGTAATATTGAGGCATCTATGATGCTCCCATATTACCAATCCAAAGAAAAGAGAGGACAGGGCGCACTCGTAGGGTTAAACCTGGTGGTCTAGTGGTGTGTATAAGCTGTGATAATGCACTCACCTATCCGGGTTCTGCACCCAATGAGAGCTTGTGTTCAAAGCTGAGTCAGACGCTGGGCATGGAAACCAAGCAGTCATGTGACCGGAAGACATGTCACCAAAGGTCCTGCAGTCATTCATTCATCGTGCCTGTGCTGCTCCGTCCAAAACCCTCGAAGAGGGGATGTGATAGGTAGAAAAAATTGAGGTCAGAGCGTAGAGCTGGGCATATAAGAGAGGGACTGGAAGTTATTATTAAAATTACAGTCTTTTATTTCAATTGGTGTTTCACAACACGTTTCGGTGGCCAGATGCCGCCTTCATCAGGTGATATGGTGGCATTACAAGTCCAGGGTTTATATAACCCACCTGATGAAGGCGGCATTCAGGGGCGGACTGGCCCAGGTGACAGGGAGGCATTTGCCCCCCAGGCCGGTGGTTGAGTCCTAGTTTAGGGCCGCCCCTCACAGCGATAGCGGTCGCAGCTCACAGTGGGACCCGGGAAGTAGCAGGAGGGTAGCGGTCGGCAGCGTGGAGGCTGGTGAGTGAAGCAGCACCCCTCCCCTGCTCTCACATGGCCTCGCTCCCACAGCAAAGCCCCCCCCGCTCCTCACTTGGGTGCTGGCTGGAAGAAGTGGACTGCCCCCCAGGGCAAGATCTGACAGCCAGCCCCTGGCGGCATCTGGTCGCCGAAACACATTGTGAAGCACCAATTGAAATAAAGGTCTGTGCTTTTGAGGAGACACTGTCAGGTCATTTTTCAGTATGATACTAATATTATCCTTGATAGTGCCTGGGCAGACCTTTTAAAAACATTTAAAATCATTATAGGACCATTTGTAGTTTTCTTGTTATAAGCATCTTCACACAATGCAGGCAGCTGCTGAATTAGTTCTCTCCATTATATTCACAGAGGAATAGTCCCACTGCATTAAACTGTCTTATTTAATTATGCACTCCTTCTCAGCAGCTCTCTCCTCCCTCCTCCTTTTGCTCACTCTGCTTGACAGGTTTCAGTTTCAATTAGATGCTTCTGAGGGACAGATTGCAGACATACATTTGCCTTACTGTCTAACTTGATCTAGATAAGTTAAAAAATATTTATACCATGTTAGCCAGTAGATAGAAAAATATTAGAATCTGAGAGTCCTCAGTGGTTAATACCTTTTAATAGCTAACTGAACTGATGGTAAGTGAAGCAAACTTTTGGGACACTATGGCCCCTTCATCAGGCTGATAATGACACAAATTCTGAAGACACACACATATAAACATAAGCAGAGTGAGATAATGCAGTAAATACAACAGGTGACATAAAGAGTCAGTCTTGGTAGGGGGAGAGTAGCTGGGGATGTAAAATCAAAATTCTGAGATAAGAGGAACAGATGGAATAATAATACAATGATTAGTGGTTTGTGGAGACCTGAAAATTCATCAGTGAGAAAGCTATAAATCAATGCGAGACAGTTCATGTGTGTTTATGTGTCAAACGTTCATTGTCCTCTAATTGGGGTCTGTTGGAAGATGTGATATCCCCAAATGCTCTTTTAATTGGTATAAAAACGCATGAATCGATGTGAGACATTTAATCCTGTTTTGAATGTGTCAAAGGTAGTTGTCAATTTGTATTCCCAAATTCTTCTCTCTCTCTGAGATTTGAAGTTACTTTTTAAAATAAGCAGCCTCATATCTGTTACCCTTTGGTCACAGCTGCCAAAATGAATTGCTACAGGTAGATCCATGCGCCTTTCTTTTATTGTGTGGCAATGAGAATTCATTTTTGTTCTGACTTTTTGTCCTGTCTCTCCTACATACATGCCACCTGTTGGATATTTGGTACATATAATTAAATACACCACATTGCTTGTGATGCAACTGAAGTTACCTGGGATCTTGTAGTCCTGATCTGTCCTGGGAATCTTTATCTTGTCCGTCGTCATTATAAATGGACAGGATTTGCACCTGTGCCGGTCGCAGGGAAAGGTTCCTGTAACTACTGGAGAGGATAGGGCGCTTCTGACAATTATGTTTTTTAGATTCGGAGGATGTCTAAAACACAAGAGTGGGGGATCCAGAATTATTGATTTTAGTCGGGCATCTTTTTGTAGGAGTGGTTGCAGTTTCTGTGCAGCTCCTCTTAGCACCTCCAGATTTGGATTGTAGGTGACTACAAGAGGAACCCAGTTGTTTTCTTCTCTAGTTTTGTAATGTAGGAGATGATTCCTTGATATTCTGGTGGCTCTTGTAATCTGGTTTTCAATTGCTCTGGATGGTGGTCCTGGTTCAAAAAGGTCTTTCTAATGTCCTCAAGGTGATTGTGTCTATCTGTAGGGTTAGAACATATCCGATTGTATCTGATGGCCTGGCTGTACACAATAGAGTTTTTTATGTGTTTTGGATGAAAACTGCCCCATCTGAGATATTTTGGACGGTCAATTGGCTTCCAGTACAGGAATGTCTCTATTTCATTGTTCCGCAGCTTAATAATGATGTCCAGAAAGCTGATTTCAGTGCGGGAGTAGTTGTGTGTTAAGTTGATGGTGGGATGAAACTGATTAAAGTGTTCATGGAACGTCTTCAGCTGTTGCTCAGACTCTGTCCAGATGATTCAAATGTCATCGATATAATGGTAGGAGGCCAGAGGCCTGATAGGAGAAGAGGATAAAAAGTCACCTTCAAGCTGGCCATGAAAAGATTTGCATATTGTGGTGCCACTTTGCTTCCCATTGCCGTGCCAGTCTCCTGTAAATATATGTTGTTGTCAAATGTAAAGTAGTTGTGCGTGAGGATAAATTTTGTAAGCTTCACTACAGAGTCAGCATCAATCCCTGTGTTTTCCAGGAAGGTTTTGCAGGCATTTAATCCATCCTGGTGTGGGATATTGCTCTACAGAGATTTCACATCCATGGCAGCAAGGATGGTTCCTTCTGGTAGAGGACCTATTGCTGACAGTTTATTTAATAGGTCAGTTGTGTGGTGAATGTAGCTGGGTGTCTCTCTTACCAGGGGTTTGTGAACACCCTCTATCCACCCAGATATTTGTTCGGTGAGGGGGCCCACACATGAAATGATTGGTCATCCTGGATTTCCTGATTTGTGAATTTTGGAAAGCAAGTAGAATGTGCTTGTTCTAGGACTTTCTGGTATTAGGTCATCAGCTCTTTTTGATCTAGGTAAGGTATCTGAGGCGGTCGACAGGGTAGGGGGTACTCGATGACTTTGGTGACTTTGAAAGGGATCACGGCTGGTCGGTCCCCGGTCCCGTGCCCTGGACCCTCAATGGCGGGAATAGTGGTGGATAAGGGGATTGGTAACATGACACCACCTGTAGTTCCTGGTAACGGGTATACCAGCGCTGCAGCTGGCCACTGAGGTGATGGTGGGTGCAGCAGAGTGTGGTACAGCTACCCACAGGTGGAGCTTTACCTTAGGGCAGCGGGGATGGATGAGGGGAGTAGTAGTCACGTCTCTGCAGTCAATATGGTGAATAGCGGCGGATAAACAGGCACACACACACACAGTGATCTTTATTTCAGTACCTTTCACTGGTGACAAGGTAACAGGTACAGTCCAGAGAAATAACCAGGTCCCCGGTGCAACTTGGGACTTCCACCTTAGAAAGTTGTGAGGCCTCCTCTGTCTCCGTGCTCTGTGGTTTGGGGTAAGTCCTGCCTGTTACTGAACCCACCGCTCCTTCTCCCTCTCAGGGCTTTGCTCTAAACTGACAATGAGGTCCTTCTGCGGGGTCCCTATTCCTCCTATGGCCCCTGGTCCTGTACTTGGTCAGTTTTAAGTGTCTCTTACTGTAAATTCTTCAGGGGTTAACTCCTCCTGGTCCTTCCGGGTTTTTACTGCTGCAGTGGATGCTGGCAGTGTCGGACTCCGGTGTCCGGTTGTACTAAAGGGAAGCTTTGTCTGTTCCCTTCTTTGATTCCCTGCTTCCTCCTCTTGCCGCCGACCCTCTCCCAAGGGTGCAGAATAGCCGGGTCAGTGTTCCCTGGTCCTGGGCCTGGATCCTTCCCAGCAACCAGCTCCTAACTCCAGCTCTCTCCACTGCTCACTAACTGGAACTCACTCCTGGGACTAACTGACTCCTCCCCTCAGGCCTGGATCTTTTAAAGGGGAACTGGCTTAAGGCAGCCAGTAGAGCTCCCCCTTCAAGTCTGGGGTGGAAGGTGTTGTGTGCTGTGTGAACCAAGCTGTAATTCCCTCCTTGCACCGGTGGATCCTGTGGCAATCCCCTGCAGGGGTGCCACATTCCCCCCTAGTTAAAAACAGTCCTCTGGGACTGAAACATTTTTCCATAAACATAACATTAGTTAACTATTTACATTTGGATGTGAACAGCCTCAAAATTAAAAATTTACAAAAACCAGGGAAAAATTGGTAACCAGTCCATACAGCTCTAGTCCATCCGCTGCAGGCTGTTTAAAGGGTGTTTGCCACTACCAGTCCTGTGGCTATGGTCCATTTTTGAAAGTAAGAAAGGGAAATTCAAAAAGTCCAATAGGCAAAGTCTCTGTAGGCTTAAAGTTCAACATTACACAACAACAAACACTATGGGTGCCTCGGCGTAGGAGTCCTAGGTACTGCAGGGGCCTCTACCGGGTCATAAGTGCTGTAGGCCTCCTGGCCCTGGGGTCACCTATTGGCCAAGATTTTGCTCTCTCTAGACAGCTCCTGATGCCAACTCCACTCACCCCTCTTACTGGTGTTGTGTACCTGGTCTGGGTTGTTTTAGCCTACTCTTCACCCTTTTCTGTACATTAGCATTAATAACATATATACATTTTAAACATATTTACATTTTCCACATGTTATGGCTTATTCTCTGCACCTGAGTGGTGGTTGTCCTAGATTGACACGTGTTTACCTACGTAATTCTGGTGTAGGATTGGTGAGAGTGGGTCTATGGGTCACAGGTAAACTGGGTAATAGTCTGCGACTACCTGATCTCACAGTAGGGATGGCAGGTACACCGATTGCAGGATTCTCTGGTTCCAACACAACGGGTGGTTTTTCTACTCTTGGCGTTTCTACTGTTGGTGGGAACATCAAAGTTGGAATTAGGTATGTACAGTTAGGGCCAGAAATATTTGGACAGTGACACAATTTTCGCGAGTTGGGCTCTGCATGCCACCACATTGGATTTGAAATGAAACCTCTACAACAGAATTCAAGTACAGATTGTAACGTTTAATTTGAAGGGTTGAGCAAAAATATCTGATAGAAAATGTAGGAATTGTACACATTTCTTTACAAACACTCCACATTTTAGGAGGTCAAAAGTAATTGGACAAATAAACATAACCCAAACAAAATATTTTTATTTTCAATATTTTGTTGCGAATCCTTTGGAGGCAATCACTGCCTTAAGTCTGGAACCCATGGACATCACCAAACGCTGGGTTTCCTCCTTCTTAATGCTTTGCCAGGCCTTTACAGCCGCAGCCTTCAGGTCTTGCTTGTTTGTGGGTCTTTCCGTCTTAAGTCTGGATTTGAGCAAGTGAAATGCATGCTCAATTGGATTAAGATCTGGTGATTGACTTGGCCATTGCAGAATGTTCCACTTTTTTGCACTCATGAACACCTGGGTAGCTTTGGCTGTATGCTTGGGGTCATTGTCCATCTGTACTATGAAGCGCCGTCCAATCAACTTTGCAGCATTTGGCTGAATCTGGGCTGAAAGTATATCCCGGTACACTTCAGAATTCATCCGGCTACTCTTGTCTGCTGTTATGTCATCAATAAACACAAGTGACCCAGTGCCATTGAAAGCCATGCATGCCCATGCCATCACGTTGCCTCCACCATGTTTTACAGAGGATGTGGTGTGCCTTGAATCATGTGCCGTTCCCTTTCTTCTCCAAACTTTTTTCTTCCCATCATTCTGGTACAGGTTGATCTTTGTCTCATCTGTCCATAGAATACTTTTCCAGAACTGAGCTGGCTTCTTGAGGTGTTTTTCAGCAAATTTAACTCTGGCCTGTCTATTTTTGGAATTGATGAATGGTTTGCATCTAGATGTGAACCCTTTGTATTTACTGTCATGGAGTCTTCTCTTTACTGTTGACTTAGAGACAGATACACCTACTTCACTGAGAGTGTTCTGGACTTCAGTTGATGTTGTGAACGGGTTCTTCTTCACCAAATAAAGTATGCGGCGATCATCCACCACTGTTGTCATCCGTGGACGCCCAGGCCTTTTAGAGTTCCCAAGCTCACCAGTCAATTCCTTTTTTCTCAGAATGTACCCAACTGTTGATTTTGCTACTCCAAGCATGTCTGCTATCTCTCTGATGGATTTTTTCTTTTTTTTCAGCCTCAGGATGTTCTGCTTCACCTCAATTGAGAGTTCCTTTGACCGCATGTTGTCTGGTCACAGCAACAGCTTGCAAATGCAAAACCACACACCTGGAATCCACCCCTGACCTTTTAACTACTTCATTGATTACAGGTTAACGAGGGAGACGCCTTCAGAGTTAATTGCAGCCCTTAGAGTCCATTGTCCAATTACTTTTGGTCCCTTGAAAAAGAGGAGGCTATGCATTACAGAGCTATGATTCCTAAACCCTTTCTCCGATTTGGATGTGGAAACTGTCATATTGCAGCTGGGAGTGTGCACTTTCAGCCCATCTATTATATAATTGCCGTAGCGACTTCCGTCGGAGCGGCGCTGCTTCCGGTGGCTTGGTTAGCGAGTCCGAGCTGCTTCTCCTGGACTCTGTCCGTGGCCGCGTAGCGGCCACGGCGACTCCCGAAGCAATGCCCGCAAAGCGGGCATTGCGAGTCGTTGCAGCCTCGCGAAGCAATGCCCGCGAAGCGGGCATTGCGAGTCGCTGACACCCACCACTAACCAACACACAGAAGCCTCTACTACTCTACTGTACACCGCTATAGTATACTACAGTCCCATGCCCATAAGCGCCATGGGACTGTAGTATACCATCGCGTTGTACACTACAGCCTCCTGCCGCTCTTACAGTCGCTGACACCCACCACTAACCAACACACAGAAGCCTCTACTACTCTACTGTACACCGCTATAGTATACTACAGTCCCATGCCCATAAGCGCCATGGGACTGTAGTATACCATCGCGCTCTACACTACACTCTCCTGCCGTTCTTACACTAAGCCCCGACCTGCCCCGACCCGCCCCATCTATGCCCGCCGCCGCCCCATCTATGCCCGCCGCCTATGCCCGCCGCGCCCCGACCCGCCCCATCTATGTCCCCCGCTAAGCCCCGACCCGCCCCATCTATGCCCGCCGCTGTCGCTAACACCGCCGCACCCCTATACCCTAAGCCCCGACCCGCCCCATCTATGCCCGCCGCTGTCACTAACACCGCCGCACCCCTATACCCTAAGCCCCGACCCGCCCCATCTATGCCCGCCGCTGTCGCTAACACCGCCGCACCCCTATACCCTAAGCCCCGACCCGCCCCATCTATGCCCGCCGCTGTCGCTAACACCGCCGCACCCCTATACCCTAAGCCCCGACCCGCCCCATCTATGTCCGCCGCTGTCGCTAACACCGCCGCACCCCTATAGCCTTAGCCCCGACCCGCCCCATCTATGCCCGCCGCTAAACCCCGACCCGCCCCATCTATGCCCGCCGCTGTCGCTAACACCGCCGCACCCCTATACCCTAAGCCCCGACCCGCCCCATCTATGCCCGCCGCTGTCGCTAACACCGCCGCACCCCTATACCCTAAGCCCCGACCCGCCCCATCTATGGCCGCCGCTGTCGCTAACACCGCCGCACCCCTATACCCTAAGCCCCGACCCGCCCCATCTATGCCCGCCGCTGTCGCTAACACCGCCGCACCCCACCCGCCGATACCCCTAAACCCCGACGCCTATGCCCTAAGGCACCGCCGCCCCTGACCTCCCCGCCGCTCTCCCCTGCCCCTCTCGCTAAAGCCCTACACCCTAAGCCCCCGCAGCTCCCTAACCTAACGCCGCTGTCACCTAAGCTCCTACACCTCTAACCCCCGCCGTGCCCTAGCTAACGTCCCCGTCGATCACTTACATGCCTTCAAGTCATCTGATCGTCCGTCCGATCCACAAGTCCTCCGTCCGGCCAGCCGTCCTCTTCCTCCGGCCCCGGTGGTCTTCTGTATTCTTTCCGCCATCTCCGCCTCTTCGTCCGGCCCCGGGGGTCTTCTGTCTTCTTTTCGCCATCTCTGCCTCTTCGTCCGGCCCCGGGGATCTTCCACCTCCGACGTCCTCTTCGTTCTCATTCACATACAATGGAACTAAAATCCCCCATTGTATCTCAATCAGATCTGAGGCCCTCTTCTGATTGGTCCATGTATACTGCCCTCAGCCAATCAGAAGAGACCCTCACAACTGACACGCAGTTCTCATTCAGGTCCGACTTCTTTTTCCCCATTCACATACATTACCGGTGTGTCGGCGATTTTATGCCCGCCCATCTGGTTCTATTTCTCGGCCCTAAAATCCAGGACACACCGCTAATGCATCTCTATGGCCAGTCAGCCCGATTTCGGATTGAACGCCGACCAATCAGAATTCGAGCTCACTGCCCATAGACATGCATTAGCGGTGTGTCCGCGATTTTAGGGCCGACTAATAGAACCAGGTGCCCGGCCATAAAATCGCCGACACACCAGTAATGTATGTTAATGGGGAAAAAAAAAGGCGGACCGGAATGAGAACTGCGTCTCACTCTGTCTTAAAAAAAAAAAATAATAAATTAAATAATAAAAATAATCATTTAAAAATAATAATAAAATATAATAAATAATCATTAAAAAATAATAAATAATTAAATAAAAATAATATTACAAAAAAAAAAAAAAAGGTCGGACCTGAATGCGAACTGTCTCTCCGTCTAACCTAAAAAAAATAAATAAATTAAATAATAAAAATAATCATTTAAAAATAATAAAAAAATAATAAATAAATCATTAAAAAATAATAAATAATTTAATAAAAATAATATTAAAAATAAAAAAAAAAAGGTCGGACCTGAATGAGAACTGTCTCTCCGTCTAACCTAAAAAAAATAAATAAATTAAATAATAAAAATAATCATTTAAAAATAATAAAAAAATAATAAATAAATCATTAAAAAATAATAAATAATTAAATAAAAATAATATTAAAAAAAAAATACAAAAGGTCGGACCTGAATGAGAACTCTCTCTCCGTCTAACCTAAAAAAAATAAATAAATTAAATAATAAAAATAATCATTTAAAAATAATAAAAAAATAATAAAAAAATCATTAAAAAATAATAAATAATTAAATAAAAATAATATTAAAAAAAAAAAAAAAAAGGTCGGACCTGAATGAGAACTCTCTCTCCGTCTAACCTAAAAAAAATAAATAAATTAAATAATAAAAATAATCATTTAAAAATAATAAAAAAATAATAAATAAATCATTAAAAAATATTAAATAATTAAATAAAAATAATATTACAAAAAAAAAAAAAAAGGTCGGACCTGAATGAGAACTGTCTCTCCGTCTAACCTAAAAAAAATAAATAAATTAAATAATAAAAATAATCATTTAAAAATAATAAAAAAATAATAAATAAATCATTAAAAAATAATAAATAATTAAATAAAAATAATATTAAAAATAAAAAAAAAAAGGTCGGACCTGAATGAGAACTGTCTCTCCGTCTAACCTAAAAAAAATAAATAAATTAAATAATAAAAATAATCATTTAAAAATAATAAAAAAATAATAAATAAATCATTAAAAAATAATAAATAATTAAATAAAAATAATATTAAAAAAAAAATAAAAAAGGTCGGACCTGAATGAGAACTCTCTCTCCGTCTAACCTAAAAAAAATAAATAAATTAAATAATAAAAATAATCATTTAAAAATAATAAAAAAATAATAAAAAAATCATTAAAAAATAATAAATAATTAAATAAAAATAATATTAAAAAAAAAAAAAAAAAGGTCGGACCTGAATGAGAACTCTCTCTCCGTCTAACCTAAAAAAAATAAATAAATTAAATAATAAAAATAATCATTTAAAAATATTAAAAAAATAATAAAAAAATCATTAAAAAATAATAAATAATTAAATAAAAATAATTCGAAAAAAATTGAAAAAAGGCGGACCTGAATGAGAACTTTGTCTCCATCTTACTTAAAAAAAAAAAAAAACAAAAAATAATAAAAAAAATTTTTTTAAAATAATTAAAAAATAATACAAAAATAATCATACCAAAAAAAAAAAAAAATTCTAATTTTACAAATAATTATCTAAATTTAAATAATAAAATAAAAAATTAAAAAAAAAAAAAATAAAATAAATAAATAATTACAAATAATTAATTAAATAATTTAAAAATAAGATACAGAAATAATAATAAAAAAATTAAAAATAATAATTAAAAAAATATTATAAAAATTTTACGATTATTAACAATTATTTAAAAAAAAATAAATAAATAAATAAATTAAAAAAATAAAAAATATTAAAAATAATTATATCCAAATAATAAAAATAAAAAAACATACTAATCAAAAAAAAATTATAAACATTTTAATAATCACAAAAATTATTAAAAAAATATTATTAAATAATAACAAACAAAACCAAAAAATTTATAAAAAAAATTACATAAAAAAAAAAAAAAAAAAAAAAAAAAAAAAAAAAAAACACACACAGTCGTTGCTGTTACGCTATTTATTAACGCGACTCGCTGATTGACAGTTTACAGTCCCGTCGAATTATGGCTCTGAGCCGAGTCGTCTGCCCGCTGCAACGAGCGGCTCGCCCATAACATCGCCTCTTTTCTCTATTTCTCTCCATAGGAAGGCGCCGTCCAATCACAATCGCCGCGCCTTTTTTGAAAATACATAGCGACCAATGACATTCATGGCGCCAGCTTTCTGAAGTTGCCGCCCTCCAATCAGATAAGCCCGCTTATTTATCGCGCGAAATTTGAATCTTCTACCTCTTTGAATCCTCTTTGTGGGAGAACGAGAACCTATCGCTGGACTATCTGTTGGAGTATTTTTCTGCCGAGAAATCCATCCTTCCTGAGGGTCTTTCGAGGACAACGAGAAGCTACCGCTGGACCGTCTGTTGGACAACATTTGAGCCGAGATATCCATCCATCGTGCGGGACGTCGGGAAGCAAGCGCCGGATCGGGATCTGCGATTGATCAGCTAAGATATCCTTTGGACAATCTACCTTTTCACATCAGAAGCTATATTCCTGATGCTGACTTTTATTTTCACCTCTTTTTTACTATCTTTCTTTTTCACCACTTTTACTATTTTGCGCCATGCAGCACCAATCGCCGCTGCATGGAGCGTCCGCCACTGTTCGGACACTTCGCCGCTGCAAGCGCCGACTTCTGCGCTACAAGCGCAAACTTCGGCGCTTCTAGCGGCCTCCGCGGTCTATGAGACCGCTGTGTCCGAACATCCATTCACGCGCCGCCCGTACAACTCGCCGCTCTAAGATGGCGGACGCGAAATCTTCATTCATAAAATGGCGCTAGACTTCAGCCGCCGTGTGATTGGCCAGCGGAATCTTCATAGACATGGCGCCGTCAATCCGGTTGGTCGCGCTATTGTCTGAAGATGCCGCTGTCCTATCACAATTCAGCGGGGCGGAGCTATAGACTTCCACTCTCCCGAACGCCGTGTCCGAAAATCGCTCCAGGGGCTCGGCAAGGAAAGTTCCGTGCTTTTTTCAAAATTCCCGCCGCGATTCTGATTGGTTCTTCTTTATGGCGCTTTGATTCCGATTGGTCGGCGCTCAGCGGGGACTTCGAAATTTTTCTGCCCGAGCGCCTGGTACGATTTTCGGATATGCCGTTCGGCCGCCTGGAAGTTTGTAGCTCCGCCTCGCTGAGTTGTGATTGGACAGCGGCATCTTCACACAATTGCGCCGACCAACCGGATTCACGGCGCCATGTGTATGAAGATTACGCTGCCCAATCACACGGCGGCTGAAGTCTAGCGCCATTTTATGAATGAAGATTTCCCCTCGCCCATCTTAGAGCGGGAAATTTGAATTTGTGAACTATGAACAAGTACACATGCTGTTTTCACAGTACATTCTCACATCAGACTATATATTCCTAATGCCTATGCTTATATTAACCCTTTCTTTTTACACATTATATATCAGCTACATTTATCCATAGTGCCCTCTTCTTTTCATACTTGATTAACCCCTTCTATTCCACTTCTCCTCTATTTGCTATCTGACTATGTACAGTACTAAGGCCATTGTAATATTAACCCCTTCTATTCTATTACTGCTACACTGCCTATCTCACTATGTTCTCTACTACGGCCATTTTAATATTAACCCTTTCTATTCTATTCGTGCTACACTATCTATCTCACTATGTGCTGTACTACGGCCATTTTAATATTAACCCTTTCTATTCTATTACTGCTACACTGCCTATCTCACTATGTGCTGTACTACGGCCATTTTAATATTAACCCTTTCTATTCTATTCGTGCTACACTGTCTATCTCACTATGTGCTGTACTACGGCCATTTTAATATTAACCCTTTGTATTCTCTTTGTGCTACACTCCCTATCTCACTATGTGCTGTACTACGGCCATTTAAATATTAACCCTTTCTATTATATTAGTCCTACACTGCGTATCTCAATATCTGCTGTACTACGGCCATTTTAATATTAACCCTTTCTATTCTATTAGTCCTACACTGCCTATCTCACTATGTGCTGTAGTACGGCCATTTTAATATTAACCCTTTCTATTCTATTACTCCTACACTGCCTATCTCACTATGTGCTGTACTACGGCCATTTTAATATTAACCCTTTCTATTCTATTAGTCCTACACTGCCTATCTCACTATGTGCTGTAGTACGTCCTTTTTTATATGAACCCTTTCTATTCTATTACTGCTACACTGCCTATCTCACTATCTGCTGTACTACGCCCATTATTATATCAACCCTTTCTATTGTATTAGTGCTACTCTGCCTATCTCACTATGTGCTGTACTACGGCCATTTTAATATTAACCCTTTCTATTCTATTCGTGCTACACTCTCTATCTCACTATGTGCTGTACTACGGCCATTTTAATATTAACCCTTTGTATTCTCTTTGTGCTACACTGCCTATCTCACTATGTGCTGTACTACGGCCATTTTAATATTAACCCTTTCTATTCTATTAGTCCTACACTGCCTATCTCACTATGTGCTGTACTACGGCCTTTTTTATATGAACCCTTTCTATTGTATTAGTGCTACTCTGCCTATCTCACTATCTGCTGTACTACGGCCATTTTAATATTAACCCTTTCTATTCTATTAGTGCTACACTGCCTATCTCACTATCTGCTGTACTACGGCCATTTTAATATTAACCCCTTCTATTCTATTAGTGCTACACTGCCTATCTCACTATGTACTGTACTACGGCCATTTAAATATTAACCCTTTCTATTATATTAGTCCTACACTGCGTATCTCACTATGTGCTGTACTACGGCCTTTTTTATAGTAATCCCTTCTATTCTATTAGTGCTACACAGCCTTTCTCAATATGTGCTGTACTACGCCCTTTTTTATATGAACCCTTTCTATTCTATTAGTGCTACACTGCCTATCTCACTATGTGCTGTACTACGGCCATTTTAATATTAACCCTTTGTATTCTCTTTGTGCTACACTGCCTATCTCACTATGTCCTGTACTACGGCCATTTTAATATTAACCCTTTCTATTCTATTAGTCCTACACTGCCTATCTCACTATCTCCTGAACTACGGCCTTTTTTATAGTAACCCCTTCTATTCTATTAGTGCCACACTGCGTATCTCACTATCTGCTCTACTAAGGACATTTTTACATTCACCTCTTCTATGCCTTTTCTATTTTAGTTGCACCATGACTATTTCATAGGGTTTAAACTCATACATTAACCCCTTCTATTCTGTTTCCTATTCAATTACTGTGTCACTATCTGCTGGACATCTGTGCTTTTACAATTTCAACACACATGGCCAGAAAAAAACCCATCTGCTGCGATTGCCGATTAAACCTTGCACTTGCTGCGCTGTTGCGGGAATACACATACAAACTATAGGAATACTTGCGGCAGGTGCGCCAAGTTCATTTTTTTTTGGAGCAACACTTGACGCAACTGCTAAATCGGACCGGCCGCAAGTCCCCTTATGGTTTCTATAGGGATTACTGCTACCGCACTGCAACTGCAATGTTCATGTGGCTATCGCAGCAGATGCTTTTTTTCAATGCATCTACCGCAATTTTATCTAAACACTTGATGTGAAAGGGCTATAAGGCAATTTGTACATTAACCCGTTCTATTGTATTTCTGCCCCCCTTGCTATCTCAGTATGTGGTACACTAAGGCTATTTATTCATTTTCCTCTTCTATGCCATTTGCCATTTTGTTTTCCAACACTATGTTTTATAGGGTTCAAAATGCTACTTAAACCCCCTACTTTCAGTTTGCTATTCACTAACTGTGTTACTAGGTGCTGTACTCAGGGCATTTGCAATTTAAACTCTTCTATACTATTTGAAATTTATTTTTACATCCACAAACTTTTATAGGATGTAAGTCCTACATTAACGTCTTCTATTGTTTTGACTATTCACTGTCTATGTCACTATGTGGTATACTACTGGCATTTAATTACAATATACTTTCATACTAATTTTATTTTTATTAATCGTCCAGTATTTTTTATGCCTGCCAATGCTATATTAACTACTTACTGGCTCTTTGACTTTTTCTTTTGGAGTTAGGAGTCAGTCATCACACGGTTACGAGTACGTTAACCCATTATATGTCAATTTTTTTTATTTTTCTTAGTAATGCCTCTGTTGCACTACTACCTGTCTTATTTTTAACACTTTGGTGGTAATGCTACCTGCACAGTTGACATCAGCGGTTATTTGAAATTGCACTAGATGTCCTGACACAATTGCATCCGCTTGCTTTGCTGCATTGCCACCGCATAACTGCTGCACTTGCAGTGTCGTTCCGCTAATCCCCATTGTACGTATAGGGGAACTTGCCACAGCTCCCGCCACCATAAAAAGCGTGGTCAATCATCTTTTTTTTTCCATACAGGACCTGCTACAAGTGCAAAATCCAAATTGCTGCACCTACTGCAAATAAATACATACTGACTATTATGCCGATTAGAATGAGTATATGGGGATTCACGTAAACGCTTGCAAGTCCTGCAGTTATGCTGTGGCTATGTGCCACATGCACCAGATGCTGTTTTTCCAATGCTTATGATGCTATTTGAAATTAATGCTCATGTCAAAGTCTCTGTCATTCCAGTAGGATATTCACTACTTTTACATACATAATATTTTACACTCTATTACTGACTGGGTACCCTTTCACACGTCCATTCTATATGCACATTTACATACTTTTATAACATGCCCTAAGATTTTAATTTTAAACTCGATTTCTCCATACCCGTCACCAGGGCTGTAGTTGCGTAACGTTACACTACATCATAGCATTTACGTTACTTTTTACATTGATCTGACTCTTACAATATCTCATACGCAAGTTGCCTTATTTCTTTTTTCAGCCTGCTTTGTCACATTCTGCCATTTCATACTTCACGTTTAGCCCGCTGTTTCCCCTATTCCACCAACAAAAAAAATAACCACTACTTCTGATATAATACCAAAACCTTTAGTTCTTGGTAGAAATTTACCGTAACTCATTTTTTTTTTCAACACCTTATGAAACAACAACCTTGCTGGTGGTTATGCAAAAATTAATGTCATTCAGATTCTATTAACTTTTTTATTACAATGTTGAAAATTTGCTTTGATACCGTGTATCGCAAAGGCTCATTACATCCATTTTTTTTGCTTTCACGGCACTTTAAGGAATTTGAACACACTCATTGCCATTCAATACTCCATACAGTTAACATCATTACATCTTTCTTTGTTACTTTAAATAAGTCTATCATTTCATTATCACAGGTTTTGGAAAACCATACTTTAGTTTTATTGTTTTTGTCTGTTTACACAGTTATTATTCATTGTTTCCTTAACTAACACACTCTAGCTCATTTTGGATTTGATTCGCTGACTATTCTTTGTAAGATGAGTTCTCCAACACAAAATATCACTCTTGCCAAGGAGGCTGCATCTACACCGAAGAAGAAGCGTGCAGAGGAGACTTTGGAACAGAGACGCCGTCGGTTAGATAAAGATAAGGCTGCTAAAGCTAAACGCATTGCAGAGGAGAGTTTGGAAGAGAAACGTGTTCGTTTAGATCTGCGTAAGGCTGCTAAGGAGAAACGTACTGCAAAGGAGACTTCAGAAGAGAGGCGTCTTCGCTTAGATACTGATAAGGCTGCTAAGGCAAAACGCCTTGCTGAAGAGACCTTACAAAGGAGACGTATTCGCTTAGATCGTGTTAAGGCTGCTTACGCCAAACGTCTTGCAAATGAGACTTCTGCAGAGAGACGTATTCGGTTAGATAGGGCTAAGGCTGCTAAACTCAAACGGTTTGGTAAACTCTCTTCTCCACTGAGACGTTTTTCGTTGGATGCTGCAAAACACACCGTTTTACATCCACGTATTTCGGGAGTGTCTTCTGAAAAAACAAGCCAACAAATGCAAACAAGAGCCATGACTGCACGTTCCACATGCAAACAAACAAAAATTCCAGTCACTGAAGAACCGTCTGACACAGATGATACTCCTCCTCTTCGTGTACTGACATTTTACCAAGTGAACTGCCTTTAATAACTCCCATTACCTCTATGGAAATCAAAAAAGGAAAGGTTCGCAAGGTGTCTGTGCGTATGCGCAAGAAGGGTGTGGAGGAGAGTTTGGAAGAAAGACAACTTCCCTTGGACAAGGAAAAGTCTGCTTTGAAAACACCCCTTTCAATAAAGTCTTTAGAAGGAAGGACAGAACGATTAGGCAAAAAATCTATCACTCTGCCTCAACGACGCAAACAGAAAAAGTTAATGCCTGCAGGAGATCCGTCTGATCCTCAGACTGCTGCCACCTCTTCGTCTGATCCTCAGACTGCTGCCACCTCTTCGTCTGATCCTCAGACTGCTGCCACCTTTTCATCTGATCCTCAGACTGCTGCCACCTCTTTGTCTGATGCTCAGACTCCTGCCACCTCTTCGTCTGATCCTCAGACTGCTGCCACCTCTTCATCTGATGCTCTGACTGCTGCCACCTCTTTGTCTGATGCTCAGACTCCTGCCACCTCTTCTTCTACTATCTTGACTACAACTGAACAGCCTTTACTGCATCGCAAGGCCACATCTAAACGAAAACACTGTGCTGAGGAGACGCCATACAGCAAACAGTGTAAAATTTTGAGGCTTAAAAGGACAAGACAGATGCGTCAAGATACAGAATCTCCTACATCTAGACAAGTCCACTTGGCCCATTTGGCTGCATTACGTCGTGAAGAACGTCAAACTTCTTCTTCCACTTCTATATTGCAACAGGCAGAACGGAATTTATATTCCACTTCTTCATTTATTGAATGTTTGGAATCTACATCCCTTCCACGTCTCATTTATGTAGGATTACATAATAAATTTCTACGTTCATTCTATTCATCTCTCCTACATGAAAGGGGATTTATTGATTAGGATCATGTTATTGCAGAACATTTCTGTGGTTTCATGAATGTAATATGTGAACATTGTGAGGCTCGACATTTTACTGCTGAACGACCATCAGATCAACAGTTTACTCTTTGTTGCCACAAGGGAAAAGTAAAGGTACCATTACCTCAATACCCGCACGTCTTCCAACGCCTGCTGAAAGGAGAGAGTGAGTACAGTCAAAATTTGATGGAGAATATAAGGAGCATTAATAGTTCTTTTGCTTTTGCCTCCATGGGTGCCCATGTTTCTCTACCTCCTGGACATGGACCATACTGCTTTCGAATTCATGGGCAAATTTATCATCGCACTGGAACACTGCATCCTGCTCAAGATCAAACTCCAGCATATGCACAACTGTACATTTTAGATACTCTAAGCGCTACTGACCAACGGCTACAGTCTCCAGAAAATGTTAAATGTAATTCTACTTTAATGAGTATCATTGCTCTTCAATTGGATAATATTAAATCCCTTTGTTTCGGCCTACAAAATGCTACGTCAAGTTGAAGTAGAAGAAGAACAGAAGGCAAGAGAACATGGCACAAAAATGCCAATATTATCATGGCCATTAAACAAGACAGACAGCAAGACCCTAGACGCTATAACAATCCTACTGCCAATGAAGTTGCTGTGGTCTTTGAAAATGCTGATGGAGAGCCACCATTCAATAGAGACATTTTAATTCATTTGAAACCTGATCCAAATAACCCCTTGGCCCCAAAAACACAGCAAGTCAGTATTCTACACAGCAATTTAGATGCATTACTCTATCCTTTATTTTTTCCTCATGGAGAACAAGGCTGGCATGAGGGACTCAAGCATCAAGGCAAAAGTCAACGCCGATTACACAGCTCCAGTATTACTGCTATTTGCTGTCTGTACGGAATCAGTTCAATCCTGTCCTGAATGGTGGCAAACTAACACAGCAGTACTTAGTGGATGCGTATGTAAAAATCGAGGCTAATCGCTTAAATTTTATCCGTCATCATCAAAAGGATTTAAAAGTGGAGGATTATTGCGTACTCCAGGAACATCTTCTGAAACAATCTGTTGACAAAGGTATTCCCATTGGCAAGACGGTTATTTTACCATCTTCTTTTGAAGGCAGTCCCAGAAACATGCAGCAACGCTATCAGGATGCCATGGCTATTGTGACTAAATTTGGACGACCAGATCTTTTTGTAACCATGACCTGTAATCCTAAATGGAGGGAGATTACAAACAATTTAGAGCCATGGCAGCGTGTGGAACATAGACCTGATTTAGTGGCCCGTGTCTTCAGAATTAAATTGGAAGCACTATTAAAAGAAATTAACACTGGATTATTTGGCAAAGTTTTGTGCAATGGTTCATGTTATTGAATTCCAAAAGCGTGGCCTACCACACGCTCACATTTTGATCATTCTGGATGGCAAATCCAAACTAAGAACTGAGGTTGAAGTGGATAATATAGTTTGGGCTGAAATCCCTGATCCAGAAGAATACCCTCTGCTCCATGACATTGTGATGCAACACATGATTCATGGACCCTGTGGTCAACACAACCCCAATTCTCCATGTATGGATCTTGGCAAGTGTAAGAAAGGTTTTCCTAAAGATTTCCAACCAAGAACACTCATAGCTAAGGATGCATACCCTACTTATCAAAGAAAGGAAGGATCATCGTTTCAAATACGTTCAAAGATGATTGATAATTCTTGGTTGTTCCCTATAACCCTTACCTACTATTAACATACAAGTGTCATATTAATGTTGAGGTATGTGCTTCCATTCAAAGTGTTAAATACCTCTTCAAATATGTCTACAAAGGACATGATAAAGCCAATCTTGAAATTTGACAAACTAATATCCACCATGATGAAACACATCAATTCATGGATTCAAGATACGTCAGTGCACCGGAGGCAGCTTGGCGAATATTTGCTTACCCGATGCATAGACAATCGCACTCCATTATTCGCCTTGCTGTACATCTCCCACATTCTCAACCGCTTTATTTTCATGAGGATGACTCTGTTGACGACATCAGTTCCACAATGCACAGAAAATCTACTCTGATGGGCTACTTTGAGCTGAATGAGAGTGACCCGCATGCTCATGATTACTTCTATCCGCCAAATTCCAGAGCACTATGTTTGGAAAGAAGGTGCATGGGAAGTTAGAAAGCGAGGAGGTTCTTCAGTGATTGGAAGAATGTATACTGTCAGTATGAAAGATCAAGAACGGTACTATTTAAGGTTGTTGTTACTGCATGTCAAAGGAGCAACAAGTTTTGACAACATTAAGACTGTTAATGAAGTGACATACCCAACTTTCAAAGAGGCAGCATTAGCTCTTGGATTGCTCTTCGATGACACTGTTTGGAGAAATACTTTATTGGATGCCTGTGTTCTCAACATGCCTGCACAGCTTCGTGATATGTTCGCATATATATGTATTTTTGGTCCTCCAGCTCATCCATTGGAGTTGTGGAAAGAATTTAAAGAAGACTTTATCCAAGACTACTGCCATGCATATCACTCCAACACTGAGAGTGTGAGAATTGTGAAGGATATGCTATGACTGATGTCCAAACTATTCTAAAATTTCATGGCAAAACTTTTACTGATTTTAATCTACCACGACCAAAAAGAAAGCCATACATCGCTCCAGTATACAACAAGGATGATGAGTTAAGAAGAGCTCAGCAAATGAAAGCTACTTTAAATGACCACCAACTTTTGGCCTATGATGCGATCAATCAAGCTTTATACGATAGAAGTGGACAACCTAAATGCTTTTTCATTGACGGTCCAGGTGGCAGTGGCAAAACATATCTGTATGATTTATTAATTCATGAACTAAGAGGAGAAGGCGAAATTGTCTCACCTGCAGCCAGTACAGGGATTGCAGCTAACTTACTGCAAGGAGGTAGAACTATCCATTCGCTTTACGGAATACCAATTCCAATCAATGAAACTTCCGTTTCAAGGATTAAAAATGATACAGATGCTGCACAACATTTTGAAAAGTACCAAACTTTTCATTATTGACGAGTCCACTCTCTTATCTAAATATGCATTGCATGTGATAGATCAACTTTTACGTGATGTCATGACAACAGATATCTCCAAGAAAAATACAACACCTTTTGGAGGGAAAGTCATTGTTCTGGGAGGAGACTTTCGACAGTGTCTGCCTATCATTCCACATGGTACAAGAACAGACATTATAGAGAGTTGTATTAAATACTCACGACAATGGCAGCTTTTCACTCAATTGCCACTCTTCAACAATATGCGCTCCATTGATCCTGATTATAGCCGTTGGTTACTTCAACTGGGAAATGGTGAATTGTCTAATGATTTCAACCTTGGAGATGATACCATTGAAATCCCACAAGACATGATCTGCACTGGCTCAATCATTCTTGCTATATTTGGTGAAAACATTGTCATTGATGTAGATAACAATGAAAGCATTCGAATTGCTGCATCACATGCCATTCTTTGCCCTAAAAATGACCATGTGTGATATGGTGAACTCTAAGGTCATGGATTGCATTGCTGGTGAATACACTGAATACATTAGTGATGATTCCATTGATCCTGATGAGACTGAAGATCCAGATCAATATCCAGTGGAATTTTTGAATTCACTCACACCAACGGGAATGCCTTCTCATCGCCTCAAATTAAAAATCGGTACCATTGTCATGCTTTTGCGCAACTTTAACAGCAGAAAAGGTCTTTGCAATGGGACTCGCTTGATTGTCATTGCTTTGTTTGACAATCTGATTCAAGCAAAAGTCATTACTGGGTCTGCAGAAGGAAATGTGGTGTTTATTCCAAGGATTGATTTATCTCCATCAGAGACTGGATTACCTTTCAAGTTAAGACGTCGACAATTTCCCTTGAAGCCTGCTTTTGCCATGACCATCAACAAATCCCAAGGCCAAACATTGGAGAAAGTAGGGATTTTTTTGCCAGAACCTGTTTTTGGACATGGACAGTTATATGTGGCTTTTTCACGAGTGAAAAGAAGATGTAATGTTAAGGTGAAAGTGCTGGATACACCCATTCAAGGAAAGTTGGTGCCTAATTCTGAAAAAGTCTTTACTAAAAATATTGTGTATAAGAATATTTTACTTAAATTCTTTAGATATATATTACACTTTCATACATGATGGATATAACAATGAAAGCATTCACATTGCTGCATCACATGACAATCTTTGCCCTAAAAATGTCCATGTGGAAATGGTGAACTCTCAGGTTATGGATTGCATTGCTGGTGAATACACTGAGTACATTAGTGATGATTCCATTCAGACTGAAGATTCAGACCAATATCCAGTGGAATTTTTAAATTCACTCACACCAATGAGAATGCCTTATCATCGCCTCAAATTACACATTGGTACCATTGTCATGCTTTTCCGCACCTTTAACAGCATAAAAGGTGTTTGCAATGGGAATCGCTTCATTGTGATCACTTTGTTTGACAATCTCATTCAAGCAAAAGTCAGTTCTGGGTCTGCAGAAGGAATTGTGTTGTTTATTTCAAGGATTGATTTATCTCCATCATAGACTGCCTTACATTTTAAGTTAACACATCGACAATTTCCCATGAAGTCTACTTTTCCCATGACCATCAACAAATCCCAAGGCCAAATACTGGAGAAAGTAGGGATTTTTGCCCCACAATTCATTTTTGGACATGGACAGTTATATGTGGCTTTTTCATGAGTGAAAAGAAGATGTATTGTTAAGGTGAAAGTACTGCATACACCCATTCAAGGAAAGTTGCTGCCTCATTCTGAAAAAGTCTTTACAAAAAATATTCTCTAAAGAATTTATAATAAAATATTCTTATAGATATATATTACAGTTACATACCTGATGGATATAACAATGAAAGCATTCACATTGCTGCATCACATGACAATCTTTGTCCTAAAAATGTCCATGTGGAAATGGTGAACTCTCAGGTTATGGATTGCATTGCTGGTGAATACACTGAGTACATTAGTGATGATTCCATTCAGACTGAAGATTCAGACCAACATCCAGTGGAATTTTTAAATTCACTCACACCAATGGGAATGCCTTATCATCGCCTCAAATTACACATTGGTACCATTGTCATGGTTTTGCGCACCTTTAACAGCATAAAAGGTCTTTGCAATGTGAATCGCTTCATTGTGATCACTTTGTTTGAGAATCTTATTCAAGCAAAAGTCAGTTCTGGGTCTGCAGAAGGAAATGTGTTGTTTATTTCAAGGATTGATTTATCTCCATCAGAGACTGGCTTACCTTTTAACTTAACACATTGACAATTTACCGTGAAGTCTACTTTTCCCATGACCATCAACAAATCCCAAGGCCAAACAGTGGAGAAAGTAGGGATTTTTTGCACCACAACCCGTTTTTGGACATGGACAGTTATATGTGGCTTTTTCACAAGTGAAAAGAAGATGTATTGTTGAGGTGAAAGTACTGCATACACCCATTCAAGGAAAGTTGCTGCCTCTTTCAGAAAAAGTCTTTACAAAAAATATTGTCTATAAGAATATTTTATTTTAAATTCTTTAGATATATCCATCATGTATTAAATGTAATATATAACAATGAAAGCATTCACATTGCTGCATCACATGACAATCTTTGTCCTAAAAATGTCCATGTGGAAATGGTGAACTCTCAGGTTATGGATTGCATTGCTGATGAATACACTGAGTACATTAGTGATGATTCCATTCAGACTGAAGATTCAGACCAATATCCAGTGGAATTTTACATTCACTCACACCAATGGGAATGCCTTATCATCGCCTCAAATTACACATTGGTACCATTGTCATGGTTTTGCGCACCTTTAACAGCATAAAAGGTCTTTGCAATGGGAATCGCTTCATTGTGATCACTTTGTTTGACAATCTCATTCAAGCAAAAGTCAGTTCTGGGTCTGCAGAAGGAAATGTGGTGTTTATTTCAAGGATTGATTTATCTCCATCAGAGACTGCCTTACCTTTTAACTTAACACATTGACAATTTACTGTGAAGTCTACTTTTCCCATGACCATCAACAAATCCCAAGGCCAAACAGTGGAGAAAGTAGGGATTTTTTGCCCCACAACCCGTTTTTGGACATGGACAGTTATATGTGGCTTTTTCACGAGTGAAAAGAACATGTATTGTTAAGGTGAAAGTGCTGCATACACCCATTCAAGGAAAGTTGCTGCCTCATTCAGAAAAAGTCTTTACAAAAAATATTGCCTATAAGAATATTTTATTTTAAATTCTTTCGATATATATTACATTTACATACCTGATGGATATAACAATGAAAGCATTCACATTGCTGCATCACATGACAATCTTTGTCCTAAAAATGTCCATGTGGAAATGGTGAACTCTCAGGTTATGGATTGCATTGTTGATGAATACACTGAGTACATTAGTGATGATTCCATTCTGACTGAAGATTCAGACCAATATCCAGTGGAATTTTTACATTCACTCACACCAATGGGAATGCCTTATCATCGCCTCAAATTACACATTGGTACCATTGTCATGATTTTGCACACCTTTAACAGCATAAAAGGTCTTTGCAATGGGAATCGCTTCATTGTCATCACTTTGTTTGACAATCTCATTCAAGCAAAAGTGATTACTGGGTCTGCAGAAGGAAATGTGGTGTTTATTCCAAAGATTTATTTATCTCCATCAGACACTGCCTTACCTTTCAAGTTAAGACGTCAAACAATTTCCCGTGAAGTCTACTTTTTCCATGACCATCAACAAATCCCAAGCCAATACACTGAAGAAAGTATGGATTTTTTGTCACAAACAGTTTTTGGACATGGACAGTTTTATGTGGATTTTTCACGAGTGAAAATACGATGCAATGTTAAGGTGAAAGTGTTGGATACACCCATTCAAGTCAAATTGCTGCCCAGTAGTGAAATACTCTTTACTACAAATATTCTCTCTAATAATATTTTATTTAAAATTCTTTAGATACATATTAGATTTAAATACATATTTACTTTCTAATTAAATATAAATATTACAATAAATTAGTTTAGTCATAGATGTATAGCAATAAAAAAAAAAAAAATATTATTTGTTATACAAAAAGATATTAAAATTAGTTCTTATATATACAATAGTTATTTAAGAAATATAGTCATTAGTGTACATTTTCAATTACAATATAGTATAGAGAAATATTTTATTTTAAATTCTTTATATGCATATTACATTTTGATACATAATTATTTTCTAATTAAACAAAAATATTACCATAAAATAGTTTAGCCATAGATCTAAAGTACTAAAAAAAAAATAAAAATTACTTTACCCATAGCTGTATAGGAATTGACCAAAAAAATTATAAAAAAATTGTTTAAAAATAGATGTATAGCAATAGAAATAATCCAACATACCAAACAAATTACTTTAGTTTTAGATAAAGACATTATAATTAGTTATTAGATATTAAATACGTCTTTAAGAAATATAGTCCTTAGTTTTGCTTTTCACTGAAAATATAGTGTATAAAAATATTTTTACTTTCAATTATTTACATACATATTCTATTTAGATACATACTTTCTAATTAAACACAAATATTACAATAATTTAATTTAGCTATAGATGTAGAAGAATAGAAATAGACAAAAATACCAAAAATATTAATTTCGTTATAAACATATTATAAATAGGTTTTAGATATAAAATAGTTATTTAAAATATATTGTTCTTACTTTTTTAGCTTTTAAAATTTCTTTTTAAATTTCATTGTATATGTATATAAACACACATTTTGTAGTAGATTGTAGATGTGTATCATCTAAATGCTTGCATTTAGTGATAATAACCTGAAGCTCCAGCAGGATAGCTGCTGCGAGATTTTATTTTCTTTTTACACAGGGTCAGGTTTTTGTCAACAGCTAAGGCTGCCTTCACATTTGCAGATGCATCTGCAGCGTTTTGAAAATGCATCTGCATGCACATGGTAGACCCTAGCTTTATAATGGGACGCACGGTGTCTGCAGATGCTTGCAGGCAGCCGTGCACACACATTTACTCCTATATGTGATCTGTGCGCAGGCGGATGCCTGCATACAAATCACACACTCCCACCCTCACCAGGATGCAACATGTCGTGTCCCTGCTGCGGAGGAGAGTCTGTGATCTGTACCCAAGCATCTGCCTGCGCAGAGATCACATATAGCAGTGAATGGTTGTGCTCGGCTGTCTGGAAGCATCTGCAGACACTGTGCGTCCCATTATAAAGATAGGGTTTACCGTCTGCATGCAGATGCATCTGCAATATGGTGCAGATGCATCTGCAAGTTTGAAGGCAGCATTAGAGACGGGTGGGACAGCTGTTCACACACATCTCTATCTTGAAGTGTGTTCTGTACATATAAATACATACATACATATAGGTACATATTTAGACACATAGGGAAAGAATAGACATTTTCATTTTAAATCTGACTTATTCTGCTATTTGTGGAATTTATAGTGTGAACACATCAATTTTGACACTTGCTGTCTAATGGTGACCTACAGCACTCTTACTGTAAGTTGCATGAAATGTTAATGCAATTTGTGCTTTACTTGCAGTAGTTGCGGCACATGTGCTTTCAACAGTTTCAACTGCCAAAATCACAGTTAGCTTTGATTTTTAGTGGTTGCATTTAGTCAACCTGTTAAAGCTGTGCTTGCCGTATTTACTACAAGCTAATTGCAAGTTCCATATACATTACATGTTACTTGCTAAAAGTGAGCTGTAGGTAGGTCCTTTGGTGCAAAGTGCAGAAATTGTATTTGGTTATTCTACACCTTCTGCAAATAGCCAAAAAATATCTGCTTTAAAAGGAGTCTAACTATTAATTATTAGGGGTAGAGTAGAGTAGGTCCCACCAGTTGTAAGGCTACCTTCCCGTGGTTGGTGGGGAAACATGTACTGGCTCAATCATAGATTATTAATATTCATATATAAATTGAATATACGTAGTCTGTACAAAACATCAGTGCCAGTATCTGTACGAAAAGCCTTGCCTTAGAATCATGACATGTACTACACTGATATATACCATATAAACATTGGTAGTTGATAGATAGATATCATGTCTTATGTGCATTATTGTCAGATTTGAATGAATAATGTATATATGCATGCTACATTCCCGATTCTTTTACAATTGGAGCCGCCATCTATCATGGAATAATTGGATTATTAGTTAAAAATCTAATTTAATAAACTATACACCAGTTCTAGAATCCCGATGCAATCGCATCGGGCTCACAGCTAGTATTATATACTAGCTGTGAGCCCGATGCAAATGCATTGGGATTCTAGAACGTGGCAATATTATTTGCATTAATAGCATTATTATTACCATTAATAGCATAATTATTAGCATTAACAGCATTATTAATAGCATTATTAATAGCAATAATAGTACTAATGATAGTATTGTTATTAGTATTAATAGCATTATTACCATAAATAGCATTAATAATAGTGTTAATAGCATTATTATGAGGAGTAATACCATTATTAGCATTAATAAAATTATTAATAGCATTAATAGAATTAAAATAGCATTATTAATAGGATTAATAGCATGATTATTAGCCTTAATAGCATTAATAGCATTAATATTAGCATGAATAGCATTAATAGCATTATTAATAACATTAATAGCATTATTAATAGCATTAATAGCCTAAATAATAGAATTAATAGCATAAATAATCGCATTAATAGCATGAGTATTAGCATAAAGAGCATTAATAGCAATATTATTAGCATTATTAGAATTTTGAATAACATAAATAGCATGATTATTAGCCTTAATAGCATTATTAATAGCGTTAATATTATTATTATTAGCATTATTAGCATTAATATTAGCATTAATAGCATAATTATTAGCATTAATAGCATTATTATTAGCAGTAATAGCATTATTATTAGCAGTAATAGCATTATTAATAGCATTAATAGCATTTAATAATACAATTAATAGCATTAATATTATCATTAATAGCATTAATAGTATTATTAATATCATGAATAGCATTATTAATAGCATTAATAGCATTAATAGCATTATTAATAGCATTAATACCATTATTAATAGCATTAATAGCATAAATAATAGAATTAATAGCATAAATAATCGCATTAATAGCATCACTATGAGCATAAAGAGCATTAATAGCAATATTATTAGCATTAATAGCATTTTAATATCATAAATATCATGATTATTAGCCTTAATAGCATTATTAATAGCGTTAATATGATTATTATTAGCATTATTAGCATTAATATTAGCATTAATAGCATAATTATTAGCATAAATAGCATTATTATTAGCAGTAATAGCATTATTATTAGCATTAATATCATTATTAATAGCATTAAAAGCATTAATAATACAATTAATAGCATTAATATTAGCATTAATAGCATTAATAGTATTATTAATAGCATGAATAGCATTATTAATAGCATTAATAGCATTAATAGCATTAATAGCATTATTAATAGCATTAATAGCATAAATCATAGAATTAATAGCATAAATAATCGTATTAATAGCATTACTATGAGCATAAAGAGCATTAATAGCAATATTATTAGCATTAATAGCATTTTGAATATCATAAATAGAATGATTATTAGCCTTAATAGCATTATTAATAGCGTTAATATGATTATTATTAGCATTATTAGCATTAATATTAGCAGTAATAGCATAATTATTAGCATTAATAGCATAATTATTAGCATTATTAGCATTATTATTAGCAGTAATAGCATAATTATTAGCATTAATAGCATTAATAGCAATATTATTTTGCATTAATAGCATTATTATTACCATTAATAGCATAATTATTAGCAATAAGAGCATAATTATTAACATTAATAGCATTAATAGCAATATTATTTGCATTAATACCATTATGATTACCATTAATAGCATAATTATTAGCATTAATAGCATAAATATATTAGCATTAATAGCATAATTATTAGCATTAATAGTATAAATATTAGCATTAATAGCATAATTAATAGAATTAATAGCATAAATATTAGCATTAATAGCAAAATTATTAACATTAATAGCATTAATAGCAATATTATTTGCATTAATAGCATTATTATTACCATAATAGCATAATTATTAGCATAATAGCATAATATAAACATTAATAGCAAATTATTAGCATTAATAGCATTAATAGCAATATTATTATGCATTAATACCATATGATTACCATTAATAGCATAATTATTAGCATTAATAGCATAATAATTAGCATTAATAGCAATATTATTAGCATTAATAGTATAAATATTAGCATTAATAGCATAATTATTAGCATTAATAGCATAAATATTAGCATTAATAGCAATATTATTTGCATTAATAGCATTATTATTACCATTAATAGCATAATTATTAGCAATAATAGCATAATTATTAATATTAATAGCATTTAATAATAGCATTAATATAGCAATATATTTGCATTAATAGCATTTTTTATTACATTTTGCCTAATTATTAGCATTAATAGCATATATATTACATTTAATAGCATTAATAATATAATGTTAATAGCAAATTATTTTGCATTAATAGCATATTATTACCATTAATAGCATAATTATTACATTAATAGCATAATTATTAGCATTAATAGCATTAATTATATATAGCAATAGCATTATTAATAGCCATTAAAAAATTATAAGTACAATTAATAGCATATATAGCTTATATTTATTTTATTATTATTTATTAATTATTAATATTTTTAATTTATTTTTTTATTATTTTTTTATTATTTTTAATTATTTTTTTATATATTAATATTATTATTTAAATGAGCTGAGCAAGACCCAGTTCTCTTCAGGTCCGCTAAAGGGCTGATATTATTAGCATATATTTATTTTTTTTATTATTTTATTTTATTTATTATTTATTATTTTATATTTATTTTTTTATTATTTTTTTAATTATTTTTTATTATATTTTTTATTATTAAATTTTTATTTATAAAGTGAGCCTGAGGAGAGACCCATTTTTTAGCAGGTCCGCTGAAAGGCTGATATTATTAGCATATATTTATTTTATTTTATTATTATTTTTATTTAATTATTAATTATTTTTTATTTATTTTTTTATTATTTTTTATTATTTTTTAATTATTTTTTTTATTATTAAATTTATTATTTATTTAAAGTGAGCCTGAGGCAGAGACCCAGTTCTCTTTCAGGTCCGCTGAAAGGGCTGATATTATTAGCATATATTTATTTTATTTTTATTATTTTTTTTTTAATTATTATTATTTTTTATTTATTTTTTTATTATTTTTTTATTATTTTTTAATTATTTTTTTATTATTAAATTTATTATTTATTTAAAGTGAGCCTGAGGTAGAGACCCAGTTCTTTTTCAGGTCCGCTGAAAGGGCTGATATTATTAGCATATATTTATTTTTTTTATTATTTTTTTATTTAATTATTTATTATTTTTTATTTATTTTTTTATTATTTTTTAATTATTTTTTAATTATTTTTTTTATTATTAAATTTATTATTTATTTAAAGTGAGCCTGAGGCAGAGACCCAGTTCTCTTTCAGGTCCGCTGAAAGGGCTGATATTATTAGCATATATTTATTTATTTTATTATTATTTTTATTTATATTATAATTATTTTTTTATTTATTTTTTATTATTTTTTTAATTATTTTTTATTATTTTTTTTATATTATTAAATTTATTATTTATTTAAAGTGAGCCTGAGGAGAGACCCAGTTCTCTTTCAGGTCCGCTGAAAGGGCTGATATTATTAGCATATATTTTTTTTTTTATTATTATTTTTTTTATTATTTATTATTTTTTATTTATTTTTTTATTATTTTTTAATTATTTTTTAATTATTTTTTTATTATTAAATTTATTATTTATTTAAAGTGAGCCTGAGGAGAGACCCAGTTCTTTTTCAGGTCCGCTGAAAGGGCTGATATTATTAGCATATTTATTTTTTTTATTATTATTTTTATTTAATTATTTATTATTATTTTTATTTATTTTTTTATTATTTTTTTAATTATTTTTTAATTATTTTTTTTATTATTAAATTTATTATTTATTTAAAGTGAGCCTGAGGCAGAGACCCAGTTCTCTTTCAGGTCCGCTGAAAGGGCTGATATTATTAGCATATATTTATTTTTTTTATTATTATTTTTATTTAATTATTTATTATTTTTTATTTATTTTTTTATTATTTTTTATTATTTTTTAATTATTTTTTTTATTATTAAATTTATTATTATTTAAAGTGAGCCTGAGGCAGAGACCCAGTTCTCTTTCAGGTCCGCTGAAAGGGCTGATATTATTAGCATATTTTATTTTTTTATTATTATTTTTTATTTAATTATTTATTATTTTTTATTTATTTTTTATATTTTTTTTATTATTTTTTAATTATTTTTTTTATTATTAAATGTATTATTTATTTAAAGTGAGCCTGAGGCAGAGACCCAGTTCTCTTTCAGGTCCGCTGAAAGGGCTGATATTATTAGCATATATTTATTTTTTTTATTATTATTTTTATTTAATTATTTATTATTTTTTATTTATTTTTTTATTATTTTTTAATTATTTTTTAATTATTTTTTTTATTATTAAATTTATTATTTATTTAAAGTGAGCCTGAGGCAGAGACCCAGTTCTCTTTCAGGTCTGCTGAAAGGGCTGATATTATTAGCATATATTTATTTTTTTTATTATTATTTTAATTTAATTATTTATTATTTTTTATTTATTTTTTTATTATTTTTTAATTATTTTTTAATTATTTTTTTTATTATTAAATTTATTATTTATTTAAAGTGAGCCTGAGGCAGAGACCCAGTTCTCTTTCAGGTCCGCTGAAAGGGCTGATATTATTAGCATATATTTATTTTTTTTATTATTATTTTTATTTAATTATTATTTTTTTTTTATTTATTTTTTTATTATTTTTTAATTATTTTTTAATTATTTTTTTTTATTATTAAATTTATTATTTATTTAAAGTGAGCCTGAGGCAGAGACCCAGTTCTCTTTCAGGTCCGCTGAAAGGGCTGATATTATTAGCATATATTTATTTTTTTTATTATTATTTTTATTTAATTATTTATTATTTTTATTTATTTTTTTATTATTTTTTAAATATTTTTTAATTATTTTTTTTATTATTAAATTTATTATTTATTTTAAGTGAGCCTGAGGCTGAGACACAGTTCTCCTTCAGGTCCGCTAAAAGGCTCATATTATTAACATTAGCGGTGTGTCGGCGAATTAACGGCCGGGCCCCTGGTTCTATTTGTCGGCCCCAAAATCGCGGACACACCGCTAATGTATGTCTATGGGCAGTGAGGGTCGAATTCTGATTGGTCGGCGTCAGCAGAGAGCGACCAATCAGAAATCGAGCTGACTGCCCATAGACATGCATTAGCGGTGTGTCCGCGATTTTAGGGCCGACAAATAGAACCAGGTGGGCGGCCATAAAATCGGCGACACACCGCTAATGTATTTCAATGGGATATGAGGTGCTCTTCTGATTGGCTGAGGCATTAGACAGCGACCAATCAGAAGAGCAGCTCACATCTCATAGAGATAGAATGGGGGATTTTTCGTCCATTCTATCTTAATGAGAAGTGAAGAAGACGTCGGAGATGGAAGTTGGCGGAAAGAAGACAGAAGACCCCGGGGGCCGGACGAAGAGCCGGAGATGGCGGAAAGAAGAGAGAAGAGCGGCGGGGCCGGAGGAAGAGGACAGCTGGCCGGACGAAGGACTTGTGGATCGGACGGACGATCAGATGACTAAGAAGGCATGTAAGTGATCGACGGGGGCGTTGGGTTGGGGGACGGCGGGGGCTTCGGGTGTAGGGGTTAGGTGTTAGCGGTGTGAGCTTAGGAGGGCGGCGGGGCTTAGGGGATAGGGCTTAGGTGCGCAGGGCTTAGGGGGTAGGGGGGGTAGGGGTTTAGGTGCGGCTTCGGGGGTAGGGGGTTAGGTGCGGCTTAGGGGGTAGGGGCTTGCGGCAGAGGGTAGTGGCTGCAGGGGTAGTGGCTTAGGGCGGCAGGGGGGTAGGGGCTTCGCGGCGGGGTAGTGGCTTAGGGGTTAGGTGCGGCAGAGGGTAGTGGCTGCGGCGGGTAGTGGGTTAGGGCGGCAGGGGGTAGGGGCTTGCGGCAGAGGGTAGTGGCTGCGGCGGGGTAGTGGCTTAGGGCGGCAGGGGGTAGGGGCTTCGGCGGCGGGGTAGTGGCTTAGGGTTAGGTGCGGCAAGAGGGTAGTGGCTGCGGCGGGTGGGAGTGGCTTAGGGCGGCAGGGGGTAGGGGCTTGCGGCAGAGGGTAGTGGCTGCGGCGGGGTAGTGGCTTAGGGCGGCAGGGGGTAGGGGCTTCGGCGGCGGGGTAGTGGCTTAGGGGTTAGGTGCGGCAGAGGGTAGTGGCTGCGGCGGGGTAGTGGCTTAGGGCGGCAGGGGTAGGGGCTTGCGGCAGAGGGTAGTGGCTGCGGCGGGGTAGTGGCTTAGGGCGGCAGGGGGTAGGGGCTTCGGCGGCGGGGTAGTGGCTTAGGGTTAGGTGCGGCAGAGGGTAGTGGCTGCGGTGGGGTAGTGGCTTAGGGCGGCAGGGGGTAGGGGCTTGCGGCAGAGGGTAGTGGCTGCGGCGGGGTAGTGGCTTACGGCGGCAGGGGGTAGGGGCTTCGGTGGCGGGGTAGTGGGTTAGGGGTTAGGTGCGGCAGAGGGTAGTGGCTGCGGCGGGGTAGTGGCTTAGGGCGGCAGGGGGTAGGGGCTTGCGGCAGAGGGTAGTGGCTGCGGCGGGGTAGTGGCTTAGGGGCGCAGGGGTAGGGGCTTCGGCGGTGGGGTAGTGGCTTAGGGGTTAGGTGCGGCAGAGGGTAGTGGCTGCGGCGGGGTAGTGGCTTAGGGCGGCAGGGGTAGGGGCTTGCGGCAGAGGGTAGTGGCTGCGGCGGGATAGTGGCTTAGGGCGGCAGGGGGTAGGGGCTTCGGCGGCGGGGGTAGTGGCTTAGGGGTTAGGTGCGGCAGAGGGTAGTGGCTGCGGCGGGGTAGTGGCTTGGGCGGCAGGGGGTAGGGGCTTGAAGCAGAGGGTATTGGCTGCGGCGGGGTAGTGGCTTACAGCGGCAGGGGGTAGGGGCTTCACGGCGGGGGTAGTGGCTTAGGGGTTAGGTGCGGCAGAGGGTAGTGGCTGCGGCGGGGTAGTGGCTTAGGGCGGCAGGGGGTAGGGGCTTGCGGCAGAGGGTAGTGGCTGCGGCGGGGTAGTGGCTTAGGGCGGCAGGGGGTAGGGGCTTCGGCGGCGGGGTAGTGGCTTTAGGGGTTAGGTGCGGCAGAGGGTAGTGGCTGCGGCGGGGTAGTGGCTTAGGGCGGCAGGGGGTAGGGGCTTGCGGCAGAGGGTAGTGTCGGCGGCGGGGTAGTGGCTTAGGGTGGCAGGGGGTAGGGGCTTCGGCGGCGGGGTGGGTAGTGGCTTAGGGCGGGCAGGGGGTAGGGGCTTCGGCGGGACTTAGGGGGTAGGGGGTAGTGGCTTAGGGCGGCAGGGGGTAGGGGTGTTTTAGAGCATGGCGCTGTAGTGTACAGCGCGATGTAAACAGGATGGTTATAAAGGAAGCTGTTATTGCGCCAGAGTTTCTCTACCGAGTTATTTTGGGGGTTTGATACTTCAAATATTACAGGGGAGTGATCTGACCATACTCTGGGAGCTATTAGAATAGTTTTAAATTTAGGGAGTGAAAATATACTTGTAAGAACTAAATCAATCCTAGCGTGGGAATTGTGGGTTCCAGAGGATTGCGTAAATTCTAGGGAGGACGTGTGGAGACATCTAGAAACGTCATATGAATCCGATTTAAGCAACCATGGGTCAAGTGAAGAGGATTGACGTCTAGACTTGTTAGAGGAATCCAGGGAGGGATTTGGAACAATGTTAAAATCTCCAAAAAGGATTAAGTTGCCTTGTTGATTTTGAGTAATAATATGCATTATTTTGTTCAAGGAACGATATTTGGCCTTGGTTGGGTACATAAACATTTTGCAAAAGTGAAAATTTGGTGATTAAGTTTGCAGATTAAAATAATATACCTCCCATCTGGGTAATTAATACTTGAAATAAGTTCAAACAAATCCGAATTTTTGATTTAACAGGGCGACACCCCACTTTTTTTAGAGTTATTATCATGGATTATATTCTGGAAATCTCTATGGGCAAATCGGGGAGGTTTAACAGAGGAAATTTTTGTCTCCTGGAGAGCTACAATATCAGCCTTATGGTTCTTGATTATCTTCCAGCAAAGAAGCGACGTTGTGAAGTGTTAAGACCATTGACATTATGAGTGAGAAATCTAAGGGACATGACTAATTTGGACAAGAAATGATAAAGGCTCAATATTTGGTGAAATATGACAATCTGATATATCTTCACATGTCATCTCTCAAAGTTAACCGTAGAGTGTTCAAAAAACAGTACAGATCGGAATAAGTCTATAACTTTATATACAGGCAGGAAATTAAAAGAAACACAAACTTAACCAAACAGTAGAAGTAGACCTCAGTGCAGGTACAAATCCAATTAACAAAACAAAATTCAGAGTTCCAAACAAGGAGGGACTAAACAGTATGATGGCATCCTCCTAGATGGGACTAAAGTTTACAGCCTAATGCCTCAGCCAAGTGTACAGACTTAAAACGTCAGGTGAATGTTAACACCTAGTTCCCTGAAGAGTTTCGCCCACATCAGCAGTGTCAGAAATACCGTAATTATTCCCTTGTTGGTAAAACAGGACCTTTGTAATATTGAAACCCCATTTGTAAGGGATCTGATTATTACGCAAAACATCCGTGACCTTGATTAGGTTTTTAAGTTGGGACATTGTCTCCCTCGACAAATCAGCAAAGACCTTGATGGAATCATACGGTTTGGGAAGGGACTTCTTATGCTTAAGAAATTCCATCAGCTTTTCTTTGGTTTGATAAAAGTGGAACTTAGTAATCACGTCCCTTGGGACATCAGGCTTTAGATGTTTGGGTTTGGGCAGGCGATGTGTCCTATCCAATGTGATCTCTAAGTCAGAAAGAGCTGGGATCGCAGTTTTAACCAGTTTCTGGATATATGGGGCAAGCTGGTCAGACTTGACAGTCTCTGGTGTGGCTCTAAATTTTAAATTCTGTCATCTACCCCTGTCCTCCAGGTCAGTGAGCTTGTTTTTTTTTTTAACATCATATTTATTCAATTTTTCCACCAAAGTTTTCTTCCAACAAAAATAGTTTACATTCGGTATAATCATAATATACAAAATCAGAGCAAGACAATCATACAAAAAATTAAACAAACATTTTAATAGACATTTTTGCATGTCAAATCGGTGTATTTATCATATAACAAAAACCACAATGCTCCCAAATCTCCAAGTAATATCCAAGTGCCGCAAGGTATGGGCAAGGACCCCTCCAATACCACCTACTCAAGGCTTTATGTCTCAATATCTAATACCGTTTATATTCCAGCGGTGGATGTACGAGACCTTGCCATCTTATAAATCTATCTGTAAGTGTGAGTCCCTATCTTTACTCCCTTATAACATATTTCTTATCCTACATTAGTCGTCCCAAAGTCCCCCCTAATTCCTCCAGAAGGTACCATGAAGTGTCTTTAAGTGGGACCATGATATGACGTATCGCTTCCCCTGAGGTCTTGGCTTCTATGAAGCTCCTCCATTTCTCCATGAAGGCCACTATCATCGCCTCCTTAATCTCTTAGCACCTCTCGTCTATCTATTTCCAGCGCTCTGTCCAAGCCCCATCACCATGTCAGACTCTCCCGGTAAATCCGGTCGTAGCCAGAAAAGGAGTAGCAGGCGTTTCGCTAACAGCATAAGGACATGAGCCAAACGCAAGGCCCCTCTGTGACTCCCAGGCGTCTCCAAGTCCTGGAATATCCATTTCGAGGGTTCCATAGCATAGTGATATTTACAGTAACTATAGAGCAGGGCATCTACCATGCTCCAGAATACTTGGACCTTAGGGCATTTCCATATACCATGTATCATATCAGTTTTTTCCCGCTGACATTTCGGGCAATTAAGTAGGCGATCTGGATTGGATACAGAACGCGGGAAGTTAAATCCGTATACCATCGCATGAATGATGCGGAAATGTGAATCTCTCCACTGTTCACTGGAAACATAGCGCCGTACTTTATCCCACCCTGTCAAAATAGTGTCCTGCACTGAGTCATCCTCCAAATATCTCCTCCACAACGGAGAACAATCCCGAGTCCCCACTCGGTGACAGAATGACCCTAAGTTCCCTATATATGGAAGAGATGCTCAGCTGCGAAGATTCCATGTTAATTAGCCTGTCACAAACGTTTGGGGACAGTTCCTTGGATACATCACGTAGTCGTGCCATGACGTGATTTTTTATTTGCATATATTGGAGACCCTGTGTCCCCCCCAGTCCAAAATTGCCCAGAATCTCCAACCCCGTCATCCAACGTCCTTCCGTCTTATGTAGCAGATCGCCCATCTTCAACACCCCCTTCCTTCTCCAGTCTCTGAATAGTGCGTTGTCACGTCCCATAGTAAAGTCAGGGAAGGCCCATGGATTAAGATTTTTAGAGACCCTCCAGGACAGGCCACATTTCTTCCTGACCGCCTTCCATGCCGCAATTGTGTCCTTGCAGACAACGGCTGACTTGATATGAGGCGGAATGCTTGCTAGGGATGAATGTAGGAGGGAACAACGGTCCCAAGGGGCACAGAATTCCACCTCAAGTGGGCCAGCAGAATATCTGTTAGCAGCTGTGATCCACTCTACTACGTGCCGCAGCAAACATGCCAGATTATAACCCCTCAAGTCAGGTAAATTCGTACCCCCCCAGCTCGCGGTAACATCAACGTACCCAGACGAAGTCTAGGTCTCTTTCCCTTCCACACGAACGTGGAGAATGCCCTGTTAATCCTACGTACGTCAACATGTTTCAACAGTAGGGGAATTGTTTGTAAAGGATAGAGAAGTCGGGCAAAACTTACCATCTTTACTAAATGACATCGACCCAACAGGGAAAGTGGAAGATTTGCCCACCTTTTCAGTTCCTGTTGAATTTTGTCAAAAAGTGGGGAGTAATTAAGGGTGTAGACCTGTCTCGGTGTCCTGCCTAACTGGATCCCTAGGTATTTGATGTGAGAGTTGGCCAACGGAATTCCCAATGCGTTCGCAGTTTCCCTTAAAGCTCCCCCCCTCTAATACTCAGTATTTCGCATTTTCGTCTGTTTAAGGAAAACCCCGCAAAGATTCCAAATGACTCAATGCCCCTAATCAACATAGGCAGATCACTTTCCGGGTTATCCAAAAAGAGAACGATATCATCTGCGAATAGAGCAGATTTCACCTCGCAGCGTCCCACTTTAATTCCTGAAAATGGGCTAGCATTATTAATGTATCTCGCCAGGGCTCCAGGGCTATATTAAACAATAGAGGCGATAGTGGGCACCCCTGCCGAGTCCCTTTCTGTAGCGGAAATTTCGGTGACAGGAAGCCCGGGGTGTGCACCCTCGCAGTAGGGTTAGAATAAAGATTAGAAATAAAGCTACGAAATCTGCCCTCTATGCCCATTCTATTCATAACCAGATCCAGCCATGGCCACCGGACATTATCAAACGCCTTTTCTGCGTCCAAGGTGACCATGGCCGGATCTTTACCCTCCTGTCTGGCACTATTTCGCACCACGTCCAACACCAATAACGCCTTGCGGATGTTAGTCACTGCGGAACGCCCTTTAACAAACCCAGATTGGTGAGCCTCAATGAGTTCTGGGAGGACCTGGGCCAGCCTGTCTGCCATTATTTTAGATAGAAGTTTAAGGTCCACATTTACGAGAGATATAGGCCTGTAATTTGCCGGATTTTCTCTATCTTTATCTCCTTTGGGCAACAATTTAATATAGGCCATATTCGTGTCGTTAGGTATAGGGTCACCCATGGTAAATCTATTAAACATCCCCGTCAGTGTCGGGGTCACCTCCTCTCTCAGGATTTTATAAAACTCCCCCGTATAACCGTCTGGGCCTGGTGCCTTATTAGTACCCAATTTCCTGATGGCTGAGTCGACCTCGGATTCCGATATGGGTTTGTTAAGAACGTCCAGATCTGCTTCCGAGATCGAGTCAAGGTGTATCTTTCGTAACCATTCTTCTCCTCCCGACATTTGTTCTCCCTGTACTCTATAAAGCTTTCGGTAAAAGTCTCCCAGTACATTATATAATGTCTCTTGGGCTAGTAACCACTTCCCCACCCTGACGACGTAGTCCCATAATCGGATTAGGTAATCTGCGACCCCTAGCCAGGTTCGCCAGTAACTTCCCCGCCACGTATCATGATTTCCCTGGTCTCTGCCAATCTGTCAAAATCTTCCTCGCCTCTGTCCATTTCTGTCTGTCGGACTGATTACATGTGAGGCGGAATGTCCTGTAAGCGTCTGTGACTTTCGCGCTCGCCACGGAGTACTGTTCTGTCAGCTTCTTCTTTTGTGTTAAAGTATGAGCAATAATTTGTCCTCTAACCACTGCCTTCCCCGCTCCCCAGAACAACGTATGGTCGTGTTATCTCTCAAGAACTCAAGCCACCATTCTTTAAGTCTGGTCCTAAAGTCTCCCAGTTTCGACAGATGTGAGGGAAAGCGCCACAGGATGTCCGATCCTTTAGGTTGAACATCAAGGATGTCCAAAGACACCGGACTGTGGTCTGAGATGACCATTGGCTCAATCTCTGCACCCTCTATGGATCGCAACATTTTCGTATTCGCCAGGAACATATCTAATCGTGACCAAGACGAGTGGGGGTACGAGTAATGAGTATATTCCAACTCCTGTGGGTGTAGAGTTCGCCACACATCTGCCAAACCCAAAGACCTCACCATGTCAGCTAATGCTCCTCCCCGCCTAGGTGCTCCTATAAGACCGGAAGTCCCGTAGGTATCCCTCCTCCTATCCAAATCTTCAGTCATTACTTCGTTAAAGTCGCCTCCAATTATTATATTTGGTTCACTATCCTCCAACCACCTCGTCTGTAAATCTCTAAGGAACTGACCCCCGCGGGCCGTTTGGAGCATAGATGTTATATAGACTTAACCGTTGAGCCTTTACTTCCAGGACTAAATGTAGTACCCTCCCCTCTTGGTCTCTAGATACCGATACCTCAGTATGAGCTAGATGTTTGTTAACTAGTATTAATACCCCAGCTTTACGGTCTTGTGCACCTGAAATCCATCCCGCTCCCACCCATTGCTTTTGCATGTAATGTAACTCATGTTTGCATAAGATGTGTCTCCTGTAAAAAGGGCAATGTCCACCTTAAGTCTTTTCAGATGTCTAAGCACCATATGTCTCTTATTGGGGGACCTAAGCCCCTTAACATTCCAGGTTATTACTCTAACCATTTTTCATAACGTCATGAGGAGAAAAGTAGGCACCCAGCCCACCCCAGAGTCTCGGATTGACGACTAGATAGTATAGTACCCATTTCATGTGTTGGGAAATCAGAGCATCCAATGATACAGCACTATATACTTGGAGTAATAAACCTATTGGGAGCAACAACACAACCACAAAAAATAAACTGAAACAAACAACCCTCCCCTTATTAGTCATCACCCGACCAATGCCGGCACACGAGATGGGAACTTCAACAAACAAGTTTCCTCTCGGGAAAATGTCTTTCCTTAACCCCATGGCTTCCTTTTTTCTGTGCTGACGCGGCCCGCCCTGAGCCTTACGCCTGATATTCACATATACGGAACCATTCCAAGAAGGCCGTTGAATTGGTATATGTTGCCTTGGACATGTAAGCTTATACATACCCCCAACTTCAGATATAATATACATCCCTTCCCAGAAAGAAAAGAAAAGAAAAAGAGAAAGAGAAAAAAAAAACCAACACCAGTAGTAAGGGAGGCACATTAGGGCAATCAGACTATGGAGTGAACTTCTCATCATATGATATTCACGTAAAAAGAGAGATGAAGAGAGAGAAAGGTAGAGAAAAGAAAGGAAGGGGAGAAATGAAAGAAGAGGAGGAAAGTGGGACATATAGGAGAGCGAATGAGAGGGAGAATTTGCGAGGTGGAGGGGGGAAGGAGAGGGGGGGAATACCGGGGGGGGGGGGGGAGAGAGGGATGTGGAAATAGAAGTGAGAGGCAAGAGAGTAATTGTGTGAATGTGGGGGGAATAGAGGAGGGGAAGGGAGTGTGTAGAAATATGTATATGAGAGGGATGAAAAGGGGGTGAAGAGGTTTAAGTTCAAGATTGAGATTGAGTCGGTGAGAAAGTATATGGAGTACATATAGATGTACGGAGTGAAGTGGGAACGTCATATGAGCGGAAACAAAAAAGCAGAGAGGGAGGATTGAAAATGGGAACCAACGCTTGCCAGTAACTTTAGTAGACATGGCTATCCATTAGCGTCGGTCTGTCCATGGATCCTCAGGGATAAGATGCCAAGATCATCATAGGGAAGTCACAACTTGTAAAGCAATCCTTCCTTGCTGTGTCACACGTCCGATGCGTTCCCAATCTCAGCTGAGTCCAGTATTGTCGCCGTGCATTGGTCTCTAGATGAGGCTCCTCACTGGAGCGATGATTACGCCTGCGACGCTGTTGCGTTGTCCAATTTGCGTTGTCAAGTAACTATCGCGTCCTCCAGGAACCATTTTCTCTGTAACAGCGTCAGCGTACGAGCGTTGTGTCTGGGATCTTGGGGAATTCCCGTTCTCTGGCGTGCGACGATGAAACCCAAAGGAAGCACAACCTTGAATAAATTGCATCGCTGCCGCACTGTCTGTAAATGATTTCAGGACACCTTTTGGATCCCGAAACCTGAGTATAGCCGGAAACGCTAGTTGGAAGCGCACGTTTTGTTTAAAAAGCAGGGAGCAGGCTGGACTGAACAGTTTCCTCTTACGTGCCACTGAAGCCGAAAAGTCTTCATATAACCTGACTCTGTGGCCACCCACTATCAATGGGAGCCTTCTGGACCTGTACTCCCTCAGTAGTGTTTCTTTGTCCTTGTAGTCCAGATATCTTGCAATAGCTTGTCTCGGTTTGTCTTGCGGGTCCCGTGGCGGGCCCACTCGGTGCGAGCGCTCAACTCTGCATTTATGTTGCATACCCAGCACCTTTGGCAGTTCCACCTCCCAGATAGCGTCCAGTTGACCAGGTGAGATGGATTCAGGTAGACCCACCAAACGCAGATTATTCCGGCGGACCGGTTTTTCCAAATCATCTAATTTGTCTTCCGAGTACACCGCCTGATTTTGCAAGCCCGCCACCTGCTCTTCCAAGCGCAGAATTCTGTCTTCAGCTTCTCCCAATCTACGTTCTGCCTCTTGCAGCCGGTCCCCTTGAGCTGATACCGTGCGCTGTAGATCCTGAATCACTTCTGCTACAGCTTCCTTGACCGCCGCTTTCAGATCAGCCGCAAGGTATGGTGCGACCTCTTTAGCTAAGGATTGCACATCCACAGTGTGCATACAGGAGGCTGGGTCCCCATCTCACCACCGGAGGTCCCCCCTCGTTGTCCGCCATCACTATTGTTATTCCTAGGCTGCGTCTCGCCCATTCCCGAAGCGGGAGACGATCCCCCGTTCAAACCTCTCGCCGCGGATCTGGTCTGCTCCTGGCGGTACCTTCCAGTCTGGCCTCCTCGCCCCCTGGAGGATTTGGCAGCACGGCTGTGTTCTTTCGTTTTGGCGGCGCTGGCTCGCACTTCCGCCGCCATCTTAAGCTGTGTCCCGCTCGGCCTCGTGATGCGCCGGGTGACAGTCTCCTCTCCGCCCGTACTCCTCAATTGTATCTGTTCCAGAGTCCCTGTGGTACGGGAGTGGACGCCAGCGTGGATATGGCCCGGATGGCTCCTTAAACCCGGTGATTGTGACAGATTTTCAGCTCAGGGACAGGAGCCCTCATTTCAGGCAGCCATCAGCACAGCGCCGGAACCGGAAGTGGGAGTTGATTCTTATGGGATTCTTATAACCCGTTAGTCTCTACTGAGTATACATGATGCTTCACATGACGTTATGTATCCGTAGTATCAGTGAAATAGAGGAATAAAGCACGTGTGGAGATCCAGAAGATATAGCACTACAGGCCCAGGTGGCGTCTAGCACTGCAGGGGTTAACAATAGAACTGATAAGTCTGAATGCTGCAGGAGTTGTGAGGCAGTGATGCTGCAGTCCTACAAGTAAGGGTGGGGACAGTGAGGAGTAGGATCTTCTGTAGTGGGAGCAGATACCGACAGCACAACAGTGTTACCCAAATTGCAGCGGGTTACAGCAGATCAGGTGTCCCCACAAAGATAGTTTATGGTGCCAGCCACTAGAATATACTCTGAGATCAGAGAGACAGGGTCCTGTATGGGCCAAGGTGTTGTAGAGCCAGGAGATTGTAAGGGATGATGTTAGTCTCTTGCAAAAGTGCAATACCGAGCAGCCTTGAGGGAGCTTCTCTCCCCTCCACTCATCCAGGCACAGTCTATTTGGTCTTAGCTCTGTATCTCAGCCCTGTTGCTGCTCAATGTGTGGCCAAGATTGTTAAATAACCTTCCTCTGAGTGGGAATGTTTCCTGATAGCACTTACACTGTGTTATGTGTGCCAGCGAGGTTAACTTTCCTGAGTCACCATTATCTCTGCAGGAGCTGTCTTTCACTTACCACTCCAGTGACTTCTCAAATAGCAGGTCCCGGCAAAGGCTCCTCACTGCTTCCTGGAGTGTCAGATATCAGCAGCCCAGCTCCATTCTGTTTGTGTGAGCCAGTCTGTGTTGCAGCTGCTGGAGGAGACACAGTGCAGAGTGTGCACCCGAGGACAGATAGAAAGTCCCTGTAAGAGCAGGTGGCAGAGCTCCTTGTGGCAGCACAGCTCTGTGAGGGGGAGGTCACACAGTCAGGCCAAAATGAGAGCTTGAGGTGGTAGACAGGTAAAAATAAGCCCAGCTTGGTGTGCTGGGATGAGGCAGCAGATGATTTAGGGATGAATGGAGGCCAAATAGCACCTCCAGAGCCGCGGATGCCTGTGATTGAGGATCAGATAGCAGGAGCTTCTTCACATGCATCCTTCCTGGATCTCGGCCATCTTGGATCTCGGTGAGCTTGTTTTTAACTATTCTAAACTAGATGGCGGCCCGATTCTAAAGAATTGGGTAGTCTAGAATCCATATATAGTCTATTTACTAATAGTTAGGGGAGTGCGGTGAAATGAATTGTGTGTATACAGGTGGCTCAGTGGTTAGCAGTGAGTGCGGTGGCTCAGTGGTTAGCAGTGAGTGTGGTGGCTCAGTGGTTAGCAGTGAGTGCGGTGGCTCAGTGGTTAGCAGTGAGTGCGGTCAGATTGGTCAGCGCAGCGGTGTGGGCAGAGTGGTCAGCGCAGCGGCGTGGGCAGAGTGGTCAGCGCAGCGCCGTGGGCAGAGTGGTCAGCGCAGCGCCGTGGGCAGAGTGGTCAGCACACACATAGATACATACACACACACACTCCACTATAGTTAGCACCAACCCTGCGTCTTCCTCGCCGCTTGATCCTGAGTCGACATGTCGCCACCCCGCGGACGACTGGATCGAATATGGCATCCGGGAAGTTTGGCGACACTTCTTGGACGCTATAATGGATCCAGTAGTTGGGGGGTGGCGACATGTCGACTGAGGATCCAGGCGGCTGATGCAGGGCCGTTGCTAACTATAGCGGAGTGTGTGTGTGTGTATGTGTGCGGACAAAGTGAGGGAAGTGCGGACAAAGTGACGGAAGTGAGTACATACACACATATATACACATACTGTACATTGCATATGGAGAGGTGAGGAGAGCGGAGGCTGGAGGGCAGAGGAGAGAGGAGGCTGGAGGACAGGGGAGTCTGGAGGACAGGGGAGGCTGGAGGGCAGAGGACAGGGGAGGCTGGAGGGCAGAGGACAGGGGAGGCTGGAGGGCAGAGGACAGGGGAGGCTGGAGGCAGAGGACAGGGGAGGCTGGAAGGCAGAGGACAGCGAAGGCTGGAGGGCAGAGCGGAGGCTGGAGGGCAGAGGAGAAGGGAGGCTGGAGGGAAGAGGAGAGGGGAGGCTGGAGGGCAGAGGACAGGGGAGGCTGGAGGGCAGAGCGGAGGCTGGAGGGCAGAGCGGAGGCTGGAGGGCAGAGCGGAGGCTGGAGGGCAGGCTGGAGGCAGAGGACAGGGGAGGCTGGAGGGCAGAGGACAGGGGAGGCTGGAGGGCAGAGGACAGGGGAGGCTGGAGGGCAGAGAGGAGGCTGGAGGGCAGAGGAGAGGGGAGGCTGGAGGACAGAGCGGACACTGGAGGACAGAGCGGACGCTGGAGGACAGAGCAGACGCTGGAGGGCAGAGCGGACGCTGGAAGGCAGAGCAGACGCTGGAGGGCAGAGGACAGGGGAGGCTGGAGGGCAGAGGGCAGAGCGGAGGCTGGAGGGCAGAGCGGAGGCTGGAGTGCAGAGCGGAGGCAGGAGGGCAGAGCGTAGGCTGGAGGGCAGAGGACAGGGGAGGCTGGAGGGCAGAGCGTAGGCTGGAGGAAGAGCGTAGGCTGGAGGGCAGAGCGTAGGCTGGAGGGGAGAGCGTAGGCTGGAGGCAGAGCGTAGGCTGGAGGGGAGAGCGGAGGCTGGAGGGGAGAGCAGAGGCTGGAGGGGAGAGCAGAGGCTGGAGGGCAGAGGACAGGGGAGGCTGGAGGGGAGAGCGGAGGCTGGAGGGCAGAGGACAGGGGAGGTGGGAGGGCAGAGGACAGGGGAGGCTGGAGGGCAGAGTGGAGGCTGGAGGGCAGAGCGGAGGCTGGAGGGCAGAGCGGAGGCAGGAGGGCAGAGCGGAGGCAGGAGGGCAGAGCGGAGGCTGGAGGGCAGAGTAGGCTGGAGGGCAGAGCGTAGGCTGGAGGGGAGAGCGTAGGCTGGAGGGGAGAGCGTAGGCTGGAGGGCAGAGCGTAGGCTGGAGGGGAGAGCGGAGGCTGGAAAGGAGAGCGGAGGCTGGAGGGCAGAGGACAGGGGAGGCTGGAGGGGAGAGCACAGGGGAGGCTGGAGAGGAGAGGACAGGGGAGGCTGGAGGGGAGAGCAGAGGCTGGAGGGGAGAGCGGAGGCTGGAGGGGCAGAGGCTGGAGGGGAGAGTGGAGGCTGGAGGGGAGAGCGGATGCTGGATTGCAGAGCGGAGGCTGGAGGGCAGAGCGGAGGCTGAGGGCAGAGCAGAGGCTGGAGGGCAGAGCGGAGGCTGGAGGGCAGAGCGGAGGCAGGAGGGCAAAGCGGAGGCTGGAGGGCAGAGGACAGGAGAGGCTGGAGGGCAGAACGTAGGCTGGAGAGCAGAGCGTAGGCTGGAGGGGAGAGCGTAGGCTGGAGGGCAGAGCGTAGGCTGGAGGGGAGAGCGGAGGCTGGAGGGGAGAGCGGAGGCTGGAGGGCAGAGGACAGGGGAGGCTGGAGGGGAGAGCACAGGGGAGGCTGGAGGGCAGAGGACAGGGGAGGCTGGAGGGCAGATGACAGGGGAGGCTGGAGGGGAGAGCGGAGGCTGGAGGGGAGAGCGGAGGCTGGAGGGGCAGAGGCTGGAGGGCAGAGCGGAGGCTGGAGGGCAGAGCGGAGGCTGGAGGGCAGAGGACAGGGGAGGCTGGAGGGCAGAGCGTAGGCTGGAGGGCAGAGCGTAGGCTGGAGGGGAGAGCGGAGGCTGGAGGGCAGAGCGGAGGCTGGAGGGGAGAGCGGAGGCTGGAGGGGAGAGCGGAGGCTGGAGGGCAGAGGACAGGGGAGGCTGGAGGGGAGAGCACAGGGGAGGCTGGAGGGGAGAGGACAGGGAGGCTGGAGGGCAGAGGACAGGGGAGGCTGGAGGGCAGAGCGTAGGCTGGAGGGCAGAGTGGAGGCTGGAGGGCAGAGCGGAGGCTGGAGGGTAGAGCGGAGGCTGGAGGGCAGAGGACAGGGGAGGCTGGAGGGGAGAGCACAGGGGAGGCTGGAGGGGAGAGGACAGGGGAGGCTGGAGGGCAGAGGACAGGGGAGGCTGGAGGGCAGAGCGTAGGCTGGAGGGCAGAGCGTAGGCTGGAGGGCAGAGCGGAGGCTGGAGGGCAGAGCGGAGGCTGGAGGGCAGAGCGGAGGCTGGAGCACATAGGACAGGGGAGGCTGGAGGGCAGAGCATAGGCTGGAGGGCAGAGCGTAGGCTGGAGGGGAGAGCGTAGGCTGGAGGGCAGAGCGGAGGCTGGAGGGGAGAGCGGAGGCTGGAGGGCAGAGGACAGGGAGGCTGAAGGGGAGAGCACAAGGGAGGCTGGAGGGGAGAGGACAGGGGAGGCTGGAGGGCAGAGGACAGGGGAGGCTGGAGGGCAGAGCGTAGGCTGGAGGGCAGAACGTAGGGTGGAGGGGGAGAGCGTAGGCTGGAGGGAAGAGCGGAGGCTGGAGGGGAGAGCGGAGGCTGGAGGGGAGAGCGGAGGCTCTAGGGCAGAGGACAGGGGAGGCTGGAGTGGAGAGGACAAGGGAGGCTGGAGGGGAGAGCACAGGGGAGGCTAGAGGGGAGAGGACAGGGGAGGCTGGAGGGCAGAGGACAGGGGAGGCTGGAGGGGAGAGCGTAGGCTGGAGGGCAGAGCGGAGGCTGAAGGGGAGAGCGGAGACTGGAGGGGAGAGCGGAGGCTGGAGGGCAGAGGACAGGGGAGGCTGGAGGGGAGAGCACAGGGAGGTTGGAGGGGAGAGGACAGGGGAGGCTGGAGGGCAGAGGACAGGGGAGGTTGGAGGGCAGAGCGTAGGCTGGAGGGCAGAGCGTAGGCTGGAGGGCAGAGCGTAGGCTGGAGGGGAGAGCGTAGGCTGGAGGGCAGAGCGGAGACTGGAGGGGAGAGCGGAGGCTGGAGGGCAGAGCGGAGGCTGGAGGGCAGAGTGGAGGCTGGAGGGCAGAGGACAGGGGAGGCTGGAGGGCAGTGCGTAGGCTGGAGGGCAGAGCGTAGGCTGGAGGGGAGAGCGTAGGCTGGAGGGCAGAGCGGAGGCTGGAGGGGAGAGCGGAGGCTGGAGGGGAGAGCGGAGGCTGGAGGGCAGAGGGCAGGGGAGGCTGAAGGGGAGAGCACAGGGGAGGCTGGAGGGGAGAGGATAGGGGAGGCTGGAGGGGAGAGGACAGGGGAGGCTGGAGGGCAGAGGACAGGGGAGGCTGGAGGGGAGAGCGGAGGCTGGAGGGGAGAGCGGAGGCTGGAGGGCAGAGGACAGGGGAGGCTGGAGGGGAGAGCACAGGGGAGGCTGGAGGGGAGAGGACAGGGGAGGCTGGAGGGCAGAGGACAGGGAAGGCTGGAGGGCAGAGGACAGGGGAGGCTGGAGGGCAGAGCGTAGGCTGGAGGGCAGAGCGTAGGCTGGAGGGCAGAGCGTAGGCTGGAGGGGAGAGCGTAGGCTGGAGGGCAGAGCGGAGGCTGGAGGGGAGAGCGGAGGCTGGAGGGGAGAGCGGAGGCTGGAGGGGAGAACGGAGGCTGGAGGGGCAAAGGCTGGAGGGGAGAGCGTAGGCTGGAGGGGAGAGCGGAGGCTGGAGGGGCAGAGGCTGGAGGGGCAGAGGCTGGAGGGCAGAGGCTGGAGGGGCAGAGGGGAAGAGGCTGGAGGGGCAGAGGGGAAGAGGCTGGAGGAGCAGAGGGAAGCAGGAGAAATGTGCTGTGAAGATAAAAAATCAAATTTCGCGGCTGAAACTGTATTTGTCCCAACCAAGATGGCGGGCGCGACCTGAGGGGGCGTAATTGTGGGGCGGGAACTGGGCGGGGACTGTGGGCAGGAACTAAAGAATGATTGCGGCCGCCATCTTGGTTGAGGCATTTTGCGGGGAAGATGCCGGCTAAGAGGAAGCAGGACGTGGAGCTCCCGGCCGGAGTAAGAAGAGGTCGGGATCGGGAGGAAGACGTCTGGATGACCCAGAGGACGGGACGATCGAGGAAGACGGGGTGGTATGTATGAACTACGGGTGGACGCTGACAGTGTGTGTGTGTGTGTGTGTTTGTGTGGGTGTGTGAGTGTGTGAGTGTGTATGTCTGATGTGGTTGGGATGGTGTGTGTGTGTTTGGGAGGACTGTAGTGAGAGGCTGTGTGTGTGTGTTTGATGAGACAGTAGTGCGGGGTAGCTGCGCGGAACGTTGAAACGCCGGTGCCTGTAGCTGCACGGAAAGTTCCACGCGGCTACCTCGCACTGTGACGTCAGCAGCATGGTCGAAGGCCGTCACGGAAGTAAACCTTCGGGTTCTCCGGAAGTGGCCTTCGGCTTTTATATAATAGACTAGCTGTGAGCCCGATGCAAATGCATCGGATTCTAGAACGTGGCAATATATTTGCAATAATAGCATTATTATTACCATTAATAGCATAATTATTAGCATTAACAGCATTATTATTAGCATTAATAGCATTATTAACAGCAATAATAGTACTATTAATAGTATTGTTATTAGTATTAATAGCATTATTACCATAAATAGCATTAATAATAGCGTTAATAGCATTATTATGAGGAGTAATAGCATTATTAGCATTAATAAAATTATTAATAGCATATAATAGAATTAAAAATAGCATTAATAGCATTATTAATAGGATTAATAGCATGATTATTAGAATTAATAGCATTAATATTAGCAATGAATAGCATTAAAAAGCATTATTAATAACATTTAATACCATTATTAATAGCATTAATAGCCTAAATAATAGAATTAATAGCATAAATAATCGCATTAATAGCATGAGTATTAGCATAAAGAGCATTAATAGCAATATTATTTAGCATTAATAGAATTTTGAATAGCATAAATAGCATGATTATTAGCCTAATAGCATTATTATATAGCGTTAATATGATTATTATTAGCATTATTAGCATTAATATAGCATTAATAGCATAATTATTTAGCATTAATAGCATTATTATTAGCATTAATAGCATTAATAATACAATTAATAGCTAATATATTAGCATTAATAGCATTAATAGTA
>JARQOC010000002.1:313797047-314099283 GCA_033576535.1 Allobates femoralis | reverse complement strand
TGGCTGGGTGGTCAGCGGTGTGCGGTGGTGGGTGGTCAGCGATGTGGGTGGCTGGGTGGTCAGCGCTGTGCGGTGGCTGGGTTGTCAGCATGTGCGTTGGCTGGGTGGTCAGCAGTGTGCGGTGGCTCGGTGGTCAGCGTGTGCGGTGGCTTTGTAAGCGGTATCTTGGTGGTCAGCGGTGTGCCGTGGCTCAATGGTCAGTGGTGTGCGTGGGCTGGGTGGTCAGCAGTGTGCGGTGGCTGGGTGGTCAGCAGTGTGCGGTGGTGGGTGGTCAGCGCTGTTGGTGGCTGGGTCGTCAGTGCTGTGCAGTGGCTGGGTTGTCAGCACTGTGCGTTGGCTGGGTGGTCAGCAGTGTGCGGTGGCTCAGTGGTCAGCGGTGTGCAGTGGCTCGGTTGTCAGCGGTGTGCAGTGGTTGGGTGGTCAGCGCTGTGCGGTGGCTGGGTAAGCGGTATCTCAGTGGTCAGCGGTGTGCGGTGGCTCGGTGGTCAGCAGTGTGCGGTGGCTGAGTGGTCAGCGCTGCGCGGTGACTGGGTGGTCAGCGCTGTGCGGCGGCTACGGTGGTCAGCGCTGTGCGGTGGCTTGGTTGTCAGTGCTGTGCGGTGGCTTCGTAAGCGATATCTCGGTGGTCAGCGGTGTGCGGTGACTGGGTGGTCAGCGCTGTGTGGTGGCTGGGTGGTCAACGCTGTGCGGTGGCTCGGTGGTCAGCGCTGTGCAGTGGCTGGGTGCTCAGCACTGTGGGTGACTCAGTGGTCAGCATTGTGCAGTGGCTCGGTGGTCAGCAGTGTGCGGTGGCTCGGTGGTCAGCAGTGTGCGGTGGCTGGGTGGTCAGCGCTGTGCGGTGGCTGTGTGGTCAGCGCTTTGTGGTGGCTGGGTGGTCAGCGCTGTGCGGTGGCTGGGTAAGCGATATCGCGGTGGCCAGCAGTGTGCGGTGGCTCGGTGGTCAGCGGTGTGCGGTGGCTGGGTGGTCAGCGCTGTGCGGTGGCTGGTTGGTCAGCGCTGTGCGGTGGCTGGGTGGTCAGCGCTGTGCGGTGGCTGGGTGGTCAGCGGTGTGCGGTGGCTAGGTGGTCAGCGATGTGCAGTGGCTGTGTGGTCAGCGCTGTGTGGTGGCTGGGTGGTCAGCGCTGTGCGGTGGCTGGGTAAGCGATATCGCGGTGGCCAGCAGTGTGCGGTGGCTCGGTGGTCAGCGGTGTGCGGTGGCTGGGTGGTCAGCGCTGTCTGGTGGCTGGGTCGTCAGCGCTGTGCGGTGGCTGGGTGGTCAGCGGTGTGCGGTGACTCAGTGGTCAGCGCTGTGGGTGGCTGGGTGGTCAGCAGTGTGTGGATGGTCAGCGGTGTGTGGTCAGCAGTGTTCGGTGGCTCGGTAGTCAGCGCTGTGGGTGGCTTGGTAGTCAGCGCTGTGGGTTGCTGGGTGGTCAGCGGTGTGCGGTGGCTGGGTGGTAAGCACTGTGCCGTGGCTGGTTTGTCAGCGCAGTGTGGTGGCTGGGTGGTTAGCGCTGTGTGGTGGCTGAGTGGCAGTGAGATGGATCCGGAGGACTGGGAGCCGGCGGAGGTGCAGCGGGTGGAGGCGCAGCCGGGGACCCCGCACTCTCCTGCAGCTACTGCCGGAGATCCTAGTGGAGATCTTCCCCTGCCTGCCGCTGCTCGCCCTGGTGTGCCGGAAGTTCCCCCAGATCCTCAGCACTGACAACCTGGAGGAGACTGTGCAAACAGGGTAAGGCTCGGACACCGTGGAGGGGGCGGGAACACCGGGGAGGAGGTGGTGCTGCAATCAGTAGAGGATCTGTCCACACCGGGGGGATCTGTACTCCAGCTGTGTAACTAGGTATGCAAAGATCTTTTTTGGCTCCCCCCAAACACCCTTTACCCCCCCTCCCAAGGTAGGTGAGCGGAGGAGAGGGTGGGGGGGGACAAAGTACTCTGTACACAGTGAGGTGGGACATGGTGTCTGTACGACCTCTGTGCACCCACCTCCGTAGGATGCGCTTTTTCCTCCCATATGCCGGGATCCCCACTCTCCTCTTGGCCATACACGGTGCAGTATCCTGTGAGGTTCAGCCTTACACGCCGCATTGCTCCAGGTCATGGAGCCACAGCTGGGGGTGAGCGTCTGTGTGCCGGAATAGACGCAGCTGAGGCCAGAGCAGAGCGGGGCCTTGCATTACATAGAGGGAGGAGAGCCCCGGAGCGGAGAAGGAGACGGAGCCCATCACTGAGTGAGCCACTATGCATCTGCACCAGGTGCTCACCGGAGCCGTCAACCCCGGGGACAACTCCGTGGGCAGCGCCAGTGATGTCCGGGGCGGGGGAGGGGGGTGCTGGCTGCTATCAGATTCCTGCCCCGCCCCCCCTATTGCAGCCCTGATTGAGGTGAGAAGCGGGGGGTGCCACCGGCGCCCCCCGCTGAAGTTGCGCCCGGGGCAAAAGGTCCAGCTGCACCCCCCTAGATACGCCCCTGCTGTACTCACTCAGGGGATAGAGGATAAAAGGAGCAGCAGGAGGGACAGAGGAGAGGAGGATGGGGGTGCAGGAGGACAGAGGAGCAGCAGGAGGGACAGAGGAGAGGACCGGGGTGCAGGAGGATAGAGGAGCAGCAGGAGGGGCAGAGGAGAGGAGGATAGGGGTGCAGGAGGGACAGAGGAGAGGAGGATGGGGGTGCAGGAGGACAGAGGAGCAGCAGGAGGGACAGAGGAGAGGAAGACCGGGGTGCAAGAGGACAGAGGAGCAGCAGGAAGACAGATGAGAGGAGGACGGGGGTGCAGGCGGGACAGAGGAGAGGAGGATGGGGGTGCAGGAGGACAGAGGAGCAGCAGGAGGGACAGAGGAGAGGAGTATGGGGGTGCAGGAGGATAGAGGAGCAGCAGGAGGGACAGGGGAGAGTAGGATGGGGTGTTAGAAGGAAAGAGGAGCAGCAGGAGGGGCAGAGGGGAGGAGGATGGGGGTGCAGGAGGACAGAGGAGCAACAGGAGGGACAGAGGAGAGGAGGACGGGGGTGCAGGAGGGACAGAGGAGAGGAGAACGGGGGTGCAGGAGGGACAGAGGAGAGGAGGATGAGGGTGCAGGAGGGACAGAGGAGCAGCAGGAGGGACAGAGGAGAGGAGGATGGGGGTGCAGGATGGACAGAGGAGAGGAGGATGGGGGTGCAGGAGGACAGAGGAGCAGCAGGAAGGACAGAGGAGAGGAGGATAAGGGAACAGGAGGAGAGAGGAGCAGCAGGAGGGGCAGAGAAGAGGAGGACAGGGGTGCAGGAGGACAGGAGCAGCAGGAGGGACAGAGGAGAGGAGGACAGGGGTGCAGAAGGGACAGAGGAGAGGAGGACGGGGGCATGGGAGGACAGAGGAGCAGCAGGAGGGACAGAGGAGAGGACGGGAGTGCAGGGGAACAGAGGACCAGCAGGAAGGACAGGGGAGATGAGGACATGGGTGCAGGAGGATAGAGGAGCAGCAGGAGGGGCAGAGAAGAGGAGGATGGGGGTGCAGGAGGATAGAGGAGCAGCAGGAGAGACAGAGGAGAGGAGGATGGGGGTGCAGGAAAATAGAGGAGCAGCAGGAGGGACAGAGGAGGAGGAGGACAGGGTTGCAGGAGGATAGAGTTGCAGAGGAGAGGAGGATGGGGGTGCAGGAGGATAGAGGAGCAGCAGGAGGGGCAGAGGAGAGGAGGATGGGGGTGCAGGAGGATAGAGGAGCAGCAGGAGGGGCAGAGGAGAGGAGGATAGAGGAGCAGCAGGATGGACAGAGGAGAGGAGGATAAGGGAGCAGGAGGAGAGAGGAGCAGCATGAGGGGCAGAGAAGAGGAGGACAGGGGTGCAGGAGGACAGGAGCAGCAGGAGGGACAGAGGAGAGGAGGACGGGGGTGTAGTAGGACAGAGAAGCAGCAGGATTGACAGAGGAGAGGAGGACGGGGGTGCAGGAGGACTGGGGCTGTGGCTGGCGCTGTGTGTGGTGATGATGACGGCTGTACCATGTGTCTGCCTCCATGCAGCTGCCACCACCTTCTTGTGTTGGCAGGGTGTGGCATGCTGGAAGTTGTAATTTTCCTGCCTGTCCCAGGATGTTGAGTGCTGGGAGTTGTAGTTCTCCCAGGTGGGCTCAGTGTTGTCCCGCCACCTGTCTGTGGCCTGACTGTCTCTTCTGGGATGTCCTCAGCTCTGTGCTGTGCATAGACCAATGTCCCACCCATGTCCTCAGCTCTGTGCTGTGCAGAGTCACTGTACTACGATGTCCTCAGCTCCGTGCTGTGCATAGACAGTGTACCACCATGTCCTCAGCTCCGTGCTGTGCACAGTCAGTGTACCACCATGTCCTCAGCTCCGTGCTGTGCACAGACAGTGTACCACCTTGTCCTCAGCTCCGTGCTGTGCACAGACAGTGTACCACCATGTCCTCAGCTCCGTGCTGTGCACAGACAGTGTACTGTTACACTGTCTGTGCACAGCACAGAGCTGGGAATATGGTGGTAACTGTCTGTGCACAGCACAGAGCTGGGAATATGATGGTACACTGTCTGTGCACAGCACGGAGCTGAGGACATGGTGGTACACTGTCTGTGCACAGCACAGAGCTGGGAATATGGTGGTACACTGTCTGTGCACAGCACAGAGCTGGGAATATGGTGGTACACTGTCTGTGCACAGCACGGAGCTGAGGACATGGTGGTACACTGTCTGTGCACAGCACGGAGCTGAGGACATGGTGGTACACTGTCTCCCACCACCTTAAAATCGGTCCGTTTCTCATCCAGGAGAGTCGGACTAGTGACATCCATTTTTTGGTCCGTTTGGCATCCAACTGCTGTGCGAGTGTCCGACATTTCTCACAGATCACATCCGTGTGCAATCTGTTCTTTCTCAGCAGCTATTAGTGTAGAATCATTTACAGGAACATTTTACAGTGTTCTCAGTTACAGAATGATAATGTATCTGTGAAAAAAACTGATGCCTCTCGGATGGTCCATGTGTGGTCTGTGATTTTGTCGGACCCATAGACTTTCATTGGTGAGTCTCATGTGTGAACCGCAGACTGTCGCAGCATGTTGTGACTTTTTTCTCATCCAGAATCTGGCTGAGAAATAAGCCTCCGACACTCGCCAGTGCTCTCAGACATCGATTAACATTGGTCCGACTGCAATGTGATAAAATGACGCATTGCATTGTCTGGGTTTCATGCCAGTGTGTCCAGACCCTAATTATAAAATCCATATAGTAATCCTACAATGTCTGCTGGACATGGTATGGGGAGGGTTTATGGCTTAGTTAGTACACTCCATACTTCATGGTATGGGGAGGGTTTATGGCTCAGTTAGTACACTCCATACTTCTTGTTATTAACCAATTAATGCTCTTGTCCACCGCACTGCAGTGTCAAAAGAGGACGACAGCGAGACAAGCAGCGACATGGCATCAGAGAGTCCCTGACCTCCAAATAGAAGATCCTCAGATCCTGGTATTGTGACATAATATAAGAATAATATTTTTTGCATTTATATCACACTATGAACTCCACAGCACTTTACATACATCATCAACACTGTCCCCATTGGGGCTCACAATATAAACATCTTATCAGTATGTCTCTAGTGTGGCTGGACAAACCTTTTATATGTACTACATGATGAAATGTGGGGGGAGAAGCTACATGATGCTTGGGGGGATAGCCGCGACTAGGGGGAAGATTTTCCGTGATGGGGGAGGGCCGCAATGGGGGGAGGAGCCATGATGGGGAGGGCCGCAATGGGGGAGGAGCTGTGGGGGGGCAACCACTGACAGTGCCTAGGGCAGCAGGAACTCCAAATACGGCCCTGGCTGTGTGTTAATATTTAATTGTGAAGTGGTCTGAATCCAACCAATACCGGCAATTCAAATTGAGGACATATTTCAAACTGAGGACATATTTTACAGTTTTATAAATATTATATTTTTAGTGTGATTACCTTTAGTAGAAAACTTTTTTAAAAAGACTTTTAAATTTTAATAAACATCCATAATTACTGTCAACTAACATCTATAGTAGGGGTCCCCAACTCCAGGTCTCGATGGCCACCAACAGTGCTGGTTTTCAGGAGTTCCTTAGTATTGCACAGGAGTTGGAATCATCACCTGTGCATTTGATCACATTAACACATGTGCAATACTAAGGAAATCCTGAAATCCTGCACTGTTGGCGGCTATCGAGGCCTGGAGTTGGGGAGCTCTGATCTATAGTATGACTATTCACTTTCACAATTAAGCTATTACTAAAGGGTACTGGTAGCGCTGGGCCTAACCTAATATTTGATTCTAGTTACTGTAGATATAAAAAAGGAGGAATTGTGCACTTAAATCCTCCAAGGTCCAAGGTAGCAGCTGAAACCAATTTGTATAGTGAAGAAGCTTTGAATGGCCCCACAGGCTATTCAAAACCCCCTTTATTGACTAGCTCCAGTGGTTAACAAGGTCTTATTTGTGTTTAACTCTAACATCAATATTGCCTGCATAAAGTGTCAGATAATGAAAGCTAGGTAACACATTTTTATCTGTACACATATTTATAGAAGGAATCCCTGTTAATCCTGTAGCAGGCATAACAAGGAACCTGACAGGTAAGGCTGACTTCACACTATGTTTTTGTTCCTGTTCGTTGGACCCTGTTTTTTGCAGGATCCAACGAACAGGAACGGACAGCACAGGATTGGCAACTCCAGATGCTATTTCTGTGTCCAGTCCGGTATCCGGACACAGAAAGAGAAGTGGAGAGCCGAGCCTGTGACAAGTGCTGTCGGCACTGTGTGACAAGTGCTGTCAGGGCTGTGTTATATCACTTTAGTAGTGTAACTATATACACTGCTGAAGTGATATTAAATAAAGGGATGGTTAAAAATAAAAAAGCATAAATTCTCACGTTTCCGGCGACTCCCGAGTGGCCCGCACTGAATACATCCCCCGGCAATTCGCGGTCCTTGCATGATGTCACCGGGAGGGGCGGGGCAATCCGATCACATGACTGCATCAGCGCAATTTAAAGATTCAAACCCGCGCGCTGATGTGGTCATGTGATCGGGTTGCCCCGCCCCTCCCGGTGACATCATGCAAGGTCCTCGAACTGCCAGGAGATATATTCAGAGCAGGCCACTCGGGGTCGGCAGAAAGGTGAGAATTTATTACTTTTTATTTTTATCCATCTTTTTATTTTATATCACTTTAGCAGTGTATATGGATACACTGCTAAAGTGATATTACACAAATTTACTATGGATACGGAGCAGAGCTCCTGTTCTTAGTATGCTCTGTACACTGGAACCATATCTGGGAAACAATTCTGTTGTTTCCCGGATCCGGCTCCATAGGCCCCCATGCTAAGTGTGTCGGACCAGACAGTATTAGTTTCCGTCCAGTTTTGTCACCAGAGCCCAAAAATGATCCAGATATTGTTTTGGGGACCGTGAAAAACAGGACAGACATGAATCCTGCACTGGATTCACAAAACCGGATAGCCAAATAGGGCCAATCCGGCACCATAGGGATGTATGAGGGCAAAAACGATCCTGCTCTGTTTGTTTCAAAATCGAACAGAACTGGATGGTAAAAAACGTAGTGTGAAGCCAGCTTAACACATGCTGACAGATCCACAGGCAGCATGTTTCAGAGACTGGTTACATGATTTCAGCCATACATTTTTCATTTTGAAACATTGTGACTAGTGATGGGCAAGCATGATTGCCACCGCTTGTTACTAGTGATTAGCTAATACTAAAATATTCGGGTTTGGATTATTCATGCAGAATATTTAATAATATTAACCATATACAATTTACCAAATAATTTACCATTGGACCTTACCATGGGGTCTGGGAGGATTGTAGAAATGCAGAAATAAATGGAAAAGTTCTGCAACTGAATGGAACCAGCATGGAGATGTCTGTATGCATTTCTGAAGACTTGTTTTCCGTCTGCTGTGATTGTCAGGTTCGGTGAAACAAAAAAAAAATTACGTGCAATTCCCCACCAATTTCTGATAACCAGCACAGGCAAAGTAGACAGCTGTGTGCTTTATCTTTGTTGGCTATCAAAAATAGATGCTCCCCCATGCCTGGGGACTTCTATTCTCAGACTGGATAGGCCCATGGTTATTGGGCCCTCCCCAGCTTCATAGCAGCTAGTAGTCACTCCATAATTGGTGCATCCATTAGATGCACTAATCCTGGGTTCATCCCGATTTCCCTGGTGCAGTGGCAATCGGGGTAATATAAGGCGTTAATGACAGCTGGGATTTGTCAAAAGTCACAACTGCCATTAAACGCTGGGTTGATGATGGAGAGGTGTCTATGAGACATGCTCATTACCAACCCTGAATGTAAAAAAAAACCACAAACACACAAAAATTCTTTATATTAAATTAACCCCACAAAACACCCCCGCTGGTCTAACATAATCCACATGATGTCCCATGAAATTTCCAGCTCTGCTACATGTAGAGGATAGGGTTAGCAGTGATATTACAAGACTACAGCCAGGACAGTTCACAGCCTCCAGATGCACCAGCACCTGGGAACTCCAGGAACCTTAAAGTCTTTTGTAAAGGTTCCTTTAAAGTTTCCGGGACTCACAGTTTCATGTTACCAGAGGTCACAATCATCAGGTCATGCAGCAGTCATCAACCCTGTGTTTTTTAAGACAGCCTTGTGACGGGGTGTAAGGCAGAGCCAGAAGGGACAACAGGCCTAGGGACGATCCAACAGATTGATTAACAAGAACGCTGGAACAACACACACAGGTAGATCTACAGAGTCGAAAATTAGTCCAACGGAACCAGATTCGGGGGCACCTCCCGATAATCCTTGTGCCAGATAAGAAAGCAATAGTCCACACGAGTCCAATGGATTCCACACAACCCCACGGAAGACGAGATCTGGCCTCAGCTCAGGTCTCGCTCCGGTCCCATCCACAGTCAACTCTCATCTGATCTTAACCCCTTCAGGACCCAGCCTATTTTGACCCTAAAGACCTTGGCATTTTTTGCAATTCTGACCAGTGTCCCTTTATGAGGTTATATCTCTGGAACGCTTCAACCGATCCTAGCGATTCTGAGATTGTTTTTTTCGTGACACATTGGGCTTCATGCTAGTATTAAATTTAAGTCGATAATTTTTGTGTTTATTTGTGAAAAAATCAAAAATATGGCAAAAATTTTGAAAATTTCACAATTTTCACATTTTTTATTTTTTTTTCTGATAAACCAGAGAGATATGTGACAGAAAAAAGTTATTAAATAATATTTTCCACATGTCTACTTCACATCAGCACAATTTTGGAAAAAAAAAATTTTTTTGGTAGGACGTTATAAGGGTTCAAAGTTCATGAGTAATTTTTCATTTTTCAACCAAAATTTACAAAACCATTTTTTTTAGTGACCACATCACATTTGAAGTCCTTTTGAGGGGTGTACATGACAGAAAACACCCAAAAGTGACACCATTCCAAAAACTGTACCCCTCAAGCTACTCAAAACTATATTCAAGAAGATGATTAACCCTTCAGGTGCTTCACAGGACCTAAGGCAAAGTGGAAACAAAAAATGGATATTTTAATTTTTTTCTCAAAAATGTTCTTTTAGCCTCAATTCTTTCATTTTCACATGGGCAACGGGATAAATTGGATCTTAAAATGTGTTGTGCAAATTCTCCCGAGTACATCGATACCTCATATATGGTCATAAACCACTGTTTGGGCGCACGGCAGGGCTCAGAAGGGAAGGAGCGCAATTTGAATTTTTGAGCTAATTTTACATCCAAAAAGTGAAATGGCGCTCCTTCCCTTCTGAGCCCTGCTGTGTGCCCAAACAGTGGTTTATGACCACATATGAGGTATCGGTGTACTCAGGAGAAATTGCCCAACAAATTTTAGGATGAATTTTATGCTGTTGCCATGTGAAAACGAAAAAATTTAGGCTAAAAAAAATTTTTTGTGAAAAAAAAAGTACTATTTCATTTTGACAGATCAATTTGTAAAGCACCTGGGGGTTCAATATGCTCACTACCCATCTAGATATGTTCCCTGGGGGGTCTAGTTTCCAAAATGGGGTCACTTGTGGGGGAGCTCCAATGTTTAGGCACACAGGGGCTCTCCAAAAGCGACATGGTGTCCGCTAACAATTTGAATAAAAATCAGCTCAAATTGTTAGCTGTCACCATGTTGCGTTTGGTGAGCCCCTGTGTGCCTAAATATTGGAGCTCCCCACAAGTGACCCCATTTTGGAAACTAGACCCCCAGGGAACGTATCTAGATGCATAGTGAGTACTTTGAACCCCCAGGTGCTTCACAAATTCATCCATAAAAATGAAAAAGCCCTTTTTTTTCCACAAAAATTTATTCTTTCATTATTACGGACCAATTTGTGAAGCACCTGGGGGTTCAAAGTGCTCACTATGCAGCTAGATATGTTCCCTGGGGGGTCTAGTTTCCAAAATGGGGTCACTTGTGGGGGAGCTCCAATGTGGAGACGCACAGGGGCTCTCCAAACACGACATGGTGTCCGCTAACAATTTGAATGCAAAATGAGCTCAAATTGTTAGCGGACAACATGTTGCGTTTGGTGAGCCCCTGTGTGCCTAAATATTGGAGCTCCCCCACAAGTGACCCCATTTTGGAAACTAGACCCCCTAGGGAACGTATCTAGATGCATAGTGAGTACTTTGAACCCCCAGGTGCTTCACAAATTCATCCATAAAAATGAAAAAGCCCTTTTTTTTCCACAAACATTTATTTTTTCATTATTACGGACCAATTTGTGAAGCACCTGGGGGTTCAAAGTGCTCACTATGCAGCTAGATATGTTCCCTGGGGGGTCTAGTTTCCAAAATGGGGTCACTTGTGGGGGAGCTCCAATGTGGAGACGCATAGGGGCTCTCCAAACACGACATGGTGTCCGCTAACAATTTGAATGCAAAATGAGCTCAAATTGTTAGCGGACACCATGTCGCGTTTGGTGAGCCCCTGTGTGCCTAAACATTGGAGCTCCCCCACAAGTGACCCCATTTTGGAAACTAGACCCCCCAGGGAACGTATCTAGATGCATAGTGACCCCTTTGAACCCCCAGGTGCTTCACAAATTGATCTGTAAAAATGAAAAAGTACTTGTTTTCCGCAAAAAATATTTTTTTCCATTAATTTGTGAAGCACCTGGGGGGTCAATATGCTCACTATCCATCTAGATAAGTTCCCTGGGGGGTATAGTTTCCAAAATGGGGTCACTTGTGGGGGAGCTCCAATGTTTAGGCACACAGGGGCTCTCCAAAAGCGACATGGTGTCCGCTAACAATTTGAATAAAAATCAGCTCAAATTGTTAGCTGTCACCATGTTGCGTTTGGTGAGCCCCTGTGTGCCTAAACATTGGGGCTCCGCAACAAGTGACCCCATTTTGGAAACTAGACCCCCCAGGGAACGTATCTAGATGCATAGTGAGTACTTTGAACCCCCAGGTGCTTCACAAATTCATCCATAAAAATGAAAAAGCACTTTTTTTTCCACAAAAATTTCTTTTTTCATTATTACGGACCAATTTGTGAAGCACCTGGGGGTTCAAAGTGCTCACTATGCAGCTAGATATGTTCCCTGGGGGGTTTAGTTTCCAAAATGGGGTCACTTGTGGGGGAGCTCCAATGTTTAGGCACACAGGGGCTCTCCATATGCGACATGGTGTCCGCTAACAATTGGAATTGTTAGCGGACACCATGTCACGTTTGGTGAGCCCCTGTGTGCCTAAACATTGGGGCTCCCCCACAAGTGACCCCATTTTGTAAACTAGACCCCCAAGGAATGTATCTAGATGCATAGTGTGCACTTTGAACCTCCAGGTGCTTCACAAATTGATCTGTAAAAATGAAGAAATAATTTTTTTGTGGAAAAAAAAGTACTTTTTTATTTTTATGGATCAATTTGTGAAGCACTTGGGGGTTCAAAGTGCTCACTATGCATCTAGGTACGTTCCTTGGGGGGGTCTAGTTTCCAAAATGGGGTCACTTGTGGGGGAGCTCCAATGTGTAGGCACACAGGGGCTCTCCATACGCAACCTGGTGTTTGCCAACAATTGGAATTGTTAGCGGACACCAGGTCGCGTATGGAGAGCCCCTGTGTGCCTAAACATTGGAGCTCCCCCACAAGTGACCCCATTTTGGAAACTAGACCCCCCAGGGAACATATCTAGATGCACAGTGAGCACTTTGAACCACCATGTGCTTCACAAATTGAGACGTATAAATGAATAAAGAAACTTTTTGTGAAAAAACATACTAGTCTAGTAGTTGCAATTCGCAGCATAGGGGACCCATGGGGCTCTGTCATATTTTTGGTCCAGCCAGGTACAACTTGGCAGCTACGGACTGCCACCAGCCCCCAGCTGCTTCGTCATACCTGGCTGGAACCAAAAATACAACGAAGCCTATTTTTTTTTTATTTCTAGAAATATTTCTAGAAAAAAAATGACATAGGGCTCCGCCATATTTTTGGTCCAGCCAGGTACAACTTGGCAGCTACGGACTGCCACCAGCCCCCAGCTGCCTCGTCATACCTGGCTGGAACCAAAAATACAGCGAAGCCTATTTTTTTTTTATTTCTAGAAATATTTCTAGAAAAAAAATGACATAGGGCTCCGCCATATTTTTGGTCCAGCCAGGTACAACTTGGCAGCTACGGACTGCCACCCACCCCCAGCTGCCTCGTCATACCTGGCTGGAACCAAAAATACAGCGAAGCCCATTTTTGTTTAAATTTCTAGAACTAATTCTAGAAAAAAAAATTACTTGGGGCTCCGCCATATTTTTGGTCCAGCCAGGTACAACTAGGCAGCTGGGGGCTGGAATCCTCAGCATAGAGAGGCCCAAGCGTTCTGGGCCCCCCATGCTGCGAATTGCAGCCCGCAGCCGCCCCAGAAAATGGCGCATTCATTGAAGCGCCATTTTCTGGCGCTGTACCCACGCTCTTCCAGTTGCCCTGGTGCCGGTGGCTAACTGGGTAATAAAGGGGTTAATGCCAGCTTTTTATTGGCAGCTGGCACTAAGCCCGAGATTCATAATATAGGGCCAATGTTAGACCCGCCATTAGGAATCTCTAGTACAGTAAATAGTCAATAAATACACACAGAGAAAAATCTTTTTATTTGAAAAAAAAACAGACACAATTCGGACTCCATCTTTATTATAAAAAGATCCGACGTAGTCCACAACGAAGGTCCCACGACGCTCGATCGCTCCGACGTAGTCCATAACGAAGGTCCCACGACGTTTGTCTCCGACGTAGTCCACAACGAAGGTCCCACGACGCTCGATCACCTTTGCTTTCAGATCGCTACTCTGGAGCCCGATCCGCCAGCATGGTGATCGAGCTGCAGAAAGTGATCTGACACCCCGGGCGCAGTGACCCATTATGTGCATCACTGCTCCTGGGCTGCCAGATCACTTTCCGCAGCTCAATCCCCATGCATGGGGATCGAGCTGCGGAAAGCGATCTGGCAGCACAGGCGCATTGACCCACTATGTGCATCACTGCGTCCGGGCTGTCAGATTGCTTTCTGCAGCTCGATGCCCATGCAGGGAGATCGGGCTGCAGAGCAGCGATCTAAGAGCCTGGGCGCAGTGACCCACTATGTACATCACTGCGCCTGGGCTGCCAGATCGCTTTCAGCAGCTCGATCCCCATGCATGGGGATCGAGCTGCGGAAAGCGATCTGGCAGCACAGGCGCATTGACCCACTATGTGCATCACTGCATCGGGCTGTCAGATTGCTTTCTGCAGCTCGATGCCCATGCAGGGAGATCGAGCTGCAGAGCAGCGATCTAAGAGCCTGGGCGCAGTGACCCACTATGTGCATCACTGCGCCTGGGCTGCCAGATCGCTTTCCGCAGCTCGATCCCCATGCATGGGGATCGAGCTGCGGAAAGCGATCTGGCAGCACAGGCGCATTGACCCACTATGTGCATCACTGCGTCCGGCTGTCAGATTGCTTTCTGCAGCTCGATGCCCATGCAGGGAGATCGGGCTGCAGAGCAGCAATCTAAGAGCCTGGGCGCAGTGACCCACTATGTGCATCACTGCGCCCGGGCTGTTAGATAGCTTTCTGCAGCTCGATCCCCATGCATGGGGATCGAGCTGCGGAAAGCGATCTGGCAGCCCAGGCGCAGTGATGCACATAGTGGGTCACTGCGCCCGGGGTGTCAGATCACTTTCTGCAGCTAGATCCTCAGAATCCAGCTGTAGGAAGTGATCTGACAGATCCAGTACAGTGATCCACAGTGATCACATAATGGTCACTGTGGATCACTGTGCTGGATCTGTCAGATCACTTCCTACAGCTGGATCCTCAGGATCCAGCTGTAGAAAGTGATCTGACAGATCCAGTACAGTGATCCACAGTGATCACATAATGGTCACTGTGGATCACTGTGCTGGATCTGTCAGATCACTTCCTACAGCTGGATCCTCAGGATCCAGCTGTAGAAAGTGATCTGACAGATCCAGTACAGTGATCCACAGTGATCACATAATGGTCACTGTGGATCACTGTGCTGGATCTGTCAGATCACTTCCTACAGCTGGATCCTCAGGATCTAGCTGTAGAAGTCATCTGACAGCTCCAGCACAGAGCTGTCAGATGCGAGCGGCCGGAGAGAAGAGGAGGAGGAGCGGGACGCAGCCGTGCAGCAGGATGGAGCGCGATCGCCGAAGGGGTGAGTGGGAGAAGCGATCGCCGCTCCGGTGGTCGGGGGGGCAGGCAGGGGGAAGAGGGGGGTGACAGGAGATGGGGGGGCACTCACAGGAAGCGGGGGCAGGCAGGAGCAGGCGGGCGGCAGGAAGAGGAAGCCCGCGGTAGGGACAGGAAGCGGGCGCAGGGACAGGAAGCGTGGGGGGGGGGGTTAAGAAAGATGAAGAGGGGGCAGGATAGAGAGGTGGGGGACAGGGGGGCACTTAGAGGATGCCAGGGTAGCAGATCGGAGGGTAGGGAGAGCAGGGGCAGGCAGGGAAGCATGAAAGGCGCGGTGATTTTCACTTTCACTTTTGAGCGCCAATCACCGCGCCTGTAGCCGGGGGGGGTGGGGGTGGGGGCAAATCGACCCCCCATGGGGTGTTGTACAACACCCCATGTACCTGCAGGCCGAATGACAGGTCAGTGAGACCCTCACTCGGCCTGCAGGAGCCCGATCAATCCATGGCCCACCCCCTGGGCCAAGGGTCGGGAACGAACTTGTTTCCATGGCCCAAACGGTGGGCCAAGGGTCGTGAAGGGGTTAAAAATAAGAATGTATTGTCCTGTGCCTGTGGATCCACCCCTAGAAGGAGAAGGGTTCACACCTTCCCATTCAATGGTTTGGTCCATCAGAAGAGTCTAGGATAGTCGGCTCCGGTGTGTCTGCGAGAATGTATATTGCAGGTTATCTTCTGCTTAGGAAACAATTGGGGAAATTCCACTAGCTGTTGACACAAGCCTAAATTACATTATGGCTCAGGGCTGCAAGTATTGGGGGAAGGAGACAGTTAAGTTGCATCTAATAGAAACCAGAGAATAGTTACATACATCACATGGCATTATTATACAAATACAGGACAGGGAAAACTACATATCATGACAATCCCTTCCCCCCGCAATTTGTGTACGTACTAGGGACCTCTACAGGTCGCTTGTTAAGTACACACAGTCCGGGTTGACAGGACTCAGGGCTCCTCCTGTCTGGACAGTCCATCTGCATTTTGGTGTTGGCTGCCTCTTCTATACTGTATGGTAAAGTTATAGGGCTGCAGAGCGTAGTAAGCGTCCATTGTCCCCAGAGACTCTGTTCAGCCAGGTGAGGGGATTGTGATCAGTAACCACAGTGACCTCTCGTCCATACAGATACGGCCGTAGTTTCCTGAGGGCCCACACTACAGCCAGACATTCCTTTTCCACAGTTGCATAGGCCACTTCTCGGTCCAGCAGTTTCCTGCTGAGGTAGGCAATGGGGTGCTCGTCCCCAGCTGCATTCACCTGGCTGAGTACAGCTCCTAGTCCATAAGAAGAGGCGTCCGTCTGCACAATGAATCTCCTCTTGTAGTCCGGAGCAGCCAGAACAGGGTTGCAGACCAGGGTGTCCTTCAGCCGGTTAAAAGCCTCATCACAGGCTGGAGTCCAGATCACCTGCCAGGGCATTGTTTTCTTGGTCAGGTCGGTAAGAGGTTTGGCCACCGTGCTGAAATGAGAAACAGATTTTCGGTAATAACTGGCAGTGCCCAAAAAAGCCATAACTTGTTTCTTAGTTTGGGGTACAGGCCAGTCTCTAATAGCCTGGATTTTGGCAGGTTCAGGACGGAGCTTCCCTCCTCCTATTCTATGCCCTAGGTACTGGACTTCACCCATCCCCAATTGGCATTTATCGGGTCAAATGGTTAGGTCTGCTGCAAGAAGCAGGTCAAGAATAGCGGCTACTTGATTTAGATGTTCCTCCCATGTCTGGCTGAAGATGGCGATATCATCCAAGTAGGCACAAGCAAAGTCACCACATCCCCGGAGGATCTGGTCCACCATTCTCTGGAAGGTTGCAGGGGCATTCTTCATTCCAAAGGGCATGTTTAGAAATTCATACAAAGGGGGTTATAAAAGCGGACCGTTCTCTCCCTTCCTCCGTCAGAGGGATTTGCCAGTATCATTTACTGAGATCCAAGGTAGTGACATATCGGGACCCAGCTAGTGGGTCTAGAAGTTCATCAATACGGGGCATTGGGTAAGGATCACTGACGGTATGGTCGTTTAGTCGTCGATAGTCCACACAAAACCGAGTACTCCCATCCTTCTTGGGTACTAACACCACAGGAGAGGCCCAAGGGCTATGGGAGGCCTGGATTACCCCAAGCTGTAACATCTCCTCCATTCGTACTGCATGGTGTTTCGCACTGATTCCGGTACCCGGTAAGGAGCCTGTTGTATGGGACGGATACCCTGAGTGTCAACCTGATGTTGGGTGACGGTGGTTCGACCTGGTTGGGATGATAAAGCAGCCCGTCTCTGTTGAAGTACTCCCAGCATCTGGTTTTTCTGTAAGGAATCCAGGTGATCTCCCAGAGGAACCTGTTCCATAGTGGATGGGGCTCTCGCTGCTTCCACGAGATCAGGTAGGGAGTCCTCATCCTCTTGACTGTCTTCTGAAGCTAGCCGACAGCTTGCTATCATTGGAATGTTCCGGTCATGGTACTCCTTAATCATATTCACATGGACAGCCTTTTGTCTTAGCCCCTGATCATCTAAAGCAAGAAGATAATTGGCATCATTTAGTTTTCTGAGAACCTAGAAGGGACCCTCCCATGTGGTCTGCAGTTTATTCTGCCGATGGGGAACAATCATTAAGACCTGTTGTCCTTCTACAAACTCCCGATAGAGTGCTTTACGGTCATACTATGTCTTCTGTCTGGTTTGAGCCATACGCACATGACTCTGGGCTAAACTAGCGAGTTGAGCCAGGGTTTCTCGCAGCTTTAGGACATAAGGGACAACAGGGGACCCTGTATCTTCAACTTGCCCTTCCCAGTATTCCTTGAGCAGGGTTAAGGGTCCTCGGACCTTTCTTCCATAGAGTAGTTCAAAGGGGGAAAACCCAGTGGACTCCTGGGGAACTTCCCGATAGGCAAACAAGAGATGGGGTAGGTACTTCTCCCAGTCTGAATCTCGGTCAGTGAAGGCCCTCAGCATATTCTTCAGAGTGCCATTGAATCGTTCACAAAGTCCATTTGTTTGGGGATGATAAGGTGTCGTTCGGATCGCTCGTACCCCACAGGTGCGCCACAGACACTGGACCAGCTCTGACATGAACTGGGAGCCTTGGTCTGACAAGATCTCACTGGGGAATCCTACTCTTTTAAAAATGGTAACCAGGGCCTCGGCCACCTTGGCTGCAGAAATACTTGACAAGGTCACTGCTTCTGGATATCGGGTGGCATAGTCCACAACAGTGAGAATGTACTGCTTTCCAGATTTACTTGGTTTAGCCAGAGGTCCAATGATATCGACAGCTACTCTTTGGAAAGGTTCTTCTATTATAGGGAGCGGTTGCAGGGGTACCTTTGGGTGATCTCCGGGTCGCCCTCTACGCTGACATATGTCACAAGTTCGGCAGCAATGTGCGACGGCTTGGGAAATCCCAGGCCAATAGAAAGTTTGAGTCAATCGTCTCTCCGTGCGAGTTTTGCCTTGATGGCCAGCAGTAGGGATGTCATGAGCAAGGTGTAATAGGGGAATTCTGTATTTCTGAGGAACAATCAGCTGTTTGCCAAACGTCCAGGGCTTATCTAAGGAGTCAGCGTTGGTAACCCGATACAGAAGTCCATTTTCTTTGATAATTCTTTCCCCGTTCTCCCCTAACTGCCCTATTTCAGCTCGAGCTCTAAAAGTAGCTAGGGTGGGGTCAGTCTCTACCTCTTGTCTAAATTGAACTTTATCCCAAGTGACATTCATATGATCTCCACAAGAAGAATCACTCACCGGCGGTGACGGCAGTTCTGGTGGCCTCACATCCATGGACGGGTTGGACACATCCACATCTGCGGCTCTCTTGGCTTGACTTCTGGTTACCGCACCGACAAAGTAGCAATGAAGATTTCCCACATCATTTCCAAGAAGAACGTCTGCAGGGAGGCCGCTCATCACACCGATCATGCATTGTTTTGCCCCAAAGCCATAATCCAGGGTCACACTCGCTTTGGGAATATATCTCTGGGTGCCTCCAGCCAATTCAATGGCAAATCCTGGTCCCTTTTGAATTGCTTCTGGTTGAATTACTCGGGGATCGGCTATGGTGAGTAAAGCCCCAGTGTCACGGAAGCCAACAACTTTTTGGACATCCAGCACGACCTCCTGTAGATTTTTGTGCTGAAGATCAGAACAGGTGGCTGGGGCTCGCACCCCATAGACTCCTGGTAAGGGAGCCAGGATATCAGAGTCACCTGGCAAGTCCTCAGGAACTGAATCCAGCTCTTCTCCTGGTGTGGGTGCCTGTAGATAATGGACAGGCAAAGGCGTCTGTAGCTGTTCTGCCTCCGAACACCTGGACATTGGGCTTGCGCTCTGGGATTCTTCCTCCACGTCGTAGTCCCAAAGGTGGAGCAGGAGTAGTGCGAGGCACAGTCACACGAAGGTCACCATGCTCGATGGTCTAGTGGGATGGTGAATATTGGAGGCCGCAGGACCAGGGGCCGCCAGCGTTGGGTAGGCTAGTAGTTTTTTTCTCACTGAGTAGTAGTTTTTTCCACTGAGGCTTGATGGTGAGAGCCTCATCAGCTAGAGCTGCAGCTTCCTCCACAGTGGCTGGTCTCCTTTCACGCACCCATTCCCGGATCTCAGCGGGGCACTTGAAGTAAAACTGCTCTTTTAGAACAACCTGGAGGAAGGTCTCCCAGATTAAGGCCTCCTCTCCCTCCAGCCAGCGATGACATATTTGTTTGAGTCTGTGGGCGAACATCTTGAAAGATACTTCCCCATCACAGGCTAAGGTACGAAATTGAGTCCTGTAAGGCTGGTTTCACACTACGGATTTTTCAGATCCGATGCTGTCCGATCAAAATCGGACAGCATCGGATCCGAATTTGGCCCCATGGGCATCGGACCGAATCGGATGTGCACTAAATGCCATCCGATTTGTACCGATCCGATTCTGTCCGATTTTTTTATCGGTGCAAAAATCGGAGCCTCCCGCTTATCTTCTATGGTGGCCTCTTCCCCCAGCAAGGCCATCTCCTCCTCGTACCACACAACCCACTGACTTTTTGCAGGCGAACTCCTTCTAAAGCCTCAATCAGCTGCTCCTTGGAGAGTCCCTTGTAGCCGACTCCCAGTTCACAGGCCTTTGTTTGTAGGTTCACCACAGTCCAGTTCTTGTACTCTGCGGTGCTGGTTCCCAATGTTGATGGGCCGTTGTCCTCCATTCCTTCTGCTCTGATCCCACTGCTGCCACCAGTTTGTGACGGGGTGTAAGGCAGAGCCAGAAGGGACAACAGGCCTAGGGACGATCCAACAGATTGATTAACAAGAACGCTGGAACAACACACACAGGTAGATCTACAGAGTCCACAATTAGTCCAACGGAACCAGATTTGGGGGCACCTCCCGATAATCCTTGTGCCAGATAACAAAGCAATAGTCCACACGAGTCCAATGGATTCCACACAATCCCACGGACAAAGAGATCTGGCCTCAGCTCAGGTCTCGCTCCGGTCCCATCCACAGCCAACTCTCATCTGATCTTAAAAATAAGAATGTATTGTCCTGTGCCTGTGGATCCACCCCTAGAGGGAGAAGGGTTCACACCCTCCCATTCAATGGTTTGGTCCATCATAAGAGTCTAGGATAGTGGGCTCTGGTGTGTCTGCGAGGATGTGTATTGCAGGTTATCTTCTGCTTAGGAAACAATAGGGGAAATTCCACTAGCTGTTGACACAAGCCTAAATTACATTATGGCTCAGGGCTTCAAGTATTGGGAGAAGGAGACAGTTAAGTTGCATCTAATAGAAACCAGAGAATAGTTACATACATCGCCTGGCATTATTATACAAATACAGGACAGGGAAAACTACATATCATGACAAGCCTTTAAAGGGAGTCTTTAAAGTGATCCTAAACCCAGAAACTGACCCCCCCCCCCCCTGTATCTTTAGACCTGTCCCTGCACCCCCTCTTATCATTTCTAGCCATCCCTTTTGCAGAAAAAAATCGCTTTTGTAAAGTAAGAGAAAAAGTTATATTACTTTGTCCTGTGTGAGTTCTCTGTTTCTGAGGAAGCTGCAATGGGCGGGGCCTGTCTGCTGCTGCCTTGTAATTAAGCACGCCCCTCTCTGCTTCTAAGAGCCTGGCCGCGTCATGAAAAGGGGGCGGGGCTCCGGCATGCCGCGATTTAGCCCCGCCCCTTTCATGACGCGGCCAGGCTCTTAGAAGCAGAGAGGGGCGTGCTTAATTACAAGGCAGCAGCAGACAGGCACGCCTATTTGTTCAGAAACAGAGAACTCACACAGGACAAAGTAATATAACTTTTTCTCTTACTTTACAAAAGCGATTTTTTTCTGCTAAAGGGATGGCTAGAAATGATAAGTGGGGGTGCAGGGACAGGTCTAAAGATACGGGGGGGGTCAGTGACTCACCGTGGCCGGGGACTCCGGTTTAGACAGGCTGTAGCTCCTTCCTCCTTGTCACGGGTGGACCGCGCCTGCCGGTAGTGGGGCCTGGTTGAGTGCAGATCAAAAGTTGAAGACGTCTTGTGGGAAGAGATTAAGGGGTTAATTTATTCGTGACGCCACCTATGAGTAGTTCGGTAAGTCCTACCGACGCTGCGGGACCTCCGGGGGATGGATAGAAGCCAGATGGAACGCTCCCCACAGGCTGAGCGGTGATCCTCGGAGGCTGGAGCTGCATAAGATGTTCTGCGGCAGTTGCAGTTACCTTGTGTGCAGACGGATGCAGTCATAAGGAAGCACGGACACTGTAAGTCTCTGTAACGGGTATTTTACTGTAACCAGCAAGCAGTACATGGCATACAGTTAACGGGTAGTGGACCGGGTGGACTCAGCAGTGATAGGTGTCCCTCAGAGATCCGTGGTGTTCCTCCATTCTAGCTAAGTGTTTGCCGTTGTCGCCCAGGAATACAGATCGGGTACGGGGAGGTTGCTTACATGCCCTATCCAAAGTATACGTGATGGATGTTTTGGGGAGCCTTGGATCCCTCGGTGGGTACACCGCTGGTTAGACGACTGGAATTTGGCGGGTGGTGGGGTGCTCCTGTAAAGCTGCTCCTCCACTCTTCTGGTTCGCGTAGCAGAGGTAAACTGCTGCCAGCTTCGGTACCAATGAACCGGCTGTAATTTGGGCACGGGAGTCTTTTGGAACCCGTGTTTGATGATGCCCGATCCCGGTTGTTCAGGCCTCAGGTGCTAACACCCGACCCGACCGGTGCAGAGTCCCCGCTCCTACGTTACGTCTTCTTCAAGTTCAAGTCTGTGCCTCTCTGACTTCTTCTAGACTCTCCTACACTCTACCCTTGCACTCCGCCCACCGGGACCCTGGTTGGTCCCCTCTACTAGTGTTGCATGCAGGGTTTGGATCTCTAAGTTAACCAGATGACTGCTGGGTCAGAGAATATTGCTGCTGCATTTATGGCTTCAATACCCTCCTGTGACGCACTCGTTGTGGGGCGCCACACTCCCCCTTGGTTAAATTCGCTTGTCCCCAAGCGTCGCACTACCCACATTACAGAGGATTTTTGTATTTTATAACAGGTAATAAACTTTTATTAATAACAGGTCATTATTTTACGCAAAAATAAGGCAGGTAAAATAAACAGGTGACACTTTTGCGAGGCCGGCGGACGGTCGGCTGTCCTTAATGAAAGTTCAGGCTGTAGCCGCCAGATCACACAGTCAGTGATTAACAGGAACAGAGTCAGTTATTGAGTCCAAGCTTTTGAGTCACTGGCGCGGAGAACGATGGCGCACCCGGATAGCGAACCACCCATCCATACAAGCATACCGCTCATAGGTGATTATATCGCCCCGGTATAGGTCGCGATCGGGATGTCCTCTGGGCAAATGCGACTCTACTTCCCGACGCCCCACAAACACTTCTTCATTCAAACCCACCTCCCAAGCGAACCCCCACCCGTTAGACAAATTAAAGGTGGAAATTCTACCTTCGCGGCGGAGTTCATCAGGCAGCGGCGGTTGGCGCGGGCCTCCATGTTGGCGCGTTCACGGGCTTGCCACTCCTCTCGTCGACGCTGGCGTACATCTCCGTCGGTACGGCTCGGGGTGTGAAGATGAACGGTGGAGCTGGTGGTTTGGTAGGAAGCTTGGGCTTGGCGGACAGTCTGGACTGGAACCCGGTTGAACGGCACAGGGGAAGGTGTCGCTGACGCACCCGACCAGTGCACCTGAGCTGGTTGCTCGGTCGGAGGATCCTGCCTGTCTCCCCAAGCAAAACCGGTGTCAAGATCCTCAGGAATGCTGCGGGTCTCGTCGTCGTCGTCCTCTTCTTCTCCCTCGACGACCACATCGGGCTGCTCGATGGTTGGAGATGTTGGAACTGGTTCCTCTGTACAACAGGGCGGTGGTGCTGCGGATCCTTCTTCAGGGACTTCCTGCAGGGCTTCCAGGCTGCCTGCCTTTCATCTGTAACTGCTGGAAGTGGTGTCTCTGTCCCGGTGAACAGGTAGGCCTCTGTGGTTGCAGAGGAGGCCTCTGGTACGGGGACGAAACAGGCAACAGTCTCTAAAGAGGTGATGTGACTGTTGATGGGTTCCGTTGTGGGAACCTGGTAGATGTCAGCTTCTTCCTTGGAGCATGTTGTGTGCTCTGGCTCAAAAACGGGTTCGGCTGCGGTTTCAAGCGCTGGAACGGGCTGAGCTGTGGCCTCCACCGGAATGAGGCAGTCTATTGGCTCTGGCGACGAAGCAGGACAGGTGGTGGGCGACGGTGAGGCGATAGAGAAGCTGGCGACGTCGTCCGGTCCCGGAATTGCTGTACCCGGTCGGCTCTGCTGCATCGCATGATGGAGTCTACGTCCCAGGCCCGCGCTCCAGCTGCGGACTGTCCACTCAACTGTTTCCATTAACCGCACGCTAAGGTCTTGTAGAGCCTCTAGCCAGAAGTCGGGGCTGCCGTCAATGGTAAGGACGGGACCCAGACCCGGATGGCCTATGGCTGCTCTAGCCTCCGCCTCGACCTCTCGCATCAGGTCGTGGAGTCTCGTGCTGGCCATTCTCTTCTTTGGAGGGAACCACACCCGTTCAACCGGTAACCGTTCTGGTAGAAAGCTGGTGAAGAAGGCTGTATCTTGACACTCCCACTTCCTTGGGGCTTTTGTAGTCCAATCGTGGGAAAAGTCTTTGGGGTCCGCCCCCCTGGTTGATTCGAGCAATCAGGGCGGACAAAGAGTTTGGCGCCTTTGCCTTTAGCCCTCCCATGAAGAGGGGCGGTGGCTCACCCCTGGGCTTGCACGTGGCGAGTCCTCATGGCGGGAACGCCATCTTGGGCGCCATCTAGGCCCAACGGTGAAAAGGCGGGAAAGTTCTTTTTAGGACGAACAAAGTCCAAATTGTAGACATTAAAGTCGTTTTAAAGCACATTATACCCGTTAGGGAACGGGCCTGCTCGTATCCTGTTCGTGACACCATTTTCTGACTCACCGTGGCCGGGGACTCCGGTTTAGACAGGCAGTAGCTCCTTCCTCCTTGTCACGGGTGGACCGCGCCTGCCGGTAGTGGGGCCAGTTGAGTGCAGATCAAAAGTTGAAGACGTCTTGTGGGAACAGATTAAGGGGTAATTTATTCGTGACGCCACCTATGAGTAGTTCGGTAAGTCCTACCGACGCTGCGGGACCTCCAGGGGATGGATATAAGCAAGATGGAACGCTCTCCACAGGCTAAGCGGTGATTCCCGGAGGCTGGAGCTGCATAAGATGTTCTGCGGCAGTTGCGGTTACCTTGTGTGCAGACGGATGCAGTCATAAGGAAGCACGGACACTGTAAGTCTCTGTAATGGGTATTTTACTGTAACCAGCAAGCTGTACATGGCATACAGTTAACAGGTAGTGGACCGGGTGGTCTCAGCAGTGATAGGTGTCCCTCAGAGATACGTGGTGTTCCTCCATTCTAGCTAAGTGTTTGCCGTTGTCACCCAGGAATACCAGATCGGGTACGGGGAGGCTTCTTCAATGCCCTATCCAAAGTATACGTGATGGATGTTTTGGGGAGCCATGGATCCCTCGGTGGGTACCCCGCTGGTTAGACGACTAGAATTTGGCGGGTGGTGGGGTGCTCCTGTAAAGCTGCTCCTCCACTCTTCTGGTTCGCGTAGCAGAGGTAAACTGCTGCCAGCTTCGGTACCAGTGAACCGGCTGTAATTTGGGCACGGGAGTCTTTTGGAACCCGTGTTTGATGATGCCCGATCCCGGTTGTTCAGGCCTCAGGTGCTAACACCCGACCGGTGACGGCCCGGGGGCTGCACAGCGGTGCAGAGCCCCCGCTCCTACGTTACTTCTTCTCCAAGTTCAAGTCTGTGTCTCTCTGACTTCTTCTAGACTCTCCTACACTCTACCCTTGCACTCAGCCCACCAGGACCCTGGTTGGTCCCCTCTACTAGTGTTGCATGCAGGGTTTGGATCTCTAAGTTAACCAGATGACTGCTGGGTCAGAGAATATTGCTGATGCATTTATGGCTACAATACCCTCCTGTGACGCACTCGTTGCGGGGCGCCACATCAGTTTCTGGGTTTAGGATCACTTTAAGGTTTCTAGACTTCCCAGCTGTTGGAACACTTGGAGGCTATCACTTTCTATAACCATCCAAGTTAAAGCTAACAGATGGGGTATGGTATTCTCAGGGCAGGAAGGTCCATGGTTACTGGATCCTGTGTATTGTCAGCTGCCATCAACCTCAAATATCCTTACCCTATTTGCCACTGCACCAGGGCAACAGGAAGAGTGGAGGTAAAGCACCAGTATTGGCGCATCTCAGAGGCGTAGCTAGGGGTTCAACACAAGGGGGGCGAAACATCATGAGTGGACCCCCAGCCCAGGTGACCAGCAATAATCACACGTAAAACCTAAAGCCCACATAGGGCAGTATTAAGTGCAGCCTTTTATACATATAGGGCAGTATTATGTGCAGCCTTTTATACATATAGGGCAGTATTATGTGCAGCCTTTTATCCCATATAGGGCAGTATTATGTGCAGCCTTTTATCCCACATAGGGCAGTATTATGTGCAGCCTTTTATACATATAGGGCAGTATTATGTGCAGCCTTTTATCCCATATAGGGCAGTATTATGTGCAGTCTTTTATCTCAGATAGGGCAGTATTATGTGCAGCCTTTTATCTTACATAGGGCAGTATTATGTGCAGTCTTTTATCTCACATAGGGCAGTATTATGTGCAGCCTTATATCCCATATAGAGCAGTATTATGTGCAGCCTTTTATCCCATACAGGGCAGTATTATGTGCAGCCTTTTATACATATAGGGCAGTATTATGTTATTATTATTATTATTTATTTATATAGCGCCATTAGTTTCCATGGCGCTTTACATGAGGATAAGGGAGACAAGAACAAGTACACTAAATCTAGGTGATTAGGACGTACAGGTACAGGAGGGGCAGGGACCCTGTCCACGAGGGCTCACAGTCTACGAGGGGCAGGTAGGATACAGTGGGATGGAGGAATGTCAGGTATATACAAAAGAAAAAGGTAGAGTGGCACTAACACAGGATCCACCAGTCACACGTTTGACCATAATCAATACAACACAGAAGAAAGAAACGTGTATATATGACCGGGATCAGGGAAGAAATATATTCAACACTTGATAAAGTGAAAAATAGTTTTTATTACAATAAACTCGTGTGTATAAGGTAAAACAAAAGCACAAAACATCTAAAACCATTTAAAATATGTGCAACACCGCACAGATAGCATCAGATATACATGCCTCCTATAGTTTTAACAATAATAATAGTCCTGCAAAGCTGACCTGGTGACAAAACACAACAGTAAATAAATATTTGCACTAGTTCCCATGATAAGAAGACCAACAAAAAACAGGAGCGGAAAAAAGACCCCAGAGTATTGGAACTGTAGAAATCTATTGCAACCTGAGCTCAGCTCAATAAGGCAGAGAGGGGAAAAAAAAAAAGTGCTCTACCCAGATGAAGCTGTCAATTGGGCAGCGACACGCGTAGGTCCAGAGCCACGCTTCCTATGCCTCCTTACCTGCAGGTCTAAAGTGACTGGTGACTAATCTGCACAAATTTGTCTTTATTCACAGGTATGCGGTTCACCCAGAGTATTGTCTCTCTTTGCTTTGTGGTCTGTTCAGGTCCTATCATTAACTAGGCAGCCTTTGACTCACTTTATAGAGTATCAGACATTTAATCAAGGCCTTTTTTTTTTTTTTTTTTTTTTTTTTTTTCCCCTCTCTGCCTTATTGAGCTGAGCTCAGGTTGCAATAGATTTCTACAGTTCCAATACTCTGGGGTCTTTTTTCCGCTCCTGTTTTTTGTTGGTCTTCTTATCATGGGAACTAGTGCAAATATTTATTTACTGTTGTGTTTTGTCACCAGGTCAGCTTTGCAGGACTATTATTATTGTTAAAACTATAGGAGGCATGTATATCTGATGCTATCTGTGCGGTGTTGCACATATTTTAAATGGTTTTAGATGTTTTGTGCTTTTGTTTTACCTTATACACACGAGTTTATTGTAATAAAAACTATTTTTCACTTTATCAAGTGTTGAATATATTTCTTCCCTGATCCCGGTCATATATACACGTTTCTTTCTTCTGTGTTGTAAGGAATGTCAGGTATGGTGCGGTTTCCTGGGTCTCATGGCAGGTTGTAGGCTTGACAGAATAGGTGAGTCTTCAGGTGACACTTGAAGCTACGCAGGGTACGAGAGTGTCTGACGTGTATGGGCAGGGAGTTCCAGAGTAAGGCAGATGCCTGGGTGAAGTCCTGGACTCGGTTGTGTGAAGAGGTGATGAGGGGGAGCAGAGGAGGAGTTCTTGGGAGGAGCGGAGGTTGTGTGAGGGTAGGTATCGGGAGACCAGGTCAGAGATGTATGGTGGGGCCAGGTTGTGTATAGCTTTGTACGCCATGGTTAGTGTTTTGAATTGGGATCTCTTGGAGACGGTGAGCCAGTGAATGGCTTGGCAGAGGGGGAAGACAGGGGAATAGCGGGAGGACAGGTAGATGAGTTGGGCAGCGGAGTTGAGGATAGACTGGAGAGGTGTGAGGGAGTTAGCAGTGAGGCCATTGAGATGGAGGTTGCAGTAGTCAAGGCGGGAGATGATAAGAGCATGAATGAGTGTTTTAGCGGTGTCGTGGGTGAGGAAGGAGCGGATCTGCGAGATGTTCTTGAGCTGGAGCCAGAGGGATGTGGTGAGGGCCTCGAAGTGGGGCTTGAAGGATAGGGAGGAGTCAAGGTTAACCCCGAGGCACTTGGCTTGGGGGACTGGGGAGAGGGCGCAGTCGTTGATGCAGATGGATAGGTTTGGAAGTGGGGGGAATTTCTTGGGGGGAAGACTATAAATTCAGTTTTGTCCATGTTGAGTTTAAGGAAGCGAGCAGAGAAGAAGGATGAGATGGCGGAAAGGCATTGTGGGATTTTGGAGAGTAGGGAGGTGATGTCGGGGCCGGACAGGTAGATTTGAGTGTCGTCGGCGTAGAGGTGGTACTGGAGGCCGTGGGACTCAATGAGTTGCCCTAGGCCGAGGGTGTATATGGAGAAAAGTAGGGGTCCCAGGACCGAACCTTGGGGAACTCCGACAGAAAGGGGGTAGGGTGAGGAGGAGGTGTGGGAGTGGGAGACGCTGAAGGTCCGGTCCGCTAGGTATGAGGAGATCCAGGAGAGGCCGAGGTGAGTGATGCCGAGGGATTCCAGGATCCGGAGAAGAAGGGAGTGGTCAACCGTGTCGAAGGCGGCAGACAGGTCAAGGAGGAGGAGGATGGAGTAGTGGTGTTTGTTCTTGGCGGTCAGTAGGTCGTTGGTGACTTTGGTCAGGGCTGTTTCGGTGGAATGGAGGGGTCGGTAGGCGGTTGAAGTGGGAGCACGAGGAGAGGTGAGAGGACAACTGTAGTGGACGTGCTGTTCAAGTAGCTTAGAGGCGAATGGGAGAAGAGATATGGGGCGATAGTTAGAGACTGAGGTAGGGTCAAGTGAGGTTTTTTTTAGGATGGGCGTGATTAGGGCGTGTTTGAAGGCCGAGGGGAAGGCACCAATGCTAAGTGAAAGGTTAAAGAGGTGAGTGAGGGCTGGGATGAAAATGGAGGTGTGGTTCGGAATGAGGTGGGATGGGAGCGGGTCGTGGGCGCTGGTGGTGAGGTGTGATTTTGACAAGAGGGAGGAGAGTTGGTCTTCAGTTATGGGGGGGAAGTGACTGATGGAGGAGGAGGGCAGTGTAGGTGGGAAGGGGAGTTGTGGGGATAGTGGACCGAAGCTGTTTCTGATCTTGTCGATCTTCTCCTTGAAGAAGGTCGCAAAGTCTTCAGCAGAGATGAGGGGAGAAGGGGGAGGAGCAGGCAGCCTTTTATACATATAGGGCAGTATTATGTGCAGCCTTTTATCCCACATAGGGCAGTATTATGCGCAGCCTTTTATACCATATAGGGCAGTATTATGTGCAGCCTTTTATCCCACATAGGGCAGTATTATGTGCAGCCTTTTATACCATATAGGGCAGTATTATGTGCAGTCTTATGACCACCCCCTTACTTTGCTTACCTCCCCTGGCTCCCTTGCTGCTCTGGCGGGCTCCTGTTGCAGAGTCTGAGGATTCAAGCCTCAGGAGAAGGAGGGAAAGGTGCCGCCGGCCTGCGTTCCACTGTGCATCAAGCAGGAAGTGGGAGGAGGCAGCACAGTGGAGCGCAAGCCAGGAAGCCAGCAGGACAGAGGAGGAGAGGGGTGGGAGCAGCAGCAGGAAGCTCCCCCCTCCCCTCCTTTACCTGACACACGGGCCCTATCTGCCGTGCTGTCAAAGGGATGTGTGTCCTCCAGGACGCACATTCATGTGAAGCGGGCACCCGGCGCTGTGATCGGCGGGCACAGGGGGCAGCTGCGACCCCTGCGACCGCGGTTGTTACGCCACTGCTCTCAGCCCCAATGGGCCCCTCATGCCGGGGGCCCCGGGGCGCTCGCCCCTCCTGCCCCCCCCGCCAGCTACGCTACTGGCGCATCTAATGGACATGCCATTTCAGGGGCGGCTACAGCTTGCTGTTTTTAAGCTGGGAAAGAACTATTAATGATGGCCCTTCCCACCATAAGAATACCAGACACTGTCTGTCAGCCTTACCTTGTCCGGTTATCAAAAATTGGGGGGGAACCCCATGCTGTTTTTTTAAATTATTTATTTATAAATAATTAAAAAAAAAAAAAGAAGAAGCATAACATGACCTGTGTTTTTTTATTAAATTAATTATTTTAAATAATTAAAAAAACTAAGTATGGGGTCCCCCACATTTTTGATAACCAGCTCAGATAAAGCACTCAACTCGGGAGTTGTATTCTCATACTGGGGAGGTCCATGGCTACTGAGCTCTCCTCAGCCTCAAAATAGCAGCCTGTAGCCAGTTCACAATTGGCGCACCCATATAAGGGTACCTTTACACGCCGCAATATTTTGTGGGAATCCTGATATGTCGCCCTGAAATTATCACCGTCAAATTGCCACCCAGTTGTGGCATGTGTTTGGGGAATTTTGCGGCGATAATTCACCTGTCGCCTGGTTGTGATTTCAGAGCATTGCTCCAAAATCAGAGGTAATCCTGAAAGCGAGATTCCCGGCATTTGGCATGTGAACGGGCGATAGTGATGGAATTAGCGTCGCCTATTGATTTCCCGTAGGTGTGCCACAGCGTGCTGGAGTCTGCGCCCCGTCAGCGATGATTGGTGGTGGCTATTGTGTTCCCATTGGCTGTCACTTCACAGGGCGCCATATTTGAAGAGCTGTCACTTCAGCACCACACACATCTTCACCTACACAACCATCCACTAAATCAGTCCAATTACGCGCGCATTCAATAGTGCAAGCTATGTTGGCCGCGTGTATTGCAAGTTGCACTGTGTCCACTATACAGCCACACATGACAGCTCAGATGTTGGCCTACACATCGCACATGGCTGCCATGGGCAACGCAGTGCAATCGGCTGGGAATTTGGTGACGCTGATGGGTACATTACACTGCTCCCACTCCGCGGACGGCTACCTTGTTAGTGTCCTCAACTTTGTTTGACGGCGCCAGTGTGCGTGATGACGTCATCGCGTTCTTTGTTATCCTGCTGCAGGTGCCTGCCTCAACCCTGACTAGGACAGTCTGGCCGCGCACATGCGCTGCCACATGGATTGGCAGAGCTAATGGTGCTGATACCTGTGTGACGCTGACATGGTGTCACCAGCGTCACGCACCACGGCTGTGCAAGCGCGCATACTCAGCAGATCAGCCTGCTCCAGAATGGGTGGGAGACCCGCAGCAGTCAGAAAAAAATACAGACCTGAAACACAAGTCCCAGGCCATGGCAATTCGTGCAGATTTCCAGCTGCTGGAGTGTGCAAGCAAACACAACAGCAAGCTAACTACTCAAACAACACTCATGTGTTCTTGGGCCATGGCACATAGTGTGACATTAAGCAGCAGGTGGACCTGTCACGAATGTGCATATGCATGATGTCCACACTGCTACATTATGGTGCTGAACACAACCATATCTGTTTGGAGTGGCCAAACCTAGAGTGTGGATTGACCTGTGTGTTTGCCAACATAGCTGTGTAATGGCACCAAAGTAGTGAGCAACATATTCATGCACTTTACAAGGGCCACATCACAACTGGCTGCACATATGTGCGCAGTCTGACACGTAGCATTGCACAACACATTTCTCGCAATTGTGCAAAGGGACTACAAGGTGAGTGGTATGTTTGTGACCCCATGGTGGCACCACCAGATGCTTACTGTCTGCTGTTGTGTTTGGAGGCATAATCCATGGTAAGGCAAGGGTGTTTCTCATCAAAAATATGTGGTGGCTGGTGTTGTGAGGCAGCAACATGATGAGGAGGGTGGAGTTACCAGGGTGGCTGCACCATGAGGATTCTTCTTGTGTTTGGTGAGTAAACATTAGTTAGTGTTAGTTAGTTAGTTCGTTTTTTTTGGGTTCGGTATTGTGAAATGTTTTCTTTTGCCCATTATTTCGCATCATGTTGAATTTATTTGTGTGATGTTAACACTTGTGTTTTTTCTAATTTTGTGTGTGTTGTTCTACATAATTTTTGTGTGCACAAAAAGACAAACTAAAAAAAACTAAGTACCTGTGTCTGTCATTACTTTTGAATCCTGGACAGTTGCACATAGCTTTATGCTGGGCACACAGGTATGTGATCCGTAAAATGGTATAGATGGGTCCGTATAGCATTGTCTGATAATGTCCAGTACACAGGTCCAGTCCTTTGGCCCACACTGTATGGCGTGACTGTGTGTACATATCTATTATGATGTGTTGGGGGCACATGGGAACGTGTCCACACACATGGAGCAAGCAATGGTGTTTATGGGGGATGTAGGTACAGTCCAGTACACACTCACAAACATGTGTACACACACATAGTTCAGTTCAGCCATGGCACATATGGGCATAGTGTGGTTTGTATGTTCACGCCATCACCTACAGAGCACATATTGCCATTGTGTAGTATAAGCCACTGTCCTGCATAAAACCACTCCTGTGTGACGCTTGAGTGGCTCGAAAGTGTGTCGCAGCAGCCACTTTCGATGACACGAGTGTGTATTCATCACAAACTCCGAGACAATGGCGTCATGTATTAGCCAGCCTTCCAGCGCAGGCTGGCCAATCATAACGCTATTGCGTTGTCCAATGAGCGTGTTTGGGGCGCTGTGTAAACCATTCTGGCACGCCTATGTTCTCGGCATGCTGAACATGCATGCCCACATTCCTTTGGGGATTGCGGCGAGGAATGTCGACCTGATTGGTACCGCTGTTGGTGAGGCGATTTCCGGGGCGACACATCGCCTTAGGTTGAGGGTGAAATTGCAGCGTCTAAAAGCGCCATCGCGATCTGAGGTGACCATGATCGTTAGATCGCCTCATATCGCCACCAAAAATTGTGGCGTGTAAAGGTACCCTTAGATGCGCCAATCCTGGTGCTTACCCAGCTCACCTGATTGCCCTAGTGTGGTTGCAAACAGGGTATTTTAAGGAGTTAATGACAGTTGTAATTTGTCAAAAATCACAGCTGCCATTAAGCCCTGAAGGCTGCAGCTCGCTGCTTAACCTTAGCTGGCTAACAAAAATAAGGGGAACCCCATGTTATTTTTTTCAATACATTTCTTATTTTGATGCTAAATACAAGGCTAAACACCCTTTAGTGCCACATGAAAGGCACCAAAGGGTTCAAGCTTAGAGTATGTACAAGGGTAAGACATTATATAGTTGTTTGACCTCTATCTATTTAGAAGGAAGAAATCAGAAATTAGTCCAGTTACAAGCAAAAAGATGTGGGCTTTAGTCCAGTACCCAGTGGTGCAACATTTCGACCTTACATCACAGACTCCGAGAGCGTCATAGGCTATGTTGTGAGGCAACATTTTAACCCTGCGCGTTCCAGTTCACCAAACAATTTTGGCCCTATCTACATAATGGAGAGAAAGTGACAGTTACCAGTTGACAGTTGTGAATGAGAGGGGCTTAATGACAGCACCAAAGACTAACAGCATATACCAGCATATAGTCACTAAGTTGGGGCCCTGACATGGAATATTCACCACACACAGGGACATGTATACACACCACATGCATACAAAGAGTAACAGCTAAGGTGGAGCCCCAACATTGGATGCTCACCACGCACCCGAACACAAAACACACACCCACAAGAGGCACACACCATACAGACACCCCCTATCCCCACTGGGACACACACACATACACACCCTATAGGGACACATGCACTCACTCCACAGGGACACACACCACACAGGGACACAGACACACACACACACCCCACAGGAACACACAGACCCCATACGGATGGACACACACCCCAGAGACACCCCTCCCCCCACAAGGACACACACCACAGGGACACCCCTCCCCCCCCAAAAGGACACACACCACAGGGACCCCCCCACAGGAACACACGCACACCATTGGGACACACACCCCTGGGACACACACACCCCAGTGACACACACACCACTCAGACAGACACAGATGTGCACAAATCGCCTCACACAACTCGCCTCATATGGCTGGTATCTTTAATTTCTAAAAATAAACATCTGATTAAAAACAGCCAATGTGCAACACATGTGCCATATAGGGAATTAAGGCAGATGTCAGTCACATGAGCTGTCTTTTATGTGTATGTGTGAGGTAATATATACTGTCCGGCCGGGGGTAGGGTTTACTGTTGGCTGGAGATTTATTAGGCTGCCTATAACAACCAATCACAGCTCAACTTCTATTTTCCTACAGGTCATTAATATGACATATTCAAATTCTATTTTGTTATAGCTAATAGCAGTTATTTATTAACTCGGGCGTAGCCGGGTAGTACAGCTAGTATAGTGAATATAAAACCAATCATGGTGTTTACATTAATAAGGTGAATTTTACAGTGCAAAAATACAGATCGAACTGAATCTACAGACATTGATACAGCTAGATTGACAATTATTAAAAGATGTGAAACATCTATGTGGTATTTAAAATGCATAGTTATTGTGAATCACCTGGAGTGCTCAGACCCACTAAGTGACTAGTTCTCAATAAATAAATAGATTATAGGTAATGGTCATAATAAACGGTAAAAGAGACACCCAAAGCACTCACATAAATAGGCAGTGCATAAATCTCAATCAAGCATTACACTGCATGCCCCATACAGGACAGAAGCAGAGCACCCATTCACAAATAGCAGCAACATGAAGGAATTACCCACTGTGCCACCAATGTGCACTATGGACTACATGCACATGCCTCCAAACATTCAACATATACTCTAGGTGTCCAATCCCGCTGTAATAAAGAAATAAGGCCTATGGGAATAAATATGTCTCATAATTCACATGACATAGAGAAAAAAATACAAATATACAACATTTTTTATGGGAGAGTTTTCATCCAGGGATTCTATCTTTAAACACAAAGGAAAAAAGACAATATTTAGTATTCAATTAAAAAACGGAATTACGTAAAAAATTTAATTTAATTTAAAAAATACAAATAAACACAACAGATATCTATAAAAAGTGCACTATTCAATGTTAACACTGTGGTTGACAAAGACCGTTTTGTAAGGTCGAAGCATTGCAGTGCTGGATTAAAGCCCACATCTTTTTGCTTGGAACCAGAGTGCTGCCTGATTTTTTCCTTGTATTTATTATGCATGGGACAACTGCATGACTCAGGAAGTATTGCACCCATAGTCTGCTCAATTTTGTGCTGTTGTCTGTTTTTTCTATTTATATACACTACCGTTCAAAAGTTTGGGGTCACCCAGACAATTTTGTGTTTTCCATGAAAAAGCATACTTTTATTTATCAAATGAGTTGCAAAATGAATAGAAAATATAGTCCAGACATTGACAAGGTTAGCAATAATGATTTTTATTTGAAAAAATAATTTTCTCCTTCAAACTTTGCTTTAGTCAAAGAATGCTCCATTTGCAGCAATTACAGCATTGCAGACCTTTGGCATTCTAGCTGTTAATTTGCTGGGGTAATCTTGAGAGATGTCATGCCATGCTTCCTGAAGCCCCTCCCACAAGTTACATTGGCTTGATGGGCACTTTCTGCGTACCATATGGTCAAGCTGCTCCCACAACAGCTCAATGGGGTTGAGATCTGGTGACTGCGCTGGCCACTCCATTACAGATAGAATACAATCTGCCTGCTTTTTCACTAAATAGTTCATGCATAATTTGGAGGTGTGCTATGGGTCATTGTCCTGTTGTAGGATGAAATTGGCTCCAATCAAGCGCTGTTCACAGGGTATGGCATGGCATTGCAAAATGGAGTGATAGCCTTCCTTATTCAAAATCCCTTTTACCTTGTACAAATCTCCCACTTTACCAGCACCAAAGCAACCCGAGACCATCACATCACCTCCACCATGTTTGACAGATGGCGTCAGGCACTCTTCCAGCATCTTTTCAGTTGTTCTGCGTCTCACAAATGTTCTTCTGTGTGATCCAAACACCCCAAACTTTGATTTGTCTGTCCGTAAAACTTTTTTCCAATCTTCCTGTGTCCAATGTCTGTGTTCTTTGGCTCATATTAATCTTTTCCTTTTATTAGCCAGTCTCAGATATGGCTTTTTCTTTGCCACTTTCCCCTGAAGGCTAGCATCCCAGAGTCGCCTCTTCACAGTAGACGTTGACACTGGTGTTTTGCGGGTACTATTTAATGAAGCTGCCAGTTGAGGAGCTGTGATGCTTTGATTTCTCACACTAGAGACTCTAATATACTTGTCTTGTTGCTCAGTTGTGCAGAGGGACCTCCCACTTCTCTTTCTACTCTGCTCTCCTCTGAAGGGTATAGTTCACACCGTTGTAGGAAATCTCCAGTTTCTTGGCAATTTCTTGCATGGAATAGCCTTCATTTCTAAGAACAAGAATAGACTGTCGAGTTTCACATGAAAGTTCTCTTTTTCTGGCCATTTTGAGAGTTTCATAGAACAAACAAACGTAATGCTCCAGATTCTCAAGTAGCTCAAAGAAACGTCAATTTTATAGCTTCTCTAATCAGCCAAACCGTTTTCAGCCATTAGCCTTCTTAGGCTAGGGTCATACATAGCAATCCATTTTGCTTTGGGGCTGTTTTTGTCATCATGTTCAAAAACGAAATCCGTTAACGGATGATGCACTAAAGTGTCACTGCGTTTTTCAAAGACTTTTCGCAGGCTCCAAAAAATTGTTGCATGCAACATTTTTGGGTGCAGTAAAAAACGCATTACATGGGGCCCTATGGGAAACACATGTGTTAATGCATGATACATATAGGCACCATGTTCTAACGCATGCGTTTTTGCATGTGTTTTTTTGGAAAAAATTACTAAGTCCAGAAAATGCATAGCAGTGCTGGGGGCACAAAACGTACCCTAACAAAAACTGATCTGTTTTTATAAACACTATGAAAAACTGATTGGCTTGTGTGATCCTAGAATAACACAGTTAGCAAACACAATGTACCGTTAAAACACTGGAGTGGTGGTTGTTGGAAATGGGCCTCTACTGTATACACCTAAGTAAATATTGCATTAAAAACCAGACGTTTGTAGCTAGAATAGTCATTTACCACATAAACAATGTATAGAGTGTATTTCTGATTAATTTAATTTTAGCTTCATTGATAAAAAAATTTGCTTTTCATTCAAAAATAAGGACATTTCTAAATAACCCCACACTTTTGAACGGTAGTGTATCTATTTAGCTTTTAGATTAGGTTACCTGACTTCACAGCCACCGGGTCTTCCGGCAGCTGTGAGGCCCAGAAACTTTTAAGGAACCTTTAGTGAGAGATTTATTTACTTAACTTGTCCCCTTAGGGCACCTCAACACTGCACAGTCCAATCACTGATGCACAGGTTGGGGTTAATAAATTAGTGAAAGAGTAGGGTTTTTTTTATTTACAATAAAGAATTTTTGTGGGTTTCTCATAGGCACTTCTCAGGGCTTGATGGCAGCTGTGAATATTGACAACTCACAGCTGTCATTAAACCCTTATATTACCCCAATTGCCACGGCATCAGTGCAATCAGGATGAGCCGGCTAAGCGCCAGGATTGGTGCATCTGATGGATGGCCAATTGTGGTGTGGCTGTGGGCTGCTATTATGAGGCTGTGGAGGGCCCAATAATCATGGGCCTTCCAGTCTGAGAATACCAGTTCCCAGCTGCGTGCTTTATCTGCACTGATTATAAAAAATGTGGGGGACCCCACACCTTTTTTTTTAATTATTTAAATAATTAAACACAATGACACTGGAAAAAATACTTCATTAGAATAAAGACTCCCTCAGACTATCACTTGTTCACAAATTTACTCAAAAATAAAATGAAGATCCAACGTAATCAATTGTGTAGTGGTCCCACAACTTCCCCTGAATCTGTTCTGAAATCAATAAAGCCTTATTCAGGGAATGAGGCTCCACAGGTCACTCCACGTCATCACCAGATCCGTAATTTCTTATAAGCGATGATGTTACTGATGTCATCGCGTATGAGATACTCCTAGTCTGGCACTGATTGAGAATGACTCCAATGAAATGATAAAAGAAATGTTTAGAATCAACTATTTGTCTTATTGTCTATTGTCTTCACTGTGGGGAGGACCTGGTTCACCCGAAGTATTGGAGATGTATATCTGCTCCAAGGGTACGACCTACACCTCTCAGACTGTCACACCCAACCATCTCTTCCACACCACCAAATACAATATCCCCATCATATGGTGATAGAGCAGGGGTCCGATGGCTGAGCCTTGACCATGACTACTGCCCTAGGCTACCCTCACATACTGACATCATCATTCGTGAGAAATTCAAGGCCTGGCACAGGCAGGGAGTGACCTCTGGAGCACCAGACCCAGAGTTTCTCAAACACGGTGATGTCAGTAACTCAGTGAAGTCACCGTGCGTGAGAAATTCAGACCCTGGCACTGACCAGGCGTGATCTATGAAGCCTCATTCTCTGAACAAGACTTCATAGGTTGGAGTACAGATTTGGGGAATGTTGTGGGACCATTACACGATGGATTACATTGGATCATTATAGGTTGTTTTTTGTTTTTTGTTTTTTTAAATTGGTGAACAAGGGATAGTGTGAGGGAGTCGCTATTCAAATATGCTATTTGCATAGCAAGTCCTTTCTTAGCAATAACCTACTATTTACATTCCTAACATTCTGGATTGCCAGAACCTTCATTTTCCTCTAAAAAGGCTGTGTTTAGCCTCAAACAACTGATTGCCAAATACTTCCCGCTCTCTAGGCTCCAGCCCCTGGGACCTACTGAATATACGGTCCCCTGTACTAAGGTGTCCTGTTGTGTGGGTGATGGGTGCAGACTCTGTCATTTCCTCCATATCCGTGACTACGGAGGCACTACACCTTCTGTTTGGGGTACAGTACCTCCCTGTGGCGCCTTGCCATAGGGGCGCCACAACAACGTCTATTACTGGACGGTCTACTCCAGTCTCTTTGTTTGCTAGCAACAGAGCAATACGAGTTGTGGATGAGGCCCAGAAAGAGATTTTTGCTACAGTTCATGGCAAGAGCTGCATCTAGTGGCCTATTCCCTTCCTCTTTCTCCATCTCAACATCAGACACAGTACAGTCCTCAGAGTTTGTGCTCCAATTACCCATGTTTCACTCTTTGTCACAATTCTACAATGAGAAAGATAAAATAGGAGCACCTGTATTCCATTTACAATGATTACATCTTGGAAATTTAAAGGGAACCAACCACCCCAAATGACCCCCCCGGACTGTTAATATGTGTCCCTACACCCAGCACACACATTTGGGGCAATCGTTTTTGCTAAAAAAAACTGTTTAGTAGAAGCTAAGATATAGCTTTATGAAGTGTAGGGATCAGTCTCTATTGCAGCAGCAAGTAAGGCATTGACACTCCGGCTCAGTCCAAAAACAAGTGTGGTTTATTTCACACAATGGCAAAACAAACAAAAAAAACAGTCCTTACATCAGGATAATAGCGTCGGCCCGAAACCTACTCCTCCTGGAGCTCGCCGAGGGGTCCTACCCCACCTTGGGGTCTGGTACACGCTCTCTGTGCTCTCACAGGCTACTTTTTCCCCAGACTGAACTCCTCTCCAGTCTGATCTCCTCTCACAACACCTTCACAGCCGTCTCTTCTGGCCTAACCTTTCTCACCTGTCTTTCCCTCCCAGCTACTTCAAAAGCCTGGGGCGGGAGATGAGGAATGGAGGCCCGCCCAAACACCTTCCCCCATTCCTCATAGATGAGGTCCCATAACAGGCTTTACCAACAGCCACCGTTCTCAGTAACGGGGGCCACACCTACCTCACCTATGCTCATGTAAGCATCTCCTGTCCCATACATGCAGTAGCTCACCATCCTTGGGGAAACATAGCGTCCCTCTACTACCATTCCCCTTGCTACCTCACACACCCCCCCCCTCAGTTCAACCCTGGGGGGGTGAACTCCTGCCACCAAACAGTGAGTCCGGGACAAGGCATCGGCATTGCCCTGCAGCCTCCCGGCTCTGTGTTCCACCGTGAAGTTAAAGTTCTGGAGCGACAAGAACCACCTGGTGACTCGCGCATTCCTCTCTCTTGACTGGCTCATCCACGTGAGTGGGGAGTGGTCAGTCACCAACCGAAACCGTCGCCCCAGCAGGTAATACCTCAACGCTTCCAAGGCCCATTTGATGGCTAGGCACTCTCTCTCGACCACACTGTAATTTTTCTCTGCAGGCGTGAGCTTGCGGCTCAGGTAGTTAACGGGGTGTTCTTCCCCATTCACCTCCTGAGAAAGCCCTACTTCTGATGCATCTGTCTGAACGATGAAGGTTTGGGTGAAGTCAGGTGTGACAAGGATGGGAGACCCGCATAACACCGTCTTCAAGACCAGAATGGCATACTCGGCCTAGGGGTTCCACTTTACCATAACGGGCCGTCTTCCTTTCAGAAGGTCTGTCAATGGGGCTGAGAGGGTGGCAAAATTGGGGATGAACCTCCTGTAGTATCCCACAATTCCCAGAAAGGCTCTCACCTGCTTTACTGTCCTTGGTTGGGGCCAACTCTGGATGGCTTCGACCTTGTTGACCTGCGGCTTAATCATACCTCGCCCTATCACATACCCCAAATAGCGTGCCTCCTCCATTCCCAGAGCACACTTTTTGGGGTTGGCAGTCAGCCCCGCTGCCCGGAGAGAGTCCACCACAGCCTGTACCTTGGCCAAGTGGCTCTCCCAGTCGCTGCTGAAAATGATGACGTCATCCAGATAGGCCGAGGCGTACCTTTGATGAGGCTTCAACACGATGTCCATTAATCTTTGGAACATGGCTGGAGCCCCATGTAAGCCAAATGGCAACACCAGGTAGTGAAACAGACCCTCCGGGGTGATGAACGCGGTCTTCTCTTTGGCGCTATCCGTAAGGGGTACTTGCCAGTATCCCTTAGTTAGATCGAGTGTGGAGAAGTACCGGGCTTTCCCGAGTCTTTCAATGAGCTCGTCTACTCGTGGCATTGGATAAGCGTCAAATTTAGAGACCTCGTTCAGCTTCCGGAAGTCGTTGCAAAACCGTATCGTCCCATCGGGTTTGGGAATAAGCACAATGGGACTAGCCCATTCACTTTTCGACTCCTCAATAACCCCTAACTCCAGCATTTGACGAACCTCCTTTGAAATGGCCTTTCGCCGTGCCTCAGGTACTCGGTAGGGCCTCATCCGAACTTTTACCTGGGGCTCGGTGACAATGTCGTGTGTAATCAACGAGGTACGCCCTGGCAGCTTTGAAAATACATCCGTATTCCTGGCCACAAACTCACGAGACTCTTGCTGCTGGTTTTTCGTGAGGGTTTCGGCTATCGTCACTTCTGCCACTGCCCCCTCAGGCACCACCTTGGCCTGTAAAGTCAGTGCAGGAGGACGGTCAGCTGGAGACCCTTCTGTACCCAGACCCTCTCTGTCTTTCCAGGCTTTTAGCAGATTGACATGGTATATCTGCTCGGTCTTTCTCCGACCCGGCTGATACACCTTGTAGTTGACCTCCCCAACTCTTTCTAGGATTTCGTAGGGCCCTTGCCACTTCGCCAAGAATTTACTCTCCACAGTAGGCACTAGTACCAGGACTCTGTCTCCCGGGTTAAAAGTTCTGACCTTAGCGGATCTATTATATACCCGGCTTTGAGCTCTTTGGGCTTCCTCTAAGTGTTCTTTCACTATTGGCATCACCGCTGCCATCCGGTCCTGCATGGTCGCGATGTGCTCTACTACACTTTTGTGAGGGGTGGGTTCCTTCTCCCATCCCTCTTTGGCAATGTCGAGCAGGCCCCGGGGATGTCTACCATACACGAGTTCGAACGGAGAAAAACCTGTTGAGGCCTGTGGTACCTCCCGAATCGCGAACATCAGGTATGGTAGAAGACAATCCCAGTCCTTCCCATCCCTGGATACCACCTTTTTCAGCATGCTCTTTAGGGTTTTGTTGAATCTTTCAACTAAGCCATCTGTCTGCGGATGGTAGACCGAGGTGCGCAACTGCTTTACCCGGAACAGTTTACATAGCTCCTTGGTAACCTTGGACATGAACGGCGTCCCCTGGTCCGTAAGTATTTCTTTAGGGATTCCTACCCGGCAGAACACGGCGAGTAGCTCTTTGGCTATCAATTTCGCCGAGGTGTGCCGCAGTGGAATTGCCTCTGGATACCTGGTAGCGTAATCCATGATTACCAGGATATGCTGATGCCCTCGGGCAGACTTGACCAGAGGACCCACCAGATCCATGGCGACCCTTTCAAATGGTACGTCTATAATGGGCAGGGGTACCAAGGGACTACGGAAGTGCGGCATAGGAGCGGATTGCTGACACTCGGGGCATGATTCGCAATACCGCTGTACCTCCCGAAACACTCCCGGCCAGTAAAAACGCTGCAGAATTCGTTCCAGAGTCTTTTTATGGCCGAGGTGTCCGCCCAGCACATGCCTATGTGCCAAGTCGAGCACCGTCGGGCGATAAGGCTGCGGAACCACCAGCTGTTCCAAGGTCTCACCCCGCACTCTGTCAACCCTGTATAACAGATCCTGGTTGACAGCCATGTGGGGAAACACCTGGTCTGCTCCTGGGTACTGAAACACCCCATTAATACAAATAACGTTTTCCCTTGCCCTATTTAACGTCGGGTCTTGGAGCTGTGCAGTACCAAAATTGTCACGGGGAATTCCCAACTCTGCGAACTCAGGTACTGACCCGAGCTCGTCGGCTTCACCCGCTAATACCTCTAGAGGGGACATTGTTACTCCCACGGCTGGCACCCCTGAGTCGGGATCACGAGGTTCAGGCTCAGGGTCCGTGACATTCTGGACTTGTTTACCCCTTAACCCCGGGTTTCCCGGTAACAGAGTCCAGAATAGAGGAAAGTCTCTCCCAAGGATCAGTCCATACGGCAGGGACTCTAACACTCCCACCTCATGACGACACTCTCCCTTCGGGGTTTGGATAGTGATTATGGCGGTAGGGTACTCTTTCAAATCCCCATGAATGCATAAGACCCCCACATTACGTCCCGTGTAGGATGCAGACCCAGCCAAGGTGGCATGCACCAGGGTGATAAGGCTTCCCGAGTCCAAGAGGGCAGCTGCAGGACATCCCGCCACCGTAACCTGACACATGGGAGAGATAGGTGCAGGCTCTGGGGAAGCAGCGGTATATACCGGGAAGGCATAGAGGGAGACACGCCGGGCCACACTGCAGTCCATAGGATCGGTGGTGATAGGGCAGTTTGCAGCAATGTGTCCTCGCTCTTGACACCTCCAGCACACAATAGTCTCTAGCTTCCTTGCCTGAGGGCCTGCAGGGGTGGGGGTGCGTGTCAGAGTCTTGTATTTCTCAGGGTCGGTGACCTTGCGGGATTTGGGGAGCACACAGGCTGGGGAAGAAACTTTTAACAAGTTCTGGGTGGCCTCATAACGTTCCACCAAACCGACCAGCTGGTTGGCATCGACAGGGTCCCCATGTCCCACCCACTGCTGTATGGATGGGGGCAAGGCCCGCACAAACTTGTCCAGTACCACTCTTTCCACCATCTGTGCTGCGGACAACAGCTCCGGCTGTAACCATTTTTTTACAAGATGGACGAGATCATACATCTGAGACCGGACCGCTACAGTCTCTACATAGGCCTAGCGATGGACTCTCTGGGCACGGAGATACACATTCACACCTAATCGAGCTAGAATCTCGGCTTTTACCTTTTGATAGTCCCGGGCGTCCTGCTCGCTCAGGTCGTAGTACGCTTTCTGGGGCTCTCCAATCAGATATGGCGCTACGACCTCCGACCATTGGTGTGGCGGCAGACTCTCTCGCTCTGCCACTCTCTCGAACCCCGCCAAGAAAGCTTCAACATCGTCCCCTGCGGTCATCTTTTGGAGGGACGCACGAACCCTCTTCTTGATGTCCTGCTGTGGATCAGATGATGCGCTTGACCTCAGGGCTGTTAACTGTTCCATCAGGAGTTGGTTGGTTTGCTGTTGAAGTCTCAGGGCCTCCGTATGGCTGTGCTGCTGGGCCTGCAGCGCCTCAGCATACATCTGCTGTTGCTGCTTCTGCTGCAGGTTGGCTTCAATCAATGCCTTTACAACGTCCTCCATTGCTGAGCGCTGCTTTAGGGCTTGCTTCACCCAGGACATACAACTCGTCCTCTACAGCGGTTAGTGTATGCCTTACTGCATTGCCCGCATTCTCCACCATATGTAGGGATCAGTCTCTATTGCAGCAGCAAGTAAGGCAGTGACACTCCGGCTCAGTCCAAAAACAAGTGTGGTTTATTTCACACAATGGCAAAACAAACAAAAAAAACAGTCCTTACATCAGGATAATAGCGTCGGCCCAAAACCTGCTCCTCCTGGAGCTCGCCGAGGGGTCCTACCCCACCTTGGGGTCTGGTACACGCTCTCTGTGCTCTCACAGGCTACTTTTTCCCCAGACTGAACTCCTCTCCAGTCTGATCTCCTCTCACAACACCTTCACAGCCGTCTCTTCTGGCCTAACCTTTCTCACCTGTCTTTCCCTCCCAGCTACTTCAAAAGCCTGGGCGGGAGATGAGGAATGGAGGCCCGCCCAAACACCTTCCCCCATTCCTCATAGATGAGGTCCCATAACAGGCTTTACCAACAGCCACCGTTCTCAGTAACGGGGGCCACACCTACCTCACCTATGCTCATGTAAGCATCTCCTGTCCCATACATGCAGTAGCTCACCATCCTTGGGGAAACATAGCGTCCCTCTACTACCATTCCCCTTGCTACCTCACAGAAGTTTAATAAATTCAGCCGACTGGGTGTTACCTAGCTTTGTCCTCGTGCATTTCTTCGTGCCTGTCAGCCTCCTCTCCCCTCCTCCCTTCAATGAAGCCCTTCTGTGCAAGCTGAAAATGCCCCGCCTGTCTGCTGCTGCCTGATAAATTATGCACGCCCATCTCTGCAGCTAACAGCCTGGCGTCATGAAAGGGGCGGGGCTAAATTGCGTCATGAAAGGGGGCGGGGCTCCGGCATGCCGCGATTTAGCCCCGCCCCTTTCATGACGCGGCCAGGCTCTTAGAAGGTGAGAGGGGCGTGCATAATTTATCAGGCAGCAGCAGACAGGCGGGGCATTTTCGGCTTGCACAGAAGGGCTTCACTGAAGGGAGGAGGGGAGAGGAGGCTGACAGGCATGAACAAATGCACGATGACAAAGCTAGGTAACACCCAGTCGGCTGAATTTATTAAACTTCATAAAGCTATATCTTAGCTTCTACTAAACAGTTTTTTTAGCAAAAACGATTGCCCCAAATGTGTGTGCTGGGTGTAGGGACACATATTAACAGTCCGGGGGGTCATTTGGGGTGGTTGGTTCCCTTTAACTCCTGTATTGCCAGCTAGATATAGAAATGTGTTTAAGTCCCTAAAAATCATGGGAATTGAAAGGCTTTCCTCACCATACCGAAGTGGTAATTGGGAAAGGAAACTACATGAAAGAGAAAAACTATGGATTCTGCAGCTGAATACATGATTGATCACCAAATGGTCTCAATTTCAAGAATGATTTGTTTTATTTTTATTAAATAGAGCAGTGGTGATAAAATATTCACAATAAGTCATGATTCTATTGATGTATTTATTCATTTCTAAAAATAGGCAACAGTTCTATTTATATTTGTATATTTGTATTTATATGAAGGTCTCTCACATTTCTATATCTAGCTGGCAATACAGGAGTTAAATTTCCAAGATGTAATCATTGTAAATGGAATACAGGTGCTCCTATGACTTGTGCTTTTACTTGTATATACCGTATATACTCGTGTATAAGCCGACCAGTGTATAAGCCGACCCCCCTACTTTTGCCCCAAAAATCTGGAAAAACCTATTGACTCGTGTATAAGCCGAGGGTGGACCCCAGCACAGGTATACAGCCCCCAGCAGTGTGGTATACAGGCCCCCCAGTGGTATACAGGCCTCCCCAGTGGTAGTATACAGCAGCCCCAGTGGTAGTATACAGCAGCCCCAGTGGTAGTATATAGCATCCCCAGCAGCCCCAGTGGTAGTATACAGCAGCCCAGCAAGCCCCAGTGGTAGTACACAGCAGCCCCAGTGGTAGTATACAGCATTCCCAGCAGCCCCAGTGGTAGTATATAGGAGCCCCAGCAGCCCCAGTGGTAGTATACAGCATCCCCAGCAGCCCCAGTGGTAGTATATAGGAGCCCCAGCAGCCCCAGTGGTAGTATACAGCAGCCCCAGCAGCCCCAGTGGTAGTATACAGCATCCCCAGCAGCCCCAGTGGTAGTATATAGGAGCCCCAGCAGCCCCAGTGGTAGTATACAGCAGCCCCAGCAGCCCCAGTGGTAGTATACAGCATCCCCAGCAGCCCCAGTGGTAGTATATAGGAGCCCCAGCAGCCCCAGTGGTAGTATACAGCAGCCCCGGCAGCCCCAGCGGTAGTATACAGCAGCCCCAGTAATCCAGGGCCCCCCCAGTCTTGCTCCGGTCACCTGTAAAGGAAAATATACTTATCACTTGTCCCGCTGCCGTCCGCGCCCGCATCTGCCGGCATAGCGATCCTCCATCTTCATGCGTCCTGGGCTGAAAAACTCGGCTTATACGCAAGTAATACGGTATGTGGTGTGTTTATTGTAGTTTGATGAGCTAACGAATAAGGAGTATATATCCGAAACGTGTATAGCACCCCACAGGGGCATCTGTATGTTTCACATTTAAGAAAAAAAATAGGAAATAACTGCAAGTGGCAGTGGATTTTATCTTTCTCATTCATTGATGGATGTCTGCCATTAATTCACTGCCAGGAATCCTGTTGGATATAGGGTGGTGGAGCTCTACACCCTTCCTTTGTACAATTCTACAATCACACAATTGATCGTGGGGAAACACAGATGGGCGATTCTGCAGAGATGTTCACACATTCTATTCCATGGGCATCAGAGGTCTGCTCCAAAGATTCACATACTCCAAAAGAGAAAAGCATCTGTACCAATGGCCAAAATCTTTAGAAGTTGGATCCAGGGACAGACAAGTAGGGTCCAAGCAGAATCCAGACCCTCGTCACCACAGATTAACGCCTAGGGATTGGAGGTGATGATGATGATGATGATGAGACTCAGATACCTGACAAGCACCCACACTGTACTGTGCGTTCAGGGCAGGAAGATGAGGATGGTGGCTCTCAGGACGAGGAGTGGGACAACATAGAGGATGAGGTTGGAGATCCCACTTGGAATCAACCCAGAGTTATGCAGCTGAGTAGCTCAGCAGAGGATGTGGAGGAGGAAGACTAAGAGGGTAGGTTGCGGCTTCCTACACAGACACTGGACAGCAGCAGTTGTGGGTCTGCAGTGTTCAGAGGCAGCAAGGGTTGCTGAGACTGGGCCTTTTTTTGACACCGAAAAGGATGACTCAATTTATGTTATTTGCAAAGGTTGTTAAAATAAAACTTCAATAGAGGGAGAAAAAAAAAAACAATTTGACTACTACATGCACAAACGGGCACATGGCCCAGCACCATGTTTTATGCTGGCAAAGTTACTGTGCTGAAATTGGGCCTAGTGGGCTTCACTGAACACTGTCTATTACATCAACTGCATATGCTGCTTCTTCCTCCTTTGTCACAGTGGCAAGTGTTGTCCGACAGGTCTCCGGCCGCAGAACATCCACTTGTTTACCAGCTACTGTCGGGGCGAGTGAGAGCCCATTAGCTATTGTGGCAGTGGACATGCCTGCTATTTTTGACCGATTTTAGACACTAAACACATCTCTTTGTCAACCGACCATAACATCTCCACCTGCACCTTCTCCATAGTACATCAGTTTGTTAGGTACATCCTACTCCACCCTCTTCAATACAGCAGCCAGCCTTGGGAGCCACAGCCTACACATCCCAAATAGAGATGAGCAAACCCCTGAGAGTTCGAATTTGGTTCGGTTCGCCGAAAGCCGGGATGTTGGCCAAATTGTTTGCCAAACAGTTTGCCAAGCACCATTAAAATCAATGGCAGGCAACATGAAACACATAGAAAACACCTTCGAAGGTCTCCAAAAGCTGCCAAACACAGCTCAAATAAAACATACACATACATACACAGATCATCTTATCAGTCTTCCGGGTCCACTCTTCCGCTCTCCCTCTTACTTACGGATAGAGGTGTTAATGAAGATGGAGTCCCTAAATGTCTTTGTGTTTTTATTCCTAATAAAATGTTTTCTCTCTGTGTTGTGTTTTCTTTACTATTTACTTGAAATTCTTAATGGCCAGGTCTATCATTGACCCGACATTAGAATTTCGGGCTTAAAGCCAGCTGGCAATGCCAAGCTGACATTAACCTCTCATTACCCAGTTTGCCACCGCTACATGGCAACTGGAAGAGCTGGGTAAAAGTGCCATGAATTGGTACTTCTTATGAATGTGCCTATTTCTGGGGCGACCATACGCATTTTTTTGCCAGCCAAGGTAAATATGGTCAGCTGTGGGTAACAGCTCGCAGCTGTCTGCTTTATCTGTGCTGAGACAGAAAAATACAGCAGAGCCCTATTCATTTTTCTTTTCCATTATTTAATTTATTTACACACTAGACACCAGGTTGGTTGCCATACACTAATGTATATGACAACCAAACTCAGACACCATCCACACGCTTTCACAGAGCATGAACATCTGTGATTGGCTGTTGCCGGTCAGTGAAGTGAATATGCATGAAGTTTAATGGGTGGGACCGGAAGTAAGTAAGAGGGAGAGCAGGAGAGCGGACTCAGATGCAAGCAAGCAGCAGGAGTCTGGTAAGATGATCTGTGTGTGTGCCTGTGTGTGTGTAGAACAAAAGCATTACTGAATTTGCGCTAATGCTTCTGTCCAATGTTAAGCTACACACACATCTGAACAATTACAAATTTCCGACATTTCTGCAAAACGTTCGGGTTCAAGGGGCCAAATGAACATTGACATATTCGGTCCGGATTTGAAATTGGCGAACATGTTCGAGCAAAGTTCGCTCATCTCTAATTGCAAAGCAAAGAGCTTAAACTTCACCATCTCCAATTTGTTGGCCCGGAAATGCTGTTTTTACGCCTGGTGGCCGTCGCAGCCCCCCAGTATCAGTTGCCCTGTTGCCATTATTTCTCTAAGAAAGCTGTGCCTGCACTTCACCAGCATGTCGCAGACAACATCACCCATTCCTTGAGAAACTCTGGGTGTGACAGGATGCATATCACCACTGACATCTGGATGAGCAAATATGGCCAGGGGCATTACATCTTGCTGACTGGGCACAGGGTGTCTCTGATGGCTGGGGGCCAGGCAAGGAAGGTGCTACTCTCCAAGTCAAATAATCCCCAAATGTTTTGGGACAAAGGTCTCTATGTACTGCTTTATCCACTGCTTCTGCCTCCTCCACTTCCTCTAGGACCTCCAGCTGCATCTTCGACCTCTCCCTTAATGTTCCAACTGTCCAGAGAGAATCCCCCATCTCCATACTGCACTGCCAGGGCTCACCGCCATCAGGTAATGTTGAAATTAAAATGCCTTGGAGATATCAGTCACACAGCTGAAGAGTTGTGGACAGTAGAGATGAGCGGTGTTCGATTCGATTTGTTTGCCAATCTCAAATTCGAGCTGTTTTGGGCGGTGTTCGAGGCATTCGTCGAATTAGAACAATTAGCTTGAAATTCAGCAGTTCGCGGTTATGTTCAATAACGCGTCGATCACCAAAAGCTTAACCCTAACCGTGTTAATGACTGTGAATATCCAGTTTCTGGGTATAATGTGCGGGATGGGGGGGTTGTACCAGTGCTGCAGAAATGATAGCGATCTCCATTTTTTTTCCCTCCAAACTGCAGATACAGTGGGGCGGTGCAGGCTGTCATCCAATCACACATACACACGGTAAAGTGCATTTTTTGCACACAAGCAAGGTCAGGCATCATTGGCTGTGTAAGTCACATGTCCTAGCCCTATAAGACCCAGCCAATTTGGCCATCGCCACCATTTGCTCATTGCTGTAGCTCTGTGTCAGACGGCTCTGCTGCTGCTGTGGGTGATATAGAGTGAAATCAAGCAATTGTGTTCTGATTCAGCTAGTGAGGTAGATAGATAGGTTTAGGGAGTAGGGACTGGAGGGAGGGTGCGAATTTTAGGAGTATCAGCCCTTTTGAGGGCTGCTTCATAGGAGTAGCGATTAGGGACTAGGGACTAGTAGTCTAGTAGTCCTTTTTCAAGTGTTCAGGTATACTTCATAGAAGCAGGGACTAGTTTTAATTTCAGCCCTTTTTAGGGCTAGGTTAGAGCAGTCCCTATTAGTTTTTGCCAGGCAGAAGTGTGCCAGTGCTGTGCAAGCGTTTTTCACAGCATCTGGCCACATCTAGCTCTGGGAGTCCTCTAGGGCAGGTAGTGTAGCACTGCTGTGAAGAAAGCTACACCACCTGCCTTAGTAGGCATTTTTTGGCTGCAGCTAGTCCAGGCAATTTGTTTGGGCTAGTACTGTAGCAGTGTCACTTACACAGTGGTGTAGCCCACTTGTGAAAGAAGCTGCACCGCCTGTGTAGTTGGTGCTAATTTTTACGTGCACCTTGCCCAGGTCTCACTTTGGGTCAAGTAGCAGTGCCACTAAAAAAAAAGCAGTGTAGACCACTTCTAATACAAACAACTACACCGCCTGTGTAGTCACTTACTTCTAATTTTTAACTGCACCTTGCCCAGGTCTCACTTTGGGTCAAGTAGCAGTGCCACTAAAAAAGAAGCAGTGTAAGCCACTTCTAATACAAACAACTACACCGCCTGTGTAGTCACTTACTTCTAATTTTTAACTGCACCTTGCCCAGGTCTCACTTTGGGTCAAGTAGCAGTGCCACTAAAAAAGAAGCAGTGTAGGCCACTTCTAATACAAACAACTACACCGCCTGTGTAGCCACTTACTTCTAATTTTTAACTGCAACTTGCCCAGGTCTCACTTTGGGTCAAGTAGCAGTGCCACTAAAAAAGAAGCCAGTGTAGGCCACTTCTAATACAAACAACTACACCACCTGTGTAGCCACTTACTTCTAATTTTTAACTGCAACTTGCCCAGGTCTCACTATTGGTCAAGTAGCAGTGCCACTAAAAAAGAAGCAGTGTAGGCCACTTCTAATACAAACAACTACACCACCTGTGTAGCCACTTACTTCTAATTTTTAACTGCACCTTGCCCAGGTCTCACTTCGGGTCAAGTAGCAGTGCCACAATAAGACGTAGTGTAGGCCACTTCTAATACAAATAACTACACCGCCTGTGCGGTTCCTACTAATTTTTAACTGCACCTTGCCCAGGTCTCACTTCGGGTCAAGTAGCAGTGTTCGTTCAGTCACCTCTGCTTGATTTACATCCAGCTTTTTGTTGTCCAACAACTGTACAGTTGCAAATTTTGTCCCATACAAAATGAGTGGCAAAAGGCCTGCTGCTGGTGGGAATGGGAGTAGGCGTGGTAGAAAGGGAAAAAAAGTTTGTGTCTGTGGGGTAGATGCTAAATCTACATTAAACATCTACTGAAGAAAGGCAATCTTCCAGCCAAAGTAAGATGTCTACTTCTTTCCATGGAGATTCTGATATGATCCCTTTCGTACGGACACGACTCAGACGACGATCGATACCAATTCTCGATGAGGCACAAAAAGAGCAGGCACTTGAATGGATAGCAAGCACTTCAGCAAGTGGGCTCTCCTCCGCCTCAACTTCTACATCACAAATACACCAGTCCTCAGAGGTGTCTCCCCAATCCCACTTGCTTCCGCACAGCTCGCAAGTCTCCAGCCACCCATCTGAGTATGGGGTAAGACAGATGCTTGAGTATGCATCGCACTTCTCTCATACTATAGCCTGGGAATCAAAGGTCTGCTCCAAAGCTTTTGTGAGTCAAGAGGAGGAAATTATCTGCACTGATGCCCAGAAGCTTTTGGAGTCAGATCCAGGCCCAGATAAAGAAGGGTATGAGCAACCATAATGTAGACCCTCATTCATAAACTGTGAACTGCACCTTGGAGATCTTGTGATCCCCTCCGCATATGACTCCTCCTGTACTTCCTCCCCCTCTTCTAGTGCCACCACCTGACTCTGAATACTGTTTAAAGTGAGCTCCAGCATGTAAATGATGGGAATAGTCATGCTGATAATGGCATAATCATCACTAAACATCTTCGTCGACATTTCAATGCTGTACAGAATGGTGCATAGGTCATTCATTTCAGACCACTCCAACTGTGAGATTTGCCCCATCTCTGGATCTCGTAGGCCCAGATTATACGTCATGACTTATTACACCAGGGCTTGTCGGTGCTGCCACAGTTGCTGCAACATGTGTAGAGTCGAATTCCATCGTGTCGGCATATCGCATTTCATCCAGTGAACTGGCAGACCGAACGACTTCTGTAGAGATGCAAGGCATTGAGCTGCAGGATGCGAACGGCGGAAGTCAGCACACAGCGACCGTGCTCTCTGCTTAAGACCATCTGGGCCCGGATAGTGTGCAAAAATTGTGCAACCAGGTTTAAGACGTGAGCTATGCAAGGCACGTGTGTCACATTGCCCCGGCGGAGGGCTGCACCCAGCATTGCAGCATTGGTGCACACGGCCTTCCCTGGCTGCAGGTTCAGTGGAAACAAGCATTGATGAAACTCGGTCTCCACAGCTGACCACAAATCCTCAGTTGTGAGACTCATATTTCCCAGACATTTCAAGGTAAAGACCGCCTGATGCCATTGAGCCCTGCTGCCATCATAGTAAGGAGGTGTGCAGGATTCCTCGTGCGCAGTTAGAACGCGGGTGGCATTACCAGACAGTCTTTGGGTGCAGGTGGAGGACCGAGACGTGGTTGAGGAGGCAGAAGGAGTGGAGGAACTTATACATACAGATGATTGATGCACAACTCGTGGGGATGCCAAGACTTGGGCATGAGGCCCCTTTTCCTGCCGTTTTCATAGCTACCCAGTGCACAATCACCGCCATGTAACGCCCCTGTCCATGCTTACTGGTCCAAGTGTCTGTGGTGAAAAACACCCTGTCACACACAGAGTTTCTTAAGGAAGCGGTGATTTTGTGTGCGACATGCCGGTGTAGCGCAGGCACAGCTTTCTTGAGAAGTAGTGGCTACTGTTCATCTGGTACTGGGGCACTGCGACGGACAGAAGGTCTCAAAAATCCTCTGTGTACAACAGGTGGAGAGGGAGCATTTCTGTAGCCAACAGCTTGCATATGGTGAAATTCAACTTATTAGCTTTGTCATGGCTAGGAGGAAATGGTCTATTACTTGTCCACATCTGAGGGACCGAGGGCTGGCTGCTGTGCTGAGACACGGTTGAGTAGGGTGTCCCCGGCAAACTGTTGGTCTGTGAGGAAGGTGCAGGTGGACATATTATGTTGCCTTCATCCAAAGGTGGTGCTCTTGATGTCTGACAGCGCTCAACACCAGCAGGTGTTTCCACTTCCAAAAGAACTGACGACCTTCTAATCATACTGGCTGTTGCGGGTAAAGGTGGAAGATCTGCGTCCAAAAGCATGTGTGACTGCTGTCCCACAGTCACAGAGGATGAAGAGGCAGCGGATGCACTTGATGGGCCAGTCGGTGGTTGGGCTGGCCTGCTAGGCTGCATTGTAGCACAGTGAGCTTCCCACTGCGGCTTTTGCTTCATATCCATGTGACGGTTCATGCATGAACTACTCAAAGTATTGATTTTTTGGCCTCTACTTAGATTTTGGTTACAAATCTTACAGATCTAAAGGTACCTTTACACGCCGCTACAGGATGGTGGAAACAACCGGGTGCTTCACGTGCACGAGCACGCACAAACGGTACCTGCACCGCCTTTACACGCCGCTATAAGGTGCGCTACAGTAGGTTAGATCTATCTCTGGATACACCACCGGGTGTCTCAAGTTACCTTCTGCAGAGCACCTTACCTTATTTACACACCGCTACAACAAGGTAATATGGGCGGAACAAAGGCAGCAGGGACAACACATAGGCGTGCCAGAATTGTGAATTACGAGACGTTCGTACGCTGATAGGACAAAGTAATAGCATCATGATTGGCCAGCCAGCGCAGGAGGCTGACTAATACATGACGCTTGAGCAATTGTGTAGTGTGACTGGTCAGCTCCTTAAATATGCCGCCCTATGCAGGGACAACCAATCGTAACGCAGGAGCTTCCTCCAATGATCGCTGAAGGGGGGTGGTTTCCCGGAGGCTGTGTCACACCCAGGGGAGTTATCTAGGTGACGAATAAACCTTACCCTACCATATTTACACACCAATACAGGCCGTAACCATCGCCTTGAAATCAACCTATTTTTGAGCTCTGCTCTGAAACAGGTGCCTCAAGTGACGGGTGGAAACAACCGTGTTCACACGCCGCTACAGCGGGTTGATTTGGCGGTGCAAGATACATTTCTCTCATCTACCCGGTTGTTTCCACCATCCTGTAGCGGCGTGTAAAGGTACCATTACAGATAACATGGGAAGACTAAAAGCTTGTGGATTTTGGAATGTGCTGCATGAAAGTCACCGCACCAACCATTTTAAGCTTGCAACTGCGGGGCAATTGATGCCACTGAAGTGGTGTCTGTGCCCAATTTTTGGAAAAAATGGAGACTCTTGTTGTAGTTCCCTAAATGTGACACAATGCTCAGCGTGTGCACAAGGCCTTACAGATGCTGAGGTAAAAAACACAAAATACTCATTGCCTGCACGAGGCCTTCCAGATACTGCGGTAAAAACCGCACCAAATACTCATCGCCTGCACAAGGCCTTACAGATACTGAAGTAAAACTCACCAAGTTCTCCTCGTCTGAACGTAGCCTTACAGATAGTGAGGTAAAACTCACCAAGTACTCCTCGTCTGAACGTGGGCTTACAGATACTGAAGTAAAACTCACCAAGTTCTCCTCGTCTGAACGTAGCCTTACAGATAGTGAGGTAAAACTCACCAAGTACTCCTCGTCTGAACGTGGGCTTACAGATACTGAAGTAAAACTCACCAAGTTCTCCTCGCTACGTGCTGACGTAGCCTACAGATGTGAGGGTTAAAACTCACCAAGTACTCCTCGTCTGAACAGTGGGCTTACAGATACTGAAGTAAAACTCACCAAGTTCTCCTCGTCTGAAACATGGCCTTACAGATACTGAAGTAAAACTACACAAAGTTCTCCTCGTTCTGAGCATGGCCTTACAGATACTGAAGTAAAACTCACCAAGTTCTCCTCGTCTGAAACGTGGCCTTACACATAGTGAGGAAATACATCACCAAATACTCCTCGTCTGAGCATGGCCTTACAGATACTGAAGTAAAACTCACCAAGTTCTCCTCGTCTCAGCATGGCCTTACAGATACTGAAGTAAAACTCACCAAATACTCATCGTCTGCATGATGCCATACAAATACTGGAGTAAAAACGGATTTTAGAGGGGCATGACATGCCTATATCTGTGTCTCCTCCTTTAACTCGTCCATCTCTTTTCTTTTTGCATTTTTATATGTACTTGTCACTTTTCCATGTGTTTGTTGTGTGTTTTGAGTAGTTTGCCACCTTTTGGACACCTTAGAAGGTGTTTTCTATGTGTTTGTATGTGTTTGTGTTTGCCTGCCATTGTTTTCAATGGGGTTCGACGTTGTTCGACGAACATTCGATGAACATTCAACGAACAAACATCAAATTCGACGAATCGAATCGAATTCGAACATCGGGGTGGTTGCTCATCTCTAGTGGACAGCTATGCAGGCCAAGTTTGACCAATGGCTATCTCCACTAAACCTGGAGCCAGGGAAGACCGTGTGCGATAACAGTGTGAGCCTGGTGGTGGCCCTATGCTAAGTAAACTTACTCACGTGCCTCTTATGGCTCCCATCCTTCACATGGTTCTCCAGCAATTCCTATCTATTCTGGCCTGGATGAGCTGCTGTACAAGGCACGGTCGCCGTGTGCTCACTTTCGCCATTCTCACTCCTTGGCTTACCTGTCTGCAGAGGTCTCTCGCACAATCGGTTAACCGTTTGATATGTGATGTGCTGGCACTGTGGAATTCTACTCTGCATGTGTCATGATGCATTCAGTGACTCAAAGCAAGCCGAATGTGGTGCAAATGACACTTGCAGAGAGGGCACAGACCTCTCCACCTTTTGGCACAGTTTTGAAATGGCTACTAAGATGGTTAGCACTGATGAACATTATCAGCAGTTTAACTGTCAGAAACAATCTCTGGGAGTTGTTTGGCCAATTGTTTAAACCAGGTCATCCACAAGCAGAAGTCTGACACACAGTGAACGACTGGAGAGGATGATGCAGGAGTATCTAGAGTTCAATATCAATGCCATCAGTGGGGGGTTTGGACCCTTTTGCATTGTGGGCAATTTAGGCCTCAAAAATGGAGGAGTGGCCTAAGCTCGCAGTCACGCCTTGGAGGTTTTGTCATGCCTGGCAGCCAGTGTTCTCTCAGAACAAATCTTCAGTGATGCTGGTGGTGTTCTGATGGATAAGGGCATCTGGCTTTCTCCTGAAAGTGTAGACCATCTAACTTTTGACAAGATTAACAAGTCATGGATCTCCATGGACTTTTCCACCCCAGAAGCATACTGGGCAGACTAGGTGATGTTGTACTCTACAGTGTGCTGCATTCATCTCGCCATTATACAAAATTTTTATTCTGGGTCAATTGGTGCCACTTTTGTGGTATCTGCCCTAATATATTTTTAAATGTGGAGTCTCTTTCGGGGATCTCCTTCTTGTCTGTATCCTGAATTTAGCAGGGCTCACTAAGTGCAATGCCTACACGTATCACTCATCCTTCTGTTACTAATGAACATTAACCTTGAAATGCTAGGCCAGGCCCTGTTTCAGACCCTGTGCCATGCATGCAGTCTGTGACTCACCCAGGCCAGGGGACTCAGATCTCAGGCGCAGGCTGGTTGTCACGGATGGCGGTGTCTGAGGCTGTGGCCCTGGTGGTCAATGAAAAAGGGAAAATAAAAGAAAAATAATAAAATAAAATTTGTTCATGACGCCACCTGTAGATCCCGGTGATAGCACCGGCGCTGCGGGAACCCCCGGGGTGATGGGCGGCAGCAAGATGGAGTAGCTCCCTACAGGAGGAGCGGGGTCCCCGGGGTATTGGAAGTAGGAATGGTGGAGTACGGCAGCACAGTCACTGTGGAGCAAGGCAGTTAATCACAGTTCAAGGAAGAAATCACTGACACGTTGCTCACTCTGAACGGGTATTTTACTCCGGTATTCTGCAGGGTTACAGGGTAATGCAGTTCTCTTTGCAGAGTAGTGGACCGGGTGGTTCTGGCAATGAGCAGCGTCCCTCTGAAGCTCCACTGGTGTTCCTTCTCTATCACGCTCACTGTCCCTTGCTCTGGTGCCCTGCACAGATTCCGCTTACTACCAGGCCTGTCGGGGTTGATGAGTCGTCCCAACTGTACCCTGAAGGGAGCTCACCCAACTTGATATTCTGGTGGAGACCATACTTGGTGTCAGATGGTTGGGTTGTGCTCCTATAAAGTCATCAACCACTCCGGGTTTGTGGTTCAGGGATGTAGCCGGCTGAGCCACTTTGGAGCCGGTACTCTGGGTTTGGACTGGGCTAGGATATTCGGTTACCCGTTCTGTTCTTGGCCCCTTTCTCTTCTGGGTCACCAGGTTGAGGTGCCCTCCCTGTTAGCTTCTCTCTGCTGTTCTGTAGCTCTCCAGCTCAGCTTCATCTGCAGCTTCCCCTTCCTGCTTCTTTCACTCACTTCTGGCTCTAGTGCACTCACTTCTAACCAACTCCTCTTGACTCCTTGCTGCTTTCCCCACTGCTTTATTACCTAGCCTCTCCTCCCTCCAGGACCGGTTACCCTAGTAATGGGCGTCTAATTGGTCCTCTATCAATAGATGTTTGCATGTGCTGCTGGAGCTTCAGGCTTATTCTACCCATTACCAAAACAAAGCATACGGCACCTTCAGTCAGGGGTGCAGTACCGTTTTGTGACGCACTCTTAGTGGGGCGCCACATCTGCACCATTATACAGTTTTTATTTTGGGTCAATTGATGCCACTTTCGTGGTATATGGCCCTAATTTTTTTAAATGTGGAGTTTCTTCTTGGGGTCCCCTTTGTCAGGGAAATATTAATTATTTTCCATGTTTTAGAGACACAGCCAGAGTTGGCTTACTACCCCTCCCACCACTGGTTTCTGTAGACCAAATTCTACAGGCAGTCCCTCGCTCTCTCTGTAAATCTCTCCTCCCCTCACTTTCACCCTCCCCAGTCAGGTATTTATAACATGGCAGAGTCATAAAAATTGAGCTAAGCTGAATGTTTCTGATTTTCCCTAACTTTTTCTCTCTTTTTTGGTTGATTATGGTAGTTTATGCGATTGGTCCATATATATAAATCCGGGATATACCCACAGGATATATATGTCCATATAAATTAAGTATGTGGTGGGTTATATATCTGTGGTTTTCATTGATTTTCCCTCCAAGAATGTCTTGGTCTTCAAGAAAACACACTCTACGTCAAATTTAATAATGCACATTAATGTCACAATTACACAAATCAGATTTTTGGGGGGTGTATGAATTGCAGATTTCAGGGCACCTTTTTACATTCTCAAAGAATATTAGAAACCTGGGAAACGAACTTCTGACCATCCGCAAATGACAGACACCCCATGTCTGGACTCAAATAACACGTAAAATCACAGGGGAAAATATGATACCAATATCTTTGACCTGTGAGCTTACAGGCCAAAGATATAAAGAAAAGGAGTTTTTGATAACTTTTGGAGATGGGTGTTTCTCCCAGAGATCAGCAAATATGTGAGGTCAGCAAAGTGGGAGTTCTTAGCTTTTTGCCAAAGCATAAAACAAGAGTGTCCATCTTTGGCATTATTTCCAGCCCAGTCAAAAGACATAGCACACCCTATAGCTGTGAGGTAGAATCATGACATCATGACCCATTTCCAGAGTGCCTCTCTCCCTAGATCTGTGATTGCATGGCACAGGTTTAGTAGTTTATCTTATTTGTATCCCTTTTATTTTCATAACTGTTTATGCATATATGTAAATTGTTTCTTTTGTAATATCTTTTGTATCTTTTGTAAACACTGCCAACTTTCCGGAGTAAAAATGATAAAATTTGCTATTTTTGTTCTTGCCCTATGAGTGAACTGTCATGCCCTCCCGCAAATTCACATTATCAAATAGATTTCCTATCTATGTGAAAGAGATCGGTGGTGGCAGCATAATTTTGGATTTTATGTGGTGTTGTGGACCTGGTTGTGACTGGATCGAGGTATTTATATGTTCCTAGCAGGACCCGGTGGTATATATACATCCCGGCACATCACGTGCCGCAATAGTCAAACTACATATTAAATGAAGACTAACATCACCTACATGTAAAGGTGCAAGCAAAAAAATACATATACTAAGAAAAAGAGACTGTTTTGACTGTGCACCCTTCCTCCCCCTTGTAGCTTCGCCTATTCCTCCATCGTGCTGAAGGTCAGGTCCAGAGACATACCATTCCAGCCAGTTTAAATTGCACTCAGAGGCATATAAACCCATACTAGCAAATGTATACCGTATGTAGTGACATAGTGTTAGGACCCGGTAGGATGAGAGCACCCTGTCGCAGTCATCAGGCTCTTCCGCAGTGGCCAGTGTTGAAGCTAAGTCTCTCAATTTTCTTAATAATCCAAAACAGTATTTACTGTGTCTTTTTGTCATATACACATTATCTTAGTTGTACACATAGCCCTGCTATTCATTTGATAGCCATTTAGCTTATCCACATTAATTTAATGTTTAGTGTTGAAGCAATTCTCTTTATCTTAGTGCCATATTAGTCAACATAAATTAGAGCAACTGCATTCTTTTTCTTATCCTCTGTCAATACCCTGATTGGTCAGCAGGATAAGAGGCACCAGAGACCTGCAGGTCCTGAATAAGTTCTTGACATCCTTCTTTTCTGTTTCCTGAATTTAGCAGGGTTCTCTAAGCACTGTGCCTACCTTTTCTGTTCCTGATTATTGTTGGAAGATACAAAGAAGGGAGTGCACATAGGGCGGTAAAAGAGGGACACCAAGGATTTACCTATAAATATCCACTCACCTTGGGAGGTTGGGAGGGTCACAAGCACCTGAACACACTTGGCCGCTGCAGAACCCGTGAAGGATGCAAAGGAAAAAATATAGGTGATCGGGAATTTTTCCGCGCTGACCACAGGAGACCAGATAATAATCTGACCTTATGAAGTAGCCTGTAAGCTACGAAACGCGTAGGCAAAATGAGTGCGGTGTGTGGAGTTGTGAATAAAAGGATTCTTCATTATCCGGTCTACTGTGGTCAGCGTGGAAACACCTCCCGATCATCCATAATTTTTCCTGATTCTTGTTGAAGCTTGAAATACTGGGCCATGTCTTATCCAATGCATTCATAATGCACCATTAAAAAAATGTTGACTCTGGGAAATAGATAGCACTTTTCCTGGTTTCTGACCCTTATTTTAGGGTCTTTTCTATTCCCTGTTACCGAACCCAAACTTCAAATGGTTCGCTCATCTCTAATTACATCCAATCCTTATGACTTTTTCTTTTTTATAGGTAAATTGGTGAACAAGGGATGTCTGGAGGAGTCTTTGTTCAAATAAACTGTGTTTTTTCAAACTTTACACTTACTGGGTTACTAATGGGGGTGTTTGATAGACTCTTCTCCATTTACTAACACTTGGTCTTGATACCATCTGACATTACTCAGCTAACATCAATCCCCAAAAATATTACCCCAATCACCACCACACCCAGGCAATCAGAAAAACTGAGACAAAGCGCTAGAATTGAGGCAACTAATGGATGCTCCACTTTTAGTGCAGCTGCTGGCTGGTATATTTAGGGTAAAAATGGCGAAATAATCATTTCTAGCCCCAGTCTGGTAATACCAGCCTGCAGCTGTCTTCTTTACCTTGGGTGGGTATCAAAAATAGGGGGAACCGCAAGCCATTTTCTTTAAGTATTTATTTTTAATGTTAAACCAGGATAAACACTGTGTAGCTTGGCTTAACCTACTAAATATATGAATGAGTGAATGAATGAATGAATGAATAAAGAATGGCATAGGGTAATAATAATAATAAAATGTATTCACTTATATAGGGCCATTCATTCCACAGTGCTTTACATGCATCTGCAACACTGTCCTTATTGGAGCTCACAATCTAAGGTGCCTATCAATTTTAATAACCAGCCAAGGTAAAGCAGACAGCTTCAGGCTGGTATTACCAGACTGGGAAGCCCCATGGTTATTTGGGCGTTCCCAGCCTAAATATACTAATTCTCAGTCGCCTGAGAATTGACGCATCACACTAGATGTGCCAATGCTGGCACTTTGCCCTAACTCTTCCCAACTGCCATAGAGCAGAGCCAATGAATTAATAATTTTGGGGGTTGATATCAGCTAAGTAATATCAAATGGCATCAAGTCCAGGGGTTTGTATTTTGGGGTCGAATGTGGGCTGTTGTATTTAGGCTGGGAAGGGCCAAATAAGCATGGGCCTTTTCAGCCTGGTAATACCAGCCTGCAGCTGTGTTCTTTATCTTGGCTGGTTATCAAAAATGATGGGGGACCCCAGGCTTTTTTTTTTTTTTTTTTTTTTTTTAATATTTCATTTTTTACTTTCAAGCAACCTAGGCATCAGAGATGCGTCCATGCCCTTCCCATACTATTTCAGCACTGTTTTCATCCATTTCAGCCATGTTAGGACCACCCCAGCCCTCCTAGGGGGTTCTGCTGCTTGAGTTCCCCATAGACATCCACTATACTCTCTACTCGAATCGAGCTTGTCTGAGCATCAGATCCACTTGGTCTGAGTATTGGACGTGCACTCCAGCACTTTAGTTCTCACTCATCACTAGCTTTTATGTTTCAGAGATAAACTAGCTTACGGTACTAGCCAATAGGGACCAAGCTGCACGAAAGACTAATTGAACAGGTGGGTCCTCAATAGCTTCTCCCCTCCTGTTGCCCAGGATTGGCAGGTCTCTCCCAATACATTCACGCAGGATTTGAGTTACTGCGATTTACATAGTGCTAACTGGTGCATTAGCAGTGCAACCAAATCTGCAAGAGACTCATATTTCCAGCGACTTTGCTGGGTATCAGTGTCACTAGCAAACTTATCTTACTACACTGCTTATGCTTATTTAAATTGAACTAGTTCACCTGTCCTAAGTTGAGCAGCAGAGAGCCACGTATTAGTCAACATGACATTGGCAGTGACACTCCATTGACAGAGCAGAGTAAAAGAGAAGGAACTGCTCTATCGATGTGACATCAAGGAAATGGGAGAACCACTGCCAGGGGTAATTCTGTGACCGCTCTATGCTGAGAGAGATCGTCAAATGACAGAACATGCAGATATTTAGCAACTACCGACTGATAAGTAAGTGCTCAGCCCCATAGAAAAAAAAAAGGACCAGATAACCCCTTTAAAGGGAATCTATTTACTTACCGTAAAGGTTTTATCCCTATGATATTATCATTAATAATGTAATAATGTACTTAGCTCTCAAAGTCGTCTGATTCCACCCCATTCTCTGATAAGCAGCTGTCAATGTACATAGAAAGCTGTGGTGTAAACAGAGTTAGCTTTCTAAACTTTGCTACATGCTACAGCTAAAGCTGGTTTCACACTTGCGTGTTTTGCATTCTAACATAGTAACATAGTAACATAGTAACATAGTTTTTAAGGTTGAAGGAAGACTTTAAGTCCATCTAGTTCAACCCATAGCCTAACATGTTGATCCAGAGGAAGGCAAAAAAAAAACCATGTGGCAACACTAGCTCCACATTGGGGTAAAAAATTCCTTCTTGACTCCAGGTACGGCAATCAGACTAATTCCCTGGATCAACGCCCTATCAAAGAATCTATTATGTATAACTGGTAATATTATAGTTTTCAAGAAAGGCATCCAGGCACTTCTTAAATGTTAGTAGTGACTCACTCATTACAACATCATTTGGCAGAGAGTTCCATAGTCTCACTGCTCTTACAGTAAAGAATCCGCGTCTGTGATTATGATTAAACCTTCTTTCCTCCATACGTAGAGGATGCCCCCTTGTCCCAGTCTCAGGCCTAAGAGTAAAGAGATCATTAGAAAGGTCTCTGTACTGTCCCCTCATATATTTATACATTATTATAAGATCACCCCTAAGCCTTCGTTTTTCCAAGCTAAATAACCCCAAGCTTAATAACCTGTCTTGGTATTGAAGACCCCTTAGTCCTCTAATGACTTTTGTCGCTCTTCTCTGGACCCGCTCTAGTTCAGCTATGTCTTTCTTATACACCGGAGACCAGAATTGTACGCAGTATTCTAAGTGTGGTCGCACTAGTGACTTGTATAGAGGTAAAATTATGTTCTCCTCATGAGCATCTATGCCTCTTTTAATGCATCCCATTATTTTATTTGCCTTTGCAGCAGCTGCCTGACACTGGCCACTAAATATGAGTTTATCATCAACCCATACACCCAGGCCTTTTTCAGTGACAGTTTTGCCCAGTGTTTTACAATTAAGCACATAATTATACCTTTTGTTTCCTCTGCCCAAGTGCATGACTTTACATTTATCCCCATTAAAGCTCATTTGCCATTTAGCAGCCCAAGCTTCTAGTTTACATAAATCCTCCTGTAATATAAAATTGTCCTCCTCTGTATTGATTACCCTGCAGAGTTTAGTGTCATCCGCAAATATTGAGATTCTACTCTGTATGCCCCCTACAAGGTCATTAATAAATATATTAAATAGAAGCGGGCCCAAAACTGACCCCTGTGGTACCCCACTGTTAACTGTGACCCATTCTGAGTGTGTTCCATTAATAACCACCCTTTGTTTCCTATCACTAAGCCAGTTCTTAACCCACTTACACATATTTTCCCCTATCTCCATTGCCCTCATTTTATGTATCAACCTTTTGTGTGGCACCGTATCAAAAGCTTTTGAAAAGTCCATATACACCACATCCACTGCATTTCCTTGGTCCAGTCCAGAACTTACTTCTTCATAGAAGCTTATTAGATTAGTTTGACAGGAACGGTCCCTCGTAAAACCATGTTGATAATGGGTCATGAGGTTATTTTTCTTCAGATACTCCAGTATAGCATCTCTTAGAAAACCCTCTAGGATTTTACCCACAGTAGAGGTTAAGCTTACTGGCCTATAATTTGCAAGTTCAGTTTTTGTCCCCTTTTTGAATATTGGCACCACATTTGCTATACGCCAGTCCTGTGGTACAGACCCTGTTATTATGGAATCTTTAAATATTAAAAATAATGGTCTATCTATGACAGTACTTAATTCCTGCAGCACTCTGGGGTGTATCCCATCCGGGCCCGGGGATTTGTCAATTTTAGTGATTTTTAGACGATGCCGTACTTCCTCTTGGGTTAAGCAGGTGACATTTAATTGAGAATTTTTGTTATCACTGATCATATTGTCTGTCATGGGATTTTCTTGTGTAAATACTGTTGAAAAAAAGTCATTTAGCATATTGGCTTTTTCCTCATCCTCATCCACCATTTCACCCAGACTATTTTTAAAGGGGCCAACACCATCAATTTTTAGTTTCTTACTATTTATGTAGTTAAAAAATATTTTGGGATTCTTTTTACTTTCTCTGGCAATGAGTCTTTATGTCTCAATCTTTGCTGCCTTGATTTGCTTTTTACAAATGTTATTTAATTTTCTGTATTTATTTAATGCCTCATCACTACCTACTTGCTTTAATTCCCTAAATGCTTTCTTTTTGTCACATATTGCACCTCTTACCGCTTTATTTAGCCATAGTGGTTTCCTCCTATTTCTAGCATGCTTATTCCCATAGGGTATATATTGTGCACAGGTCCTATTCAGGATGATAATAAACATCTCCCATTTGTGTTGTGTACTTTTATGTCTCAGGACATTGTCCCAGTTTATTGCACTAAGATCATCTCTCAACCGTTGGAAATTTGCCTTCCTGAAGTTTAGTGTCCTTGTAGCCCCTCTACTACACGTCTTAGTAAAGGATACTTGAAAGCTTATTAAGCTATGATCACTATTACCCAAGTGACCTCCAACCCGTATATTTGATATGCGGTCCGGCCTGTTGGTTAATATTAGGTCCAGCAGTGCCCCCCTTCTTGTTGGGTCCTGAACCAGTTGTGAAATGTAATTGTCTGTCATAGTTTTCAAAAACGTAATACCCTTGCTGGAAATGCAGGTTTCTGATCCCCAATGTATTTCAGGGTAGTTGAAGTCCCCCATAATAATGACTTCTCCCTGAGTCGCTGCTTCATCTATTTGCTTTATGAGGATATTCTCCTCCACTTCCATTATTGTTGGGGACTTATAACAAACCCCTATCAGTAATTTATTATTTTTTCCCCCTCCCCTTATCTCCACCCACAGGGACTCTACATTTCCATTAGATTCACCTATATTATCACGCAGGATGGGTTTTAAGGATGATTTTACGTATAAACATACACCTCCTCCTCGCCTATTTGTGCGGTCATTTCTGAACAGACAATAACCCTGTAAATTAACAGCCCAGTCATAGCTCTCGTCCAGCCAAGTCTCCGAAATCCCCACCATGTCATAATTATTTTCCAACAAAATCAATTCTAATTCCTCCATTTTGTTGGTGAGGCTTCTGGCATTAGTGTACCTGCACTTTATGCATCTCTCTTTACCTCTATTCCTTCCTACTAGATTGACTGTTCTAACCCCACCCCCCATGCCACCCCCAATTTTATTACTTGTGCCCAGGTTACTATTTACACTATCTTCCCCTCCTATACAATGAATACCCTCCCCCCCAATCCCTAGTTTAAACACTCCTCCAACCTTCTAGCCATTTTCTCCCCCAGCACAGCTGCACCCTCCCCATTGAGGTGCAGCCCGTCCCTAGCATAGAACCTGTAGCCAACAGAGAAGTCGGCCCAGTTCTCCAGTAAACGTGAGATAAATGCGCATAGGGTCTTATCCTTTTAACAAAGGGTTGTAGCGGTGTATACTAGGAACTGCTCACCTGGCTCGGTTGTGTTACCCACAACCGATATAATCGCCTGTTAGATGGCTTGTAGAGAATGGCTGCTGCAGGGCCGCACCTTCACGATAACCGTGGAAACAGGAATGCTGTAATGGGACAAAATGCCGGATTGCCCGCGCTGCCACCAGGAATCACCAGGAAACAAAGAGTTAACTGGGCAGATGTTTCTTTATTCTATCCTACGCGTTTCAGAGCCTCTATCCGAGCTCCTTCCTCAGGAAGTGGATAGAGGCTCTGAAACGCGTAGGATAGAATAAAGAAACATCTGCCCAGTTAACTCTTTGTTTCCTGGTGATTCCTGGTGGCAGCGCAGGCAATCCGGCATTTTGTCCCATTACAGCAGGCCCAGTTCTCCAGGAACCCAAACCCCTCCTTCCTACACCAATTCCTGAGCCACTTATTTATCTCCCTAATCTCCCTTTGCCTCTCTCGTGTGGCACGTGGTACGGGCAGTATTTCAGAGAATACTACCTTGGAGGTCCTTGCCTTAAGCTTGCAGCCTAATTCCCTGAAATCATCTTTAAGGACCTTCCACCTACCTCTAACTTTGTCATTTGTGCCAATGTGCACCATGACCGCTGGGTCCTCACTAGCCCCTCCCAGTAATCTGTCAACCCGGTCAGCGATGTGCCGGACTCGAGCGCCAGGTAGGCAGCACACTGTTCGATGATCCCTGTCTTTGTGACAGATTGCCCTATCTATTCCCCTAATAATTGAGTCCCCCACTACCAGCACCTGTCTGGCCTGCCATTCTCTCCTGTTTTCCCCCTTACTGGAGCAGACACTCCTCTGGCTTTCAGAGGTCATGCCCTGCTGCAGCAGTGCTATCCCTGAACTCACACCCCCCTCATCTGCCAACATAGCAAATTTATTGGGGTGTGCCAGATCAGGGCTAGCCTCCCTGGCACCCTTCCCTCTACCCCACCTTCTAACTGTCACCCAGCTGGCTACCTCACGGTCCTGCAGCTCCATACTACCATCCTCCCCCACATCTATCCCATTGAGCAGCTGTTCAGTGAGCAGCAGACTCCTTTCCACATTGTGTATGGATCTCAGCGTTGTCAGTTGTTCATTTAGATCCAGCATCTGGGCTTCCAAATGCACAACGTACTCACATCTCACACAGCAGTATGCCCCCTCGACCGGCTGGTCAAGGAATGCATACATGTGGCAAGATGTACACTGGATGGCATTGCCAAACATGGAGCTCATTTCCTAATGGGGATTGCACCAGACAGAAATGATAAGTAAAAAGAAATGCAAAGTATTAATTAAATACAACCAGCAATTCAGTAAGTCCTCCCTTCCAAACTCCCTTAATCCAAAGTCACTGAATCACAAGTCACACACTTACTTCTGTCGCACTTGCTCTGTCACACTCAGCTCGCCACACTCGCTAGAAAATCAGATTTAAAGCTTTTTTTTTTTTTTCTTTTCCCTTAGCAGAAAATCAGCCTACAGCTCAGTGTACGTCCAGTGTACTGTGTGAATCCATGTGAAAATGGATACCCATGGATCTGTTTTTGTCTCCACTGAGTTTCAATGCTGACGGATGGGACTTGCGTGTAAATGTCACCGTATTCCCACAGATGCGTTTGTCTGCATTTTTCACGACACAAAAAACGCACAATGTTGCAGATTTGTGTTGCATCAAAAACACGCGGTTACACGGACACGCACGGATCCATGGCTATATGTCTGGAATTAAAGTGGAGCTCCTTAGGCCATGGATCAGGGACAACATTGATCCATGTGCTTCCGTGTACTGGTATTCTTTTTGCTGGACTGAGCATGCTCAGACTGTTAACGAATCCATGTAAATAACGTTGCATGGGCATTCGTTGGCATCAGTTTTCACAATTCCGTGGGGGTGCGTGTGTATGCAGGGATATGCAGGTTTAACATCTGTGCACACAGATTTCAAAATATGCAAGTGTGAAACCAGTCGAAGCATTTTTCACCATAAAGGTACCTTTACACGCAGCTACAGGTAACAGGTTTCCAACAGGTAACTTACTGGCTGCAGTGAAATCATGGACACATTATTCCATTTGTACACAGCAACAAGATAGAACCATGTCTCCATGATTTCACTGGAGCCAGTAAGTTACCTGTGGAAAACCTGTTACCTGTAGCTGCGTGTAAAGTGGCCATTAGTGTGCATCCGTCACAAACTGGATGCACCCTAATCAGTTTTCGGTCCCATTGACTTTACGTTTTGCCACAGATCCAGGTGGATGCAGGTGTCCAAAGATTTTTCACAAAGACCAAATCTGCATCTTGTTGCAATTTGGTCACTGTGGAAAAAAACGTGAACCCCCAGATCCATTTGGATCCGTGGCACCACGGCTAAAACATACATCGGGGTCTTTGAGCCACGGATTCATCCAGACCGCAGATCCTGGTGGATCCAGATTTCTGGTCCGTGCTCAATGTTCTGTGCATGCGCAGAACGCATTTCTAAATGATATGTACCCTAGGGTGCGTGTCATTTACCATCCTCGAGATCCAGAAAAAATCTGCAAACAGATGTTCCCGCACGAGGCGTGGGAGCATCCAGTTTATCATTGTGTGGGAAACCGGAGGTATGCAGGTTTTTCATGCATGCTCCCGGATTCCAAAATATGCTAGTGTGAAAGTAGCCTAAGGCTGCATTCCCACGATCAGTGTCCATAATGCTCAGGGGCGGACTGGCCCAGGTGGCAGGGGGGCAAGTGTCCCCTGGGCTAGTGGTATAGCCCTCATCTAGGGCTGCCCCCCCACAGAAATGGGCCGGCTGGTGGCAGACGCGGCGCCTTGCGGCCGGCGCTGTGATACCGCAGCACAGTGAGTGACTCTGACAGCACCCCCCATAAACCCCCCTCCCTGAAAAACTCTGACAGCACCCCCCATACTCCCCCGGAAAGCTGTGACAGCACACCCCCCCCCAAACGAAACTGCCACCCGGATTTATCGTCGCCAGCCAGCCCCTGATAACGCTACCTTGTAGTCTACAAGCACAGTGGATGGAGATTACAGAAATTCCATGCCCACTGTGCTTGTTTTTCTACAACATAAACTAACATGCGGCATGGCTTCCCAACCGCAAGCATGTCAATTTTATTGCTGCCAAGTCGGAGGCGATCTCGGCAGGTGAATGCAGGAAAAAGCCACCGCGGCGTCCATGGGTCATGCTGTGTCTCCGGTTACCCTAAGAACTCTGATTGTGTGTCAATTGCTGCACCCAGTAAACTGATATATTGTTGGAATTTGGGACGTACATAGAAATCATGGGGCCCAATAGTAAAATTTCCAATTGGGCCCCCACCTCTGAAAAAAAAAAGATAACATTTAACGGGGTCACAAAAGACCATATCTCACAACTTTGCAGCCCTTTCAGAGTCATTTTACTCTTATTTAAGTCTCTAGATTCCCCTTTCATTGCAACCATAAAGTATAATACCAGCAAAAGTGCCCCACATAGACAGCATGATACCCCATAGTGAATTCCTCCAAAGCACCCTCTATACACACATCAATATGACCCTACTGTACCCACACTTAATTACAACAGTAAACTAATGTGATCACAACACAGTATGATCCCCAACTGTGACCCCCACAACCTACATACATTATAATGCTCCCCTCACCTCTTCACACTGTATAATGGCCCAAACTAGACCTCCATTCACTATAATGCACCCCATAGTTCTCCATATAATATAATGCACCTCCATATAGTCCTCCATATATTAGAATGCACCCCCTACAGTCATATATATTCATAATGCGCCCCATAGTCCTCCATGTATTATAATTTGGCCCCATAGTCCTCCATCTATTATAGTGCAGCCCTATAGTCCGCCAATTATTATAATGGACCCCATAGTCCTCCATATATTATGATGCACCTCCATAGTCCTCCATGTATTATAATGCACCTCCATAGTCCTCCATGTATAAGGTAGCCCCCATGGTCCTCCAATTATCATAATGCAAACCTATAGCCATCCATTTATTATAATTCACCCCATAGTCCTTTATGTATTATAATGTTCCCCCATATTTCTCCATATAGTATAATGCAGCATGTCTTTGTAATGATGTCCCCACACTTTGCTGCGCTAAGATGTCAGAGTGCAGGCACCATTATATAACACAATACGGTGGGAGGAGGAGGCCTCTATATAACACAGTATGGAGGGGATGAGGAGGCCTTTATAACAGTATAGTGGGAAGAGGAGGCTCCCTATTTAACACAGTGCAGAGGGAGGAGGAGGCCCCCTATATAACATAGTATGGGTGAGGAGGCCTATATAACAGGGAGGAAGAGGCCCCCTACGGGAGGGAGGCACCCTGTATAACAGCACGGGGGGAGGTACCCTATATGACAGTATGGGGAGAGGTCCCCTTAAGAACCCAGCACGGAGGGCTACCCCGCTCAGAACTAGGCATTCTTTGGTTTGTGGGCCACTCTCTTCTGCTTCGGAGATGGTCGGGGCTGCGGTGGGCTGTGCTGATCCTGCTGTGTGTTTCTCCTGCCCCTACAGTAGAGTAACTACTAGGTCCAGGGGTGGGGAGGAGTCAGGGTGTCTGACCATCAGCAACAGTGATGGCGGCTATGTCCTCTAGGCCCCGCTCACTGCCGGCGAGAGTGATACCAGGATGTACAGTGTACATCTCCACTAAGCGGTAGGATGATGAAGGAGGGAGCGTACAGTGGAGCGCTCCCTCTGTCATCATCACTTTGTGCAATGACAGGAAGGGAGGTTCATGGGCGATGGAGGCCCGATGCAGGCATTTGCACTGGGCCCCTATGACTTATGTGTCCTATATCGATCTCGTAGGTCTGCCCCATAGGAGGTACACCACTGGCTGGCATCAGGATCTCCTTTCCTACATATGCTGTTCTCAGATGAGGTAGCAAAAACATAGTGACAGATTCCTTTTAAAAGTTTTGTTGCCATTAGGAGGCATGTTAGTGACCTATGCCTCCTTCTGTTTTATCTTGTAAATGTTTTGAATAGAAATGCATAGGACCTTATTTCTAAACAGGTCCAGCGCAAGTAAATGTATATATTTTAATTGTTTTTAACGTTATATTTATATTAAAGCTTGATAGTTGCCATGATGATGAGGGTGAGTATGATGGAGGAAGAGGTCGAGCCCAACTCTAAAGTCATATAAATTACTTGAATGTAAAACCATGTACACTGGCTGTATTTTAGCTTTGATACTGGCTTGACAAAGTCGTGATTGATTAAACGTTTCCAAGCATACTTACTATTGGTGTTCAGAGATTAAATAAAAGTACTTTATTTTTCCACAAACAAATATATCCAAGTGCCTCGGCTTGTTGGAGACTATATGTCTCTATGACATGCCAAAACTTGAAATTCTTGTTCTTCTATCATTAGGCAAAGAAATGTATTTTGAAACAATACCACCATTGTTTAAGTGCATCTAACAACTAAGGCTCCCTTCACATCACGTTTTTTGGGGATCCGTGGCTATCCATTGTAAAATGGATAGCCACGGATCTGATTTGGCCTCTATGTATCCCTATGGGTAAGGATGGACACGGATTGGTCCTTAATGGCCATCTGTGTGTGCAGGGATCCGATTGTGTCTGCTTTTTTCCTGTCCCCAAAATCAGAGACTGCTCCGTTTTTGGGCTGCCTTCAAAAAAGCAGAAACAATCAGACAGAATTTGATCCGACGATGTTCGATTCAAATAACATGAGGGCTATGGTGCCATGTCCGGGAAAATACAGGATCCCTTCCTGGATCCGGTTTTAGTGTACTGAGAATGCTCAGTACACATTCACTGCTCTGTTCCTGTAACTTCACTTTAGCAGTGTATCTACATACACTGCTAAAATGAAATTACAGAAACCAATGGTTAACTATAACAAAAAAAATGCGTACCTCTCCACCGAGTGTCCCGCGATGCGAGGCGTCCACGTCCGATAGCTGCAAGGATCTTAATCAGCTGACTACCGGCAACCGATCAGCTGATGTGTCACATGACATCATCAGATGAGCGGTTTAAATCACCCGCTAAAACCGAGCAGCAGGTGGGCGATTTAAACAGCTCAGCTGATGATGTCATGTGACAATCAGCTGATCGTTGCTGCTGGTCAGCTGATTAATGTCCTTGCAGCCATCAGACGTGGACGCCTTGCTTGACGAGACACTTGGAGAGGTGAGCATTTATTTTTTAAATTTGTAACACATTGCTTTCTTTCACTTTCGCAATGTATACATTGCGAAAGTGAAAGCAGCCCCAGCACCACTTGCCTGTTCTTTGCAGGCTTGGCTCCTCCCAGCTCTTTCTGTGTCTGGATCTCTGAAATCCCAGATCTGTACAAAGAAATAGCATCCAGGGTTATAAATCCGGTCCTGTCAGTTCCTGTCCGTGTGGTACTTCAAAAAACAAGATTACCATGGACAGGAAAAAATGTGATGTGAAGGGGCCTTACAGCGGCAATTGGGTAAAATTCATGTGAAAGGTGTGTCCAGATTTGTGTTTATACAGATTGCTAAAGTAGGTAACAGGTAGCATGATATTTACCAGTACACACTTCTTCATATGTGGGATTCTTTGTGAAACCTCCGGCATACCCCACCTGTGTAGAGAAGACCCCCATTTGTCTCCAGAACAGTCGTTCAACTCCCCAGAAACAGCCCATGCCTGTAAAGTGTGAAAAGGAGAAAGTCAGTACAGGACTATCATGTAGCACTGATCTTAGGACGGCTTCACACCATGTTTTTTTGGATCCGTGTTTGCTCCCCATGTATCCCTATGGCGCCGGCTTGTGCCTATTTGGCATCCGGTTTGCTGGTTTTATGGGAGGATCCAATTTTGTCTGATTTTTGCATTGGACACAAAACCGGAGTCTGCATCAATTTTTGTGTCCGATGCAAAAATCAGACAAAACCCAGATCCTCCCGGATCCGACGCCCATAGCATGGGAGTCTATGGGCACCGGATCACACTGGATCTGGCAGAAAAACGATCCTGCTGATCGAGCTCTGAAATTCAAGTTTCGCTCGTTCAGCACCTGCAAAGCGTAGATGAAAAGCCACGGCTGAAATTTCAGCACCGCGGCTAGTTCCCCTCCAGCCGCTATGCTGAAATTTCAGGACTGGACAGCAGCAGCCGCTGATGCCAGCACAAAAGAGGGTTGGAGGGCATATTTGCCCTCCGGTTATGTTTGTCCGGGGCTGTCAGGTTCTGTCCGGTGCATGCTGGAAAACACCGGACAGAACCTGACAGAGAAAAAAACGTGGTGTGAAGCTTGCCTAAGAAATGTTTTACTATTTGGAACTTCAAGGGGTTGTCCATTAAAGGGCACAAAATAAAATAAAACATATGATCCCCTCCTAAACCAGCACCATTCTAGCAACGTGTGCGCTGTTTCAGCATGAAATAATGTAATGTGACTATCAGAAGACACAGCTCCGGTCTAGGAAAGGCAGGATGTGTTTTTTTTATTTGAGCTGCCATCTAAAAAAGGGTATTCCACTAATGGACAAGCACATTTAATATAATATTATTATTGTTAATACTCTAGTGTTCCATAAAATATTTTGTATTAAGTAATGGGAACATGTACAAATAAGGTAACATATTACATGGTAACAAGCTAATTAACAAGGCAAACGAGGTGTAAGGTCCCTTGTTCTTAAAAGCTTGCAACGGATAAGGAAATAAAGGTTTCACAAAAGGTAAGGCTAGGGTCACATCTACATTTTTTTTTTTTTGAAAATCTGATCCGGTTTTGAGCTTTCAAAAAGCTCAAAACCGGATCAGGAAACGCTCCTCATAGGAGCCAATGCTAAAAACCGGATTGCTTCACAAGCAATCTGATTTCCGTCATCGGCTCTGCAGCCTGCATGAAAAATCATGCAGGCTGCAGTTTTCGGAGCGGTTTAAGCATCCGCAATTCAGTGACCGGATTGCTCAGGATGTGTAATCAGGATGTGTAATCCTGAGCAATATGGTTACCGTACAGTTTGCTCATCCCTGCTACTGCAGGGATGAGCAAACTGTACTCTGTATAGTAAAAGTAATAATTTAATAATTAAATGTTGGTTTAATGTCTCTAGGGGGGCCGAGTCCCCCTAGAGACCTTACACTCACTCAGGTGAGCTTATACAGCTCTAATCTGTTCTGGGCAAAAGGGGCCCGGCTCCTCACAGCTGCGCGCATAAGCCCACAAACTGCCCCCCTCCCGTATCTATATACCTGTCCCTGCACCCCCTCTTATGATTTATTCCCATCCCTTTAGCAGATCCGAACTATTGTGTCAAGTAAAGAATACAGGTTATTATCACCTCCTCCTCGTATGTGAGTTGTCTGTTTGTGTACAAATGTCCAAAGGCGGGGCTGTCTGCTGCTCCCTCCGCCCGCTTATTAATCATGCACGCCCCCTATGGGCTTGCTTCACTGCTGAGAGCCTGGCCGCGTCATGATGCTATTTGAGCCTCGCCCCTTTCATGACGCGGCCAGGCTCTCAGCACAGCCTAAGTCTGTTTGTTTTGTAGGGTCCAGACATCTTTTATACTAAATAGGACGATACAGATACATCTGCTTGACCCAGTAAAAGTCTGGCATCTGTGTATGTATAGATAAGACGTACTTTTAAAGGGGTTTTACATTACAATGATATAGGTTATATATCTGGAGAAGTGAATATCAGATCGGTAGAACTTACCAAACATTGCCAACTCCAATCCTGCCGGGTATGGTTCTAATGTTGTGTTTCCATTTACAGCATGCTTGGCTGTGAAGGAGAAGGATGGATAATAAAATGCATGCAAACACTGGAGAAGTACTGAAAGTACTCTGAATTGTTATGGCTTTCAGCAATCCTGTTACTTAGTTATCTTGCATGCTCTCTATTATAAGAGTGTCATCTTCAATCATACAGTGGTCATGAAATGAGTCACTCCAGCCTTACCAGCCACCTTGAGAGTTTCAGCCCTCCCTGGTAGGGCTTCTTCAATAGTAGGAAGAATAGTCTTACTAGGCATTGCTTTGGCATATGATTGTAAAAAGCACAGTCAACCCTGGGTATTTATAGAGTATCATTACGGAAAGGGGACAGAGGTCAGCAGAACTTTTTTAATAAGTAACCAACAAGATGTGCTTGTTAAAAGGGATACCATTAGCAATAGTGCTTAAAAACGTATTTTGTCCAAATATACCAGTTGTAGCCATCTGCAAAAATTGTGTATGGAGCAGAAACAGATCACATGTGCATGTTAGACCCACTGTATGATCTGTATCACATTACAGCTCGATATGCAACTTATTAATTTACTGTTGTCAGATTGCGGGATAAAACTGGATGAACTTAATACGAATTAGATCAGACAACATTGATATGAATAACACCAATGAGCAGCCCACTATTTATTGGAAGACAGTACTCTGGGTGGCACGGTGGTTCAGAGGTTAGCACTGCAGTCTTGCAGCACTGGGGTCATGGATTCAAATCCTACCAAGAACATCATCTGCAAGGGGTTTGTGTGGCTTTCCTCTGGTCACTATTTTTTCCTTCCACACTTGAAAGACATACTGATATGATGTTTAGTTCATGAGTCCCAATTGGGACAGTATTGCTGATGCATGTAAAGTGCTGTGGAATTAGTAGTGTTATATAAATGGATAAAATAATAATAATGCCAGTCAGTAGATGGAATCTGTCAATTCCTGGTATGGAAAAGTGTTCATGTTCATTAACTAAAGTTTCTATTCATTGTATGTACAAATATATTAGTAAGAGATGTGTGTGATGGGCCCCAGGCTATGGGGTACTTGGGAGCCGGGCCGGTGCTGTCTCTCTGGGGTATCACGGTAGTCGTGACCCGGTCAAGTGGCCTGGGATCAGTCCAAAAAGAGGGTATTTACAGGGGATTTTGTCGTGACGCCACCCGGGGTATGTGGTTAGTAGAACCACCGCTGCCATATTCCTGCTGGAGACGGTGACTTGGGGCAGTGTGGATGGTAAGCCCTCCTCGGGTAGGGCTGAGGGTCCCCAGGGCAGAAGTAATTGTAATGGATGGGCCTGATGAGGGATTGTGTGCAGTGCAGTTCACTTCAAAGCTGCAGCTCCTCCAAGCCAGTGATGACAGTCTGTGGCTCCTGAGGGGGAACTTTTCTGTGACGCTGGAAGTAGACAGTCTCAGGCAGTGATGAGCTTACTGGGTACTTTACTTAAGGTCTTCAGCATTAGTTCACAACAATTCACAGCTCTTTCCGCACAGTTCACACAATTTACACTGCTCCGGGCAACTCAAACTGTGCAGCTCAGGTAGCGTTTCTGTGTTGCTCCCTCAAAGTCCTTTCAGATTCCTCTCTCAGTGTTAACGTAGTACTTCACCCCCGGGTTCAGTCTGGTCATCGCGGACTCATGGGTGAATATATTTCCCTTGCCGTCAGGGTCACCAGTCCTTGTATGATGACTATGTCCTAGTCCATGGTGGAAAGTTAGGCTGCAGCACATAAAGTTTGTGCCCCCACTGGTGTGTCTCGTGATTAGGGTCTGGAATCCCCGGTTCTCTGGTTTTGGCCTAGCTCTCCAGTGTCCCAGGTTCAGATATTTGGGCCCACCAGGCTCCTTCTATCTGTCACTGTTCCTAAGGTTGCCTCCAGCCAGCTAAGGGGTGTGCGGCTGCCAGGCCCTTGTCCTCCCACCTTCCTCCAGCTGTGGGGTCTCTTCAGTCTCTTTCTCCTTCCCGTAACTTCCAGGCTATGGAGTGGGCTTTCTCTCCTAGGGTCTGTGCCTCTCAGGAATCTGCACCTCCAGGGAACCCCAAAGAAGACTCTTTCTTTGCTTCTGTTCTGTTCTTCTTACCCCGTCTCCGTCTCTGTCTCTGTCCTATTCTCCGTCTGCTCTAACTGTGTGTTCCTGGATTTTTATTGTGTTGGTCTCTCCACCCACTTGTCAGTGCTCACCTACACTCCACCCACTTCTCTTAACACCTGCCACCCGTTGCCCAACCTAAAGTCCTAGGTGTACGGTCGGTGTGTTCATCTGTGTGGGTGTTTTGTCAACCGTCTTGCCTTATCTGGCTGCACTTTCCTCTTGTGGCCACCTGGTCGCAGGGGTGCCAAATTTCCCCAGAGCTAAACCACCGTGTCCGCATGTTGACACCTCCAGTAAGCTCAATTATTTTTATATAACAACAATAACATATTTAACATTTCTTCCCTTCCGGGAGGCACGATCTTGAGCGTTGCATAATAAATTAACTATATACATTTTAACTGGGGCCTCTTCTCTGGCCGTAAGTGCTGCAGGCCTCCTGGCTCTTGGGTCACCGCATAATGTGGCCAAGGTCTAACTCTCCGCAACTAGCAACTTACACCACTCTCATCTACCCCCTTAGTCACACGGGTATTTTACAGTGTCTTTTCAAGAGTCCTGTGGCATAACAGCACTAGTCCATGGCTCTACTACAGTGTTTCCCAACTCCAGTCCTCAAGGCACACCAACAGGTCATGTTTTCAGGATTTCCTTAGGATTGCACAGGTGTTAGTTTAATCACTTGCACAGGGGATAATTCCATCATCTGTCTACTGATAAGGAAATCCTGAATACATGACTTGTTGGTGTGCCTTGAGGACTGGAGCTGGGAAACACTGTTCTACTGCACACTATTTAAATACACTCTTCCTATAAAACCAATAGAGAGCACTCAAGGTACTCAACTATATACACATAGAGTTCAGATTATTCACTGCCCATAATGGGTGGCACGATGGCACGGTGGCTCAAGTGGTCAGCACTGCAGCCCTTGCAGCACTGAGGCCCCAAGGGCCTGGGTTCAATTCCCACCAAGGACACTAAGAACAACATCTGCAAGGGGTTTGTATGTTCTCCCTGTGTTTGCCTGTGTTTCCTCCCACATTGTAAAGACATACTGATAGGATATTTAGATTGTGAGCCTCAATAGAAACAGCATTACCGATGTATGTAAAGTGCTATGGAATTAATCTAATATATAAAGCTGTGTGTGTGTGTATTCAGGATTGGCATCTACACCGTCGCAACTACAACCACACAATTTTGCACAGTCACACGTCTCGACCCCAAGAGCGTCATAGGCTATGTTGTGAGGCGAAATTTTAACCCCGCCCATTCCAATTCACCAAACAATTTTGGCCCTAGCTACATAATGGGGAAAAAGGGAACAGAAACGTGTGGGAGGAAAATCGACAGCTGCCAGCTACAGCTACAAAAATTTGCACAGTCACACGTCTGGACCCCGGGAGTGTCATAGGCTATGTTGTGAGGCGAAATTTTAACCCTGCGCGTTCCAGTTCACCAAACAATTTTGCCCCTATCTACATAATGGGGAAAAAGTGAATGGAAAAGTGTTGGAGGAAAATCGATAGCTGTCAGCTATAGAGACAAAATTTTGCCCCTATCTACATAATGGGAAAAAGTGACAGTTACCAGTTGACAGTTGTGAATGAGAGGGGCTTAATGATAGCACCAAAGACTAACAGCACATACCAGCATATAGTCACCAAGGTGGGGCCCCAACATGAGATATTCACCACACACGGGGACATGTATACACACCACACGCACACAAAGAGTAACAGCAAGTGTATAGTCGCTAAAGTGCAGCCCCAACATTGGATACTCACCAGGCACCTGAACAAACACACACACCACAAAGAGACACACACAACACAGAGACACACACACACCCCCAAGGGGACACACACACACTCTATAGCGACACATGCACTCACCCCACAGGGACACACACACACCACAAAAAGACACACATAACACAGACACACACACCACACAGACCCCCCCCACAGGGACACACACATAGCCACCCTATAGGGACACATGCACTCACCCCACAGGGACACACACACACCACAAAGAGACACACACACCACACAGACCCCCCCACAGGGACACACACACATGCACACCCTATAGGGACACACGCACTCACCCCTCAGGGACACACACACACACACCATAAAGAGACACACACAACACAGAGACACACACATCCCACACAGCCCCCTCCACAGGGACACATGCACTCACCCCACAGGGACACACACACACACCACAAAGAGACACACACAACACAGATACACACACACACCACACAGACCCCCCACAGGGACACACACACATACACACCCTATAGGGGCACATGCACTCACTCCACAGGGACACACACACACCCACAAAGAGACACACACAACAGAGACACACACCACACAGACCCCCCCACACAGGGACACACACATATACACCCTATAGGGGCACATGCACTCACCCCACAGGGACACACACACACCACAAAGAGACACACACAACAGAGACACACACCACACAGACCTCCCCCCACAGGCACACACACATACACACCCCAGGGACACACACACCACACAGACAGACACAGCTGTGCACAAATCACCTCACATAACTCGCCTCATACGTGTGCTATCTTTATTTTCCAAATAGGGAATTAAGGCAGATGTCTATTATGTGTATGTGTGAGGTAACATATACTGCCCGGCCAGGGGGAGGGTTTACTATTGGCTGGAGATTTATTAGGCTGCCTATAGCAATCAATCACAGCTCAGTTTCTATTTTCCTACAGGTCATTAATATGACATATTCAAATTCTATTTTGTTATAGCTAACAGCAGTTATTTATTAACCCGGGCGTAGCCGGGTACTACAGCTAGTAGTGCTATATAAATGAATAAATATTATTATTATATAATCTCTTAGTCTCTTTAAATCAACAAAGCACAATATCAAGCAATGGGGAATCTACACACACATTCAGGAAAACGATGGGGACACCAAGGAAAACATCACATTCACACTTACTCAAAAGCTGTTGTTGTTGTTTCGGGTTCAACCACTCCTTCTTTTCTTCCTCCTTTGGCATCTTCCACAATAGAATCTGGCGATGGCAAGAAACATGAAGTGTCGGGGTGGAATATTCCAACCATCCTCCCAAGTTGGTCTGTGTCCCCTGGCTCAAAGTCTGCATCCTTGCCGGGATCCTAGTTGCAGTCTCTGCAGGTCGCTGCTTTGGGATAGCTCCAGATGACATAGGAACAGCTACAGGTGGTTCTGGTGTCTGCTGGAGTGGCTCCAGTGCTATAACAGGTGGTCCTGGGGCTGGCAAAGGCAAATGACCAGGGCTCTCGTCCATGGCTGCAGCTATTGCAGCCTCTCTCAATGCAAGTCTCTTAACAAGCATAGCATACGTGCCTCTCTCCCCAGGAAACAGAAGAAATGACACCCTCTCGCCTACAATCAAGTCTCTGTCCGGGTGACCCTCCGGCAGATGGGACTCCACATCCCGGCAGTTAACAAAAGTGTCTGAGCGGGCACAGGGCTCATGGATAAAGACATATCCTTACTTAGACTTAAACTTTACAATCTGTCCTTCGCGGCGCCGGTTGCAGGATGTAGCTGGGCTGGTGCTCACCACCAACTTGGCCGCCATAGTCCTCTCAATCTTGGCCTTCATCTCCACCCTCCGGACAGCATCTTCCTTCTCCCACTGGGCCACACACCACTTTAGGAATTCCTCCCTGCTGAGGATCTCAACCTGGCCCCCTTCACTGGTCTCTGCTGCGCCTGGGAGGCCCATAAGATCCACTCCCCTATTATGCCACCAGCATCTTAGGATCTCTCCGCTCACCTCCTGCGTTGAGGGCACTGGAATCAACGGCTCTGGCAGGCCCGGGCAACTCTCCTCCAAGGTTCCCAATAGGTCGCTCATCCATGGCCCTGTGCACTCTCCTGCAGGCCGGGATTCCTGCCTGCGACCACCCGTCCGGGTGCCGCTCTCTCTCTAGGACTCTTGATGTGCTCCGTGCCTGGGTTCCTCCACCGCTGCTCGCTGCTGTGGGCCCATTGGGATGAGCCTCAATATCCCCCTCCTAGTATTCATCTCCGGGTACTCTTCTGCTTCCGCTCGGATGTCTACACCACAGTAATGGCGCCTGCTCACCACGTTGTTCATCCTCTCCTCCCTTTCCTGGGGCGTCGCAGATTCTTGCCACGCTGTCGGCCGACCCACCCCTAGGTGGGGCTACATCCAGTTGATTAGCATTGCGCTCCCCGGAGCGAAGGATGGCAGGGGCGGGGGTTCCTTTTCCCGCTCCTGGCTGTCTCGACCCACGATGAGGGGCAATGGCACGCCCCGCGCCAAGCACATGGCATCAGTCTCTTTGGGCCACCATTATGGGGATCGTATTTACAAAATTCAAACACAAGTTCAATAAAGTGTTTTCGGCACACAGTACCCGGGTTTAACGGGCACGATATCCTGTCCGTGAAACCAGAAAAACTGATGTGCCCCCAGGCTATGGGGTACTCGGGAGTCGGACCGGTGCTGTCTCTCTGGGGTATCACGATAGTCGTGACCCAGTCCCGTGGCCTGGGACCAGTTCAAAAAGGGGGCATTTACAGGAGATTTTGTTGTGACGCCACCCGGGGTAGGTAGTAGAACCACTGCTGCCGTATTGCTGCTGGGGACAGTGACTTGGGGCAGTGTGGATGGTAAGCCCTCCTCAGGTAGGGCTGAGGGTCCCCAGGGGAGAAGTAATTGTAATGGATGGGCCTGATGAGGGATTGTGTACAGTGCAGTTCACTTACTTCAAAGCTGCAGCTCCTCCAGCCAGTGTGCAGGGATGACAGTCTGTGGCTCCTCAGGTGGGACTTTTCTACGACGCTGGAAGTAAACAGTCTTAAGGTACCTTCACATACAGCAATTTTGCTAGCCAATTTCACTGGCAATTTGCTGGTTGCAGTGAAATCATGGACACATTGTTCCATTTGTACACAGCAACAAAATAGAACAATGTGTCCATGATTTCACTGCAACCAGCAAATTTCTGTGAAGGTACCTTTATGCAGTGATGAGCTTACTGGGTACTTTACTTAAAGTCTTCAGCATTAGTTCACAACAATTCACAGCTCTTTCCGTACAGTTCACACAATTTACACTGCTCCGGGCAACTCAAACTGTGCAGCTCAGGTAGCGTTTCAGTGTTGCTCCCTCAAAGTCCTCCTGGGAAGACTCTCTCTTTGCTTCTGTTCTGTTCTTCCTACCCCATCGCTGTCTTCTTCTCCGTCTGCTCTAACTGTATGTTCCCGGGTTTTTATTGTGTTTGTCTCTCCACCTACTTGTCAGTGCTCACCTACACTCCACCCACTTCTCTTAACACCTGCCACCCCTTGCCCAACTTAGAGTCCCTGCGTAGGGTCGGTGTTTGCATCTGTGTGGGTGTTTTGTCCACTGTCTTGCCTTACCTGGCTGCACTTCCCTCTTGTGGCCACCTGGTCGCAGGGGCGCCGCATGTGACCCTATAGAACCACTTCAGCAATCAATCCAGGCTCCTTATGATATACAGTAACTTACCAGTAGTTTTGTAGTCAGTAATTATTATACAAATTACAGCACAATATTTTTGCAAATTATGTATTAACTAATGACTCAGATAAATAGACTATATTTTGTTATGACCCCATACATCAGGCTTCAAAGGGAGAAATGTGCAGAGTTGCTGGACTGCTTAGTAATGTACTGGGATACTATTTAAACATCTATTAGAAATCAATACAGATACCATATTTAATGGGACACTGCAGGCTTGCCCATTCTACTGCTTATTTATCTCAATCCTTAAAGGGAACCTGTCAGGTCATTCAACCCCCGTAACCTATCACTACCAGTCCCTGCACCTTGCTAGCTGATCCCTAGCCATCCCTGTCTGCTCTAAAAGTGCCCTATAATGATTGAGAAAAATGAGTTAGAAACTTACATACAGTCTCCATCTGGAGACTGGAAAGGCGGGATTCTGGGCTCCATTCTTCCCTCCACGCATCCTCGTTCCTTATGCTCATCCTCCTGTATTTTGTAATTCCTGCATCCCTTGCTTCTATGATAACATCTGGCCTGGTGAAACTAGTAAATGTGTTTTGCAGTAAATCGAAATTATGAATTTAGAAACATTTCCTAACTTGTTTGATCAGTAGTTATGTAAATATTTATGCCCCTAAAAATTACAAAAGTGTTCTTGGAACATGCAGCAAAACAAGCAAAACAGCATACAGGGGAGAGCACACAATTGGGGAGACAGTGCACAGGGAAAGAGAGCACACTGGAGGGAGGGGGGAGAGAAAAATGCACTGGAGGAGAAGAGAGCTCACAAAAGGAAGACAGTGCACAGGGAAAGTCCACAGGGGAGAAACAGAAATTGAAAAACATTGGACCAAAGGTCTATGTCAGGGGTCCCCAACCACCGGTCCGCGGACCAGGACCAAGCCGTGGGGTTCTTTGTGCCGGTCTGTGGCATGCTGCCGGCTTCCCCGCCCCCTGTCAAGTCCCCGCCCACCACGCCCCTCACTTGCAGCACTACATTGCTGAGCTGAGGTCTCTGCCTCAGCTGCTTAGTTATACGAGGGGAGCTGTCGGCCAATCAGTGTAGCAGACATGCACTGATTGGCCGACTGCTTCACTCGTATAACTAAGCAGCTGAGGCAGAGACGTGGTCGGAATTTCATATCTCGCGCTATTTCGAAGCGCATCACGTGATGCGCTTGGAAATAGCGCGAGATATGAAAAAACTCCAGCCACGTCTCCACCTCAGCTGCTTGTACTGCCTGCAGGAGAAGTAAGCGTCAGCTGAAGAGCCGCTCTCTCTGCGTGTGGGCAATGACTGAGTGTGGGGGGTATTCAGGGGTCAATGTGTGTGTGGGCAATGACTGTGTGTGTATGTGTGTGCGGGGGGGTTATAAAAGGGGCAATGACAGAGTGAGGGGCGTATTCAGGGGTCAATGTGTGTGTGGGCAATGACTATGTGTGTGGGGGGGTTATGCAAGGGGCAATGATTGAGTGAGGGGGATATTCAGGGGTCAATGTGTGTGTGGGAAATGACTTTGTGTGTGGGGGTGTTATACAAGGGGCAATGACTGTGTGTGGGGTATTCAAGGGTCAGTGTGTGTGGGGTTGTACAAGTGGCAACGTCTGTGTGTGGGGAGTATTCAGGAGTCAGTGTGTGTGTGGGGGGGATTGTACAGGGGGCAGTATGTCTGTGTGGGGATCATAAAAGAGCAATGTGTGGGGGGGGGAATTTATGCTATATGGAGGGATATGACGCTGCATTAAACTATGAAGAGCTGTGATGCTGCATTATATTATATGGAGGGATATGAGGCTGGATTATATTATATGGATGGATATGAGGCTGTATTATACTTTATGGAGGGCTGTGATACTGTATTATACTATATGGAGGGCTGTGACGCTGCATTATACTAAATGGAGGGATGTGAGGCTGCATTATACAATGGAGGGCTGTGACGCTGCATTATACTATATGGAGGGCTGTGAGGCTGCATTATATTATATGGAGGGCTGTTCGGGGATATTGTAGGCTGCATGGGGTTGATAGGGATATTGCGGGCTTCAAGGGGATGATGGGAATATTGTGGGCTGCAAGGGGATGTTGGGGATACCATATTGGGGGATAGAAAAATAAGATATCCCCTGAAAATAAGATATAACGCATCTTTCGGGGAAACAGGGTACTAAACCCCACCCCTTCTTCATAGCCCCGCCCCATAAGTTCAAAGCCCCGTCCTGCCGGGCCCCGGAAAGATGGTCTTGCATGAAGCGGTTCGCTGGTCCAAAAAATGTTGGGGACCCTGGTCTATGTGATCCCTAAAAATCAACTGAAAATTAAAAAATAAAATAATTGCCAAAAAATCATTTGTTTTCCATTATAGCATTATCAAGCAGGCATAATTATATATTTTAACTCGAGCTGTGTGATTGGAAACTAACACCGGTAATGTGAAAGTTATTAGGAAAATAAGAAGATATTTAAAAAAATATAGGAATAACTTCTGATCATGAAAAGGAGCATCAGAGTTTCAGAAAAGCTTTAATATTGTTTGCAAAATATTTTTTTTTAATATTTCTTCTGTTGTATTATTTGTATCAATTCTTCAACGGTGTCAAGATCACTGTTTGATGTCTTGCATCAGAATCATTTATTGTTTACTTCAAGTGGATTAGAATCTCTTCTTGTTATTTGATTGATGTAGAATACCAGGTGATGCTATTAGAGCCACCTCCAAGTTTTATGGGCCCTGGACAAAAAAAACTCAGTTGGACCCTTTAAAACATAACACAACTCATGACTATAAGATAGAGCAATTCCCATGTGCTCTCTCTCGCCACATGTGCTATGACTCTACCCTATATGCTGTATAGCTCCCCCTCCAAACGGTCTCTCTCCCCTTGTGCGCTCTTCTCCCCCTGTGTGCTGTCTCTCCCCTCTGTGTGCAATCTTCTCCCCTCGTGTGCTCTTACCCCATGTGCTCCTAAAGTGCACTCTTCTCCCCTGTACATTTTTGTCTCCCAGTGCTCTCGTCTCCCCTGTGCGCTCTATTCCCCCCTGTGTGTGCGATCTCTCCCCCAGTGTACACTCTTCTCTCTACTGTGCTCTGTATCTTTAGCCCATGTTATTTCTCTCCCCATGTTGTCTTCCCCCCATGCACTGTTTCTCCCCTGTGTGTTGGTTCTCTCCCCCCTTTGCGCTGTTTTCTCCCCTGTATGCTCTCTTGTCCCCTATGTACTCTCTTCTTGCCTTCTGCGATCCTCTCCCTGCCTGCTATCTTCTCCAACATGCGTGCTCTTCTCTCCTGTGTGCTCTCTTCAACCCTGTGGACTTTCCCTGTGCATTGTCTTCTTTTTGTGAGCTCTCTTTTCCTCCATTGCATTTTTCTCTCCCCCTCCCTCCAGTGTGCTCTCTTTTTCTGTGCACTGTCTCACCCTTGTGTGCTCTCCTCTGTATGCTGTTTTCTGTCCCCATGTGCTCTCTTCTCCTGTGCATGTGCGATGTCTCTGTGCTCTGTGCTCCTTCCCTGCACTGTGCAACGGCAATGCATGAGATCAGCACCACCCCCAGGTGAAGTCACTGGTCTCTGCTGCCAGCTTACTACTATTCATAGGCTGCAGCAAACCAGAAGCTGCACTTGTCGCACAGCATAGAGGTGAAGGAGAGACAGCTACCCCAGACCCAATACATTTTTAAGGGCTGGGGACACCATCTGGTAAGGGGCGCGGATGGTGTCCCCGACAGAGACTGCCGCCCCATTTGTCCATGGCCCCGGAACTTGCTCGGTGCACAATAATGAGCACTGATGTTATAAAACAAAATATCTCCACTTGGAGCTATTTTGAGCTAAACACTAGCCAATAGTAGGAATTGCTTAGAGGTTGAGCCATGCAATCATCACATATAGGATAGAACCTTCACCAAAAAGTAAATAATGAAGCTTTCTAGAATGCAAAAATCGTATTGTCTCTATTTAAATAGAAAACCAAAGATGAAAATAAAAAAAAACACACCCACCAAGCAGCCAACTCTGATACTAAATGCACAAACAAGATGCAGAGGACCTCCATTGTAGAAAAGGGTGCTGCCCAGGTGCCAAATGCTGATGATACAGCCACTCACAACCTTCCAAGCAAGAAGTGAAGAATGTAGTAGGGCCTTCTGAATTCAGGTGGTACATTGGTAAACCTGTCCTGTGAGGTACACTCATATAGTGTTAACTAGCCCGCCTTACCTGGTGTCACTAATAGGCTCTTTCTTGTTCAGATAATGTGTATCTCACTCATCTATGTCATAGGCTCCCTATGCAAGCTTTATTAGTGTGTAATCCTTATGCTAGCAGCCACCCCTTTCCACCTTGGAGGGTTGTAAGTGTCTGCCTCATCAGCATTTTGCTCCTGGTCTGCACCCATCTCTATAATGGAGGGCCTCTGCAATCTGTTTGTATGTTTAGTGTCAGATTGGCTGCTTGGTGGTGAGTTTTTTATTTCCCCCTTTAGTTTTCTATTTGAATTAGTGCAGGGACTTACAAGTTTGTGGACCTTTGATGAATGGGTTGCAAGCTTCCATATTTTGGACCAAAATATCAACTAACACCTCATATTATTTGTTGAAATACAAGAGAGGGGAGGGGGAGTGCACAATAGTGTAGTATGCGAGGGACACCCGGGGGATTTAACACAAGGGTCCACTTACCTTTAGGGGTTGTGATAAGCCACAACCTGCTATGAGAGCCTGGTCGCTGCAGATCCTGTGGACAGGAGGATTGCACAGATTAGTAGAAATCGGGATTTAGTCTGAGCTGACCCAGGAGGCAGAAGGATTTTCAATCTTTTATTCACCACCACACCATAGAACAACGAACATGACGACGCATTTCGTAGCCAGTGGGCCACTTCATCAGGGCTTAACAAATATTATTTGCTGCACATTTTATACATTTTTGCAGGGTGTAGTGGGGCCTTCTGAATCTAGGTGGTACATTGGTAAGCCTGTTCTATGAGGTACACTCATGTAGCACCTGCTCTGAAAGCTATGTATAGAGTGCCACATTTATTCACTCCTGCAGATATGAATGACTCTTTTGCTAGCCTTACTGAAACTACAATTTTCAAGAGGTTTGCCTCCTCACAGAAACCTGGGAGAGGAGTTGCAGCAGGAGCAGAAAACAGACGTTATTGGCTGAACAAGCTGGAGGAGAAGGGGGGAGTGAACTGTAATAGGGTAGATGTGTGTGCTCAGCCATCATGGAGACGTGAATGTGATACCCCAGGACTGAAACATGGTATATGTGTTTAAAACACTGCAGCTTTGTGTGACAAGACTGTGAGCTCTGGAGCTGCACCACAACCACAGACATACAGGTTACCAGGAGCTGCGCATCTCCACCTGGCTTCAAACTTAGAAGGAGGTTTCCTTACCTGCAACTCCCAGCCTTTCCACACAACTGGACCCTGTAGCCCTAGCTTGGAATGTGTGGCATCCTGCATTACAGGTAGCCACAGAAACACCTAGCACATGGAGGGATTTCCACATCTGGTACACCTCACACATACAGCACCTTCCACCCCAGGCCTGTAGGGAGAGCCCCAATTGCTGCCCTTAGGCAAGATCCCCTATAAATACAGGTGCTGGGGGCGGAGTTAGGCAGTGCAGTTCCTGGGAGGACTGTGAAGAGGTCCTGAGAGATAGAGAGCAGTCTTAAGCTCCTTTCAGGAGTGGAGCAGTTCCAGCCAGGACTGTGAAGAGCCTTAGCCAGTGTGAGGTACCCGAGAGTGAGGGACGAAGGCAAGACAAGGAACAGAGCAACGGGGCAGAGGAGCCATACCGGCTCACCCAAAGAAGTAACCCGGACACCGGAGTCTGAGAATCTGCCAGGGAGAGTTTAGTCCAGCAGAAAACACCGGTATACCGAGGAGACTCCAGTCTCCCGGGCACCCGCAGCACCTTCAACATGAGAGCCAGGAACCGCAGGAGAATAGCTGGATCCAACAGAGGGTTCTCAGTGCAGTCAACACGGGTGAGAGACACAGAGGAGGCCAGGCCAGATTTCACACAGGTCAGGGCTTCAACGCAAGTAAGACAGGGACAAGGAGGCCTTACAAATCACTTGGTGTGGAAATCCTGAAGTGTTTTCCGACCACCTGGAGTGTACCCTGGACAGTGACGGTTTAACATCAGTAAAGGTATGGAAAACTACTCCAGTGTGTGTGTCAGTTCTTACAGCCCTGATCCTGTCCAACGCAGAGACACCGTAGGTGGCGTGACAAAATACTTTTATTTTATTTTATTTTACTAAACCCCTTTTTAAGCGACCACCAGGGCCACGGCCCCGGGCACCGAGCACCCATAACTAAACGCCGGAGATCTGAGTACCCGGCCCTGGGGTGGGTCAAATGCTTGATAAATACAAATCTGCTGCAAAAGGAGTAAGTAGTTACTGCTAGGACATGTAGTTCTACTTTTTGAGAAGCATGCTGAAGCTAAATGCAAGGCAGGACTACAGTGACATGGGATTTCAGTAATTAGGAGTTGTTGTTTTCATTATATTAAATGCACCAATGGTTACAGCAAGCATGCCAACATCCAAGACAACTGGAGCCCCAATCTGGGAATATCATTTGCATAGCTGCAGCCATTACGTGTGCTTGCTGTGATTTAATAATATAATAATATTTATTCATTTATATAGCGCTATTGATTCCATAGCACTTTACAAACATCAGTAATGCTGTCTCTCTTGGAGCTCACAATCTAAACATCCTATCAGTATGTCTTTACAATGTGGGAGGAAACCGGAGTGCCCGGAGGAAACCCACGCAAACACGGAGAGAACATACAAACTCCTTGCAGATGTTGTCCTAAGTGTCCTTGGTGGGAATTGAACCCAGGACCTCAGGACCCCAGCGCTGCAAAGGCTACAGTGCTAACCACTTGAGCCACCGTGCTGCCCGGTGGCTCAAGTGGAATAATCACCCCCAACATTCAGGGTTTTATTTGCAATGCACAACTTGTACTGTGGCACCCTGGCACCTGTTGGGCACCACAGAAATCCTTAGAGCACAAATGGAGTAAGTAACAGCACAGCAAAACCCACAACACAAACAACACTTAGAACACCTGGTTTCACCCCGAGCCTCTGGGGGGAGCTCCACTGGTGACTTTGAGCCAGTTCCCCTATAAATAGAGCCTTGGAGGGAGAAACTTCAGAGTGTGCAGTCACTTCAGAACTGTGAAGAGTGTGGTAGATGCTACAAGAGCTGCCAGCCTGTGTGAAACCTCCACCCTATGAGGGACACACTAGGCCCAACCAGCCTGCTAGCCAGTGGAGATCCCTGCAATTGGGATAATAGGAAGAAGGAGATCACCTCTCAGGAAAACAGAGTTAACCTGACTCTTTCCAAATTAACCGGTTACTGGAACCGAAGCTGTGAGAGCTGCCCAGCCACCACAGAGAACCAGCACCATTAACAGAAGGTTTAGCCACCTGTTACACCTGATGCACCCATCCACGAGAGCCCAGGGAAGAGTACTGATCCTGCTCAAACCCTTTTACAGTGCCCTCAGTGCTGTTAACCAGGTGAAGCAAGTTCCATTGAACAAACTGCCCGGTCCGGCTGGATTCCACATCCAACCGACCTTAGCACCAGAACTAGAGAAAGGAAGCCTAACACTGCTTGCTGTGAAACTCCAGAAGTGCCAACTTCACTATCCCGGTCCGAGTGTACCTGATTACCAACCAGTAAAGGTACCTAAAAGTGACTTTGTATGGTTGTACATTACTCCTGGACTCGGCGCGCAGCATCCCGCAGCTGCCTCACAACATCTTGCGCAGCTCCCGGCTCCGGGGATTCCCGCTCATCCTGTGGGGAGCGTTCCATCTCGCTGTATAACATCCCCCGGAGACCCGAACAGCGCTGGTAAAGTTACCAGAACACCCGCAGGTGGCGTCACGAAGACAAACCACCCTTACTGTTCCGCCATTCCCCTATTGATCTGGACCACCGGGCCTACACTGGACTGGAGGAGAAACAACGCCTGCTACGTGTACCCCCGGCTACTGTGAGTCAGAATTTGGCGTCACGAACAGGATACGAGCAGGCCCGTTATCACGGGTATTGTGTGCTATTTATTGACTGTAAATATCGAACTGTACATTTGGTCCGCCATTGCTGCGCGAAAAGGCGGGAAAAGAAGGGGCGTGACTGTGCAGAGGGCGCGAAGATTGGCCCCGCCCCCACGCTCTGACGACTTCCTCCGTACGCAGCAGGAACCGGAAACTCCCGTGGTGCCTCACTCCTCACCGCGAGGCCGACACTTCCGTTTGAAGCCGAGGGAAAGGATACGCTTAACTAAGGGGGAGCGACCATGAGTAACCCGGCTCCAGATCACGCGGTGCCCCCGCTAGACCAAGCGGCACCTCAAAATATACCTTTTGATGGACAGCAACCAGTCGGCGGTATGCCACCGCAACCCGCTCCGATTATGCCGATGTCTCTACCCTACGTTCCTAGTGCGACCTGGTTACCCAAGTACAGCGGTGTACCCAGTACCTTGGAGAACTTCCAGAGGAAGATATGCCAGGCCCTGGACATGTACCCGATGACCGGTAAGCAAAGAGCTTCAGTTATTATGGGACAGTTAACCGGTGCAGCCGAACTGCAGAGCCGCAGCTAGCCTGTAGAAGTTCAGGAATCTGTGGAGCAGATATTCGCTAGATTAACCCGGGTCTTTGAGTGCCATACCGAAGCTGGATTAAGACTGTCATTCTATCGTTGTAACCAAGGGGCACAAGAAAGTGTCCTTGATTATTCACTGCGCTTGCAAGAAGCATACAGACTGTTAAAACAAGTTGATCCTGATAGTGCTCGAGATGAGAACAAAGCGTTAATTGGAAAATTTATAGTAGGCCCTAAACTGTCTGAGGATAGGAAGCAAGCAAGCTGGTGGTCCATACAAAATCCAGGCGCAGAGTTTGACACCTTGAGAGATTTAACAGTTTGGGGACAACGACTCGCTGAAGTACCTGATCCCGCTTCACCGCAGCAGCAGTCCACTGACACTCCTTCCGTGCCGGCAGCAGCATCTCCAATCCCCGCGATTCAGTCGAGTGCACAGACTGTAACACCTGACCGGTTTGATCAACTGTGTGCTAATGTCGAGCAGCTGATGAAAGACGTGGCCAAGCTACAAGCTGGGAGAAGACCCAAGACAGATGCAAGGCCATCGGACAAGATTCAACTCGCCGACAGTCCAGACGACATCCCCTGGATGAGGAGAAAGACACAGCCGTCACGAGGAAAACCTGCAGACCGCCGCAGTCCTGACAGACGCCGCAATAGTCAGCAGAACGACTTAGGAGGACGCAACCTGCAATCCCGTCCTTTAAACGAGCGACCCCTGGGCGAGAAGGGCCAACCCCAGGAGTAGACTGTTCAGGCCCTACGTCCAGCTGGGAACACAAGTATGTGGGAGACTGTCCATACTTACCAATCGTCATCGATGGCATCGCTATCTCCGCCTTGATAGACACTGGATCCCAGGTGACATCCATCCCCAGTACCCTTTACAAGCAGTTCTGGCCCGATGTTAAGCTAGAACCCCCTAACCCTGAGATGAACCTTGAAGCCACTAATGGTATTCCGGTTACCATAGAGGGACAGTGGGAAGCTACAGTAAAGGTAGGGAGGGTGCAGTTGAAAAACCAGGGTATCTTAGTGGTCCAGGATAAGCCTAACCACAAGGATCCATATGTCATATTGGGTACCAATGTCATGATCAAATGCCTCGATGAAGTGTTGTTTTTACTCCAACAGAGTGCTGAAGCCGGTAAACCCAGAGAAAAGAGGGCTATCCAAAAGCAGATCAGAGCTCTGGTGTATCAACAACAGGTAACCTTGTCAAATGGTGAAATTGGCAGAGTAAGAGTCACAGATCCCATTCCAATTGTGGTACCACCCAGAAGTGAAATGATGATCTGGTGTCGAGCAGCCATAGGCCTCAGAGGGCAGGACTACCAAGCTGTAGTAGAACCTGTAATGTCCGATAGTAGTCCTACGCTCTTGACAGCCAGAGGGTTAGTCGATGTAAGAAAGGGGAGAGTCCCCGTACGCATATTGAATTATGGTGATGACGAAGTCAGACTGCCAAGATATGCAACTGTTGCAAAATTGTACCAAGTAAAAGATGATGCTGTGATTGATGTAAAATCCTCAAACCAAATAGTCACTGATGAACCCCCTCACTCCAAAGATCAGTTAGAGAAATGGTTTCAAGACCTCAGTGTAGGAACTGACAATACACCCTCTCACCAGAAAAATGGAGTATACCGGGTAGTTCGGGAGTATGAGCAAGTGTTCAGCAAACACCCACTTGACTTTGGGAGGATTAAAGGGGTACAACATCATATCCCAACAAACCACCATGCACCTATCAAAGAAAGGTACAGGCCTATACCACCCACTCACTACCAGAAAGCCAAAGAGATGCTTCAGGACATGAAGAATGCAGGAGTCATTAGGGATAGCTGTAGTCCCTGGGCCGCACCACTAGTCCTGGTTAAAAAGAAAGATGGTAGTATGAGGATGTGCGTAGACTATAGGCAAATCAACAAAGTCACACACAAGGATGCATACCCGTTACCACGCATAGAAGAGTCACTAGCTGCACTCAAATCTGCCAACTACTTCTCCACATTAGATCTTACTAGTGGGTACTGGCAGGTTGCCGTTGCAGAGGAGGATCGTGAGAAGACAGCCTTCACTACTCCTATGGGCTTATGCGAATTCAACAGTATGCCATTCAGTTTGTGCAATGCCCCAGGAACATTTCAGAGACTTATGGAGTGTTGTTTGGGCCACAAGAACTTTGAGACTGTCTTGTTATACCTTGATGATGTCATTGTCTACTCTTAGACCTATGAAGATCACCTCCAACACCTGAGTGAAGTGTTCGAGTCACTGTCCAAGTACGGGATGAAACTGAAACCGTCCAAGTGCCACCTGCTGAAACCCAAGGTCCAATACCTAGGACATGTGGTCAGCGCCAAGGCGTAGCACCGGATCCGGATAAGGTCACCGTCATCAAGGACTGGCCAGCACCAATCAACCACAAAGCGGTACGTCAATTTCTAGGACTGGTCGGGTACTACCGACGCTTCATCAAAGGCTATACCAAGATAGCCGCCCCCATGCAAGATCTCTTAGTAGGTCAATCCAAAAACGGCAAGATCAGGGGACCCCCGTTCCACTGGGGCCCAGAGCAGGACAAATCCTTCAAAACGCTGAAAGACGCTTTAACCGGAGAAGAAATCCTGGCCTACCCTGACTACAATCTACCGTTTTTTACTGTACACCGATGCAAGTAATGAAGATTTAGGAGCAGTCCTATCTCAACGTCAGCAGGGCAAAGAGAAGGTGATAGCCTACGCCAGCAGAAAGCTCCGTCCCACAGAAAGGAACCCGGAAAACTACAGCTCCTTCAAGCTGGAGTTCCTGGCCCTGGTCTGGGCGATCACAGAGCGTTTCAAACATTACCTGGCCTCCGCCCCGTTCACAGCTTTCACAGACAACAATCCTCTAACACACTTAGGCCCTTACACGCGGCTACATTTGTAGCTTGTCACCAGGTAACTTATGGTTGCAGTGAAATCATGGATACATGGTCTATCTTGTTGCTGTGTACAATGGAATAATCTCTCATGATTTCACTGCACAGTAAGTTACCGTGACAAGCTACAAATGTAGCAGTGTGTAAAGGTACCCTTAGAGACTGCAAGCTGGGAGCCTAGAACAGCGTTGGTAGCAAGATCGCTAACTACGACTTCACTGTAAAGTACCGGGCAGGTCACAAGAACGGCAATGCTGATGCCCTGTCCCGAATGCCTCATCTTCCTGAAGAGGGAGAAGACATAGATGACCTAGAAGAAATTGAACTACCTGCTTTCCACCGTTCAGGTACAGCAACATGTCATCAGAGAAACCAAACACGTGTAGAGAGGACCGTGAACCCGTTACCTCACCATGACTGGAAGGAGGCTCAGGCCAACGACCCAGATGTCAGCCTGGTAAGGGATCTGATCACTCAAGAACACGCCAACATGGACTCTGATGCCTCATCAAATTCTAAACGCTTGTGGAAGGAGAAAGGAAGGTTGTTCGTCTACCAAGGTAAACTATGCAGAAGATACCTCAATCCAAGAACCCATGAACTAATCTGGCAGATTGTAGTTCCCAAGACTGAAGTCCAGATGATCCTTGAAGCATACCATGATGATGCCGGACACTTTGGATGGAGGAAGCTGGAGAGACTCCTGAAGGATCGGTTCTACTGGGTCGGTATGCGAGGCTCCATTGACAAATGGTGTAAAAACTGTGGACCATGTCACCTTCGAAGAAAAGACCATCTAACTCAGAAAGCTCCGTTGCAGCCAATTGTTACCACGAAACCTCTTGAAATAGTTGCTCTCGACCACGTGAAGCTTACCCCAAGTCGAATCGGGTACACCTACGCTCTCACCATCGTCGATCACTACTCAAGATTCCTGGTCGTCGTTCCAGTTAAGGATTTAACTGCCGAGGTAGCAGCCAAAGCGTTCCAGAGTTACTTCTGTCGCCCCCATGGGTATCCAGACCAGGTCTTAACTGACCAAGGGCCAGCCTTCGAATCAGCTCTGTTCCAAGAATTCTTAGGCCTGTATGGGTGTAAGAAAATCCGCACAACACCTTATCATCCTCAGACGAACGGTTTATGTGAGAAGATGAACCACATAGTCATTGACATGCTCAAGACCTTACCAGTTGAAGAGAGAAATCAATGGCCAGAGAAACTTCCAGATCTCGTGGACATCTACAACCACATACCTGTCAGTTCGACAAATTACACACCTGCTTACTTGATGAGAGCAAGACCAGATAAACTGCCTATTGATTTGCAGATGGGAACCATTGAACCCACAGAAGATTCTTCTGATGAAGACTGGGTCAGCCAACGCCAAGAAAAGTACAGGAAAGTACAAGAAAGTGTTGAAAGGAACCTAGAAATCAGTAGAACCAAGCAAGAGAAAGACTTCAACAAGAACGCCTCAGCTGCACCGCTAGCTACAGGTGACTTAGTGCTAAAAAGAAAGCGAAAAAACCAACAAATTGGATAACAGTTGGGAATCCGTACCCTACACCGTTATGCCGTCACACTATGATAACTCAAAAACTTGTGTTATTAGTAAAGACAATGGGAATACTATTGCGACTGTCTCAAGGGATCATTTGAAGAAATGTCCGCCACAGTTAATCCCACAAGCAACCAGTTACCCTACTGTAACTACAGATGAAGAAACAAAAGAAAATCTAGTCCTTACAGAAATTGGATACTTACCAGCTGATTGGCCTCAAATAGGTGAAGCATTCCTCATACCAGTTATGCATTTCTACCAACCTGTCGAAGATCAGCAATCTAATCCAATTCCACAAGTCCAACAAGAAGAAGTCCAAGTGCAAGAATTGCAGCCTGTTATCGTGGAACCTGAGATTCCTGTAATCGGTCAGCCTGCTAGTCCCACAGTAAGAGAAGCCATTCCTAATCAACTACCTACAGAGGTCAGTCCAGTTGATAGACTCCGCACTTACTATGGTCTTACACAAAGCAGACATAGAGAATTACCAACCACTTTGTACACTACACCAACAGCTTTGGAAACACCCACACTACGCAGATCCACACGCAGTACATTAGGCCAACCCCCACACAAGCTTGGAGAATGGGTTTAAAATGTAGTGGAAAAATGTAACCTGTAAGTGTTTGTAAATAGTTAACCAGTTTTCAAAACCTGTAAGAAGTAGTGTACAGAAGGGTGGAGGAACTGGGCTCTGTCCCAAGTATACTAAGTTGGGGACAGAAAGCGCCTGGTAGGTATAGAAGGTTTGTACCGGCCTCCCAAGCAGAGACACCCGTAGGGAATGTATAAAGTTTACCATGTATCCCTGGACTTTACCTTTTTCCTTTTCAAAAACGTTGAACGAATTGTCACAGGACTTGTGTGACCACTAACTTTACCTTTTTCCAGCCTGCGGCAGATGGACTAGTGCCGTACGGACTGCTTTTCACCTTTTCCACATTTTTCACTTCCTTTTCAGTGATTTTTGTGTTTTCTTTAAGACTCTGTAAATTGAATGTTATAAAAATGCTTAGTGGTAAGTTGTAAAAATAACCTTTTGCTCAGCCGGGAGAACTGAGGTTAACTAAGGGGGAATGTGGCACCCTGGAACCTGTTGGGCACCACAGAAATCCTTAGAGCACAAATGGAGTAAGTAACAGCACAGCAAAACCCACAACACAAACAACACTTAGAACACCTGGTTTCACCCCGAGCCTCTGGGGGGAGCTCCACTGGTGACTTTGAGCCAGTTCCCCCTATAAATAGAGCCTTGGAGGGAGAAAATTCAGAGTGTGCAGTCACTTCAGAACTGTGAAGAGTGTGGTAGACGCTACAAGAGCTGCCAGCCTGTGTGAAACCTCCACCCTATGAGGGACACACTAGGCCCAACCAGCATGCTAGCCAGTGGAGATCCCTGCAATTGGGATAATAGGAAGAAGGAGATCACCTCTCAGGAAAAATCTAAATTACTTACCGGTAATGTGTTTTTCATGAGCCACGACAGCACCACCTGAGAGATAGGACCGCCCATCCAAGACAGGAAACCTCTGAGATAAAAAGGCGGGACCTCTCCTGAACCTCAGTTTCGGTTACAGAGACCGGAGAGGGGAACCCAACAAGCATTAGTACACAACCAAAAGAACTCAACAAATCACACACCCCCCCCAAACGGGACCAACACCAACAGGCAATAGGGAGGGATGCGGTGGTGCTGTCGTGGCTCATGAAAAACACATTACCGGTAAGTAATTTAGATTTTTCCCTATCGCCACGACAGCACCACCTGAGAGATTTCAGAGAAAAGAAAATTAGGGAGGGACCACCGCTAGCAGAACTCGTCTACCAAAGGTCACCACCATAGCGGCAGCTAGATCAAGCCTGACATGCTCGAAGAAAAGAGAAGGAGCAGCCCCACAGATCAAGTCCAAGGGGACAACAGCCACCCTCCAGGAACCAGCTACCGGCCTGGTGGAAGTGCACAAAGGCCCCCCGGGACCCGCACCTGACCGGAAGAAGCAAGAGCGAAGGCTTCCCGCAACCACCAAGCAAGGGCACCCACGGACACTGCCTCACCCCAAGAGGCTCCCGAAGAAAAAACAAGAGAGACAGAGTCAGACGCCAGGCCGAGGCCCGACGAAGCAGGCAAGCAACTCCCACCAGACCACGAACGTGTGGAGAACCAGGTCCTTCAAAAGTGTAGGAAGACCACAGAAGGAAGGGAGAACAAGCTCCCGCAGTCTGCGGAACATGAGAGCCACCTTGGGAAGAAGGAAGGAACCAGGTAGAGGATGACCCTGTCCAGCCGAATCGGAGGACAAGGCCCCACCACCCACCACAGACAAGGCCAGGAGGACACAAAAAAGGCTGGCGGACGGCAAGCCACCGCCCAACAGGACCAACTGCAGAGGCAGGACCCTAGGCGAAGCACAAGAAAAAGCCCAAAGGTAGGCGTGGTTAAGGCATCCAGAACTAAAATGAGACACCAAGGAGCCACGTTTGGACAGGGAACAGGAGTGGCCCCCGTCCCAGCAGGACCGGAAAACCCACGGCACCCAAGAAGACCCATCGAGGGAACAAAGGCACAGGCCCCCAAAGCCGAAAATCAGAGCTCCAGGGAAGCGACCGAGACCAATCCGCCACCCACTGGAGGAAGTCGAAAATTGCCGGCACAGGAGCCCACCGTCCGGACTCGCCCCTGAAGACAGAAAGGTAAACCACCCGGGTACCAGAAAAAAACGGTGGCAACCGGACCTCAGCACACGAACAAGGCCCCCAGAGAATCCCCCACGTGACCGGAGCCGCCTGGTCAAGTCCCACGCCGTCAGCCGGAGACCAGCGGAAGGGGGACCGGCCCCCGCAGGAGAGACTGGAAGAGGGGGAGAGTCCAGGGAGCCTGGATGGACAGGCGACCGTGCCAAAAGAACCAAGCTCCCCGGGGCCAGAAGGGTGCCATCACGAAGACCCTCGCCCTGTCCGTCCTGACATTACGAAGCACTGCAGGAACCTAACCAAGGGAGGGAAGGGACACAGAAGGCCCAAAGACCAGGGGATCAGTAAAGCGTCCCCAGCCACGGGCCGTACTCCGGGAATCAGAGAACAGAATCCACACACCAGACCGTGCTCTCGAGTGGCAAAGAAAACCATCTCCAGAAGGCCCAACCTGGCCACAATCGGAGCGAAAAATAAAAAACACGCAAATCCAGGGCCCACTGCTCCCATTGGAGCAGCACCCTGCAGAGAAAATCCGTCCAGGAAGTTGCCACCCCCCCGCCTGCGAAGGCAGAGAGGGAAATCAGACGGGCGTTCCAACAGCTGACAACGCCCTGCGTAACTACCATGAGTGCCTGAGACCGGGAGTCCCCCAGACGGTGCCAGGAAGCCACCAACACACTGCAGCCGGAGAGGACACTAAGAAGGTGCCCCCAAAGGGCAGTAAGGAACGCAGAACTGCATTCCAACAGCCAGGAACTCCCACATAAGGGAGGACAGCCGGGAGAGGCGATGAGTCTCAGGCCCCCCCGAGCGGACAGGTCCCGAAGGAGCCAGGAACTGGCCTCCGTGGTAAGCACCGGAGACCGGACCACCCCATGGGACGCCCCTGGAGAGGCGCCCAGGGAGCAGCCCCCCCTCCAGAGAATCTAAAGGCGGAGGGGACAGAACAATCAATGCGTCCAAGGCCGGCCCTAACCCGAGCTGACGCTGGGGAACCATCCACAGAAGGGCCCGAGAGCGCAACTGTGCCCAAGGAACAGCGGGGATACAGGACGAGAGGGAGTCCAAGAGGGAAACAGCCCTCCAGAAAACCAACCGAGGAGAGCCCCTGTACAGCAGAAAGGGATGACCGAAGACGCAACGGCCTCAAGGTCAGCGGGGAGCATCCCGACATTATGCCCGTGCTTTCAGTCACGCCACGACCCCCGACGTCCAGAAGGAGGTAAATCAGAGACTGGGAACCCAAAAATAACCCCAGAACCAGCTGACGTGTGGCGGGGAACAGCCTGGACCTTCCCAGATCAATAATCCAAACCAGCTGACCCAGGGAAGACTAAACCAGTCGCAGACGGGCACAAACCCCAGGGGTCCCCCACAAGCAGCAAACGTCCAGATATAGAATAATTAAACCCCGCGGACGTCGGAAGTGGCCACACTACTGCCAGCAGCGCCGTGAAAAGCCGAGGAACCATCACCAGGCCGAAGGGGAGAGCCTGCCCAGCAAGGCAGAGGAAGCCCCCCAAACCGGGCGAACATCAGAACCGCCGGTGGTGACGGGGAACCGGAAGATTGTGTTATGTGTCCCGCAGATCCAGCCCCCTCCGATTGTTGACTACCAAGTCCCCCTCAGGAACGAACTCCGCACCAGAAAGCAGTTCCGGGGATTCAGGGGTAGAAAAATCTGGAACGAACCGACTGGCTGCGGCACGAGAAACAGCGGGGAACAGAACCCCCTGTCGCAGGCGGCTGCAGGAACCGGGGAAACCCCCCGTAGACGCACTAGGGCCCGTACCCCTCTTATCAGAAAAGTGCCTTTTCCTGAACAGCGGACAGACACAATCACCAGGGGCCCCCAGGAGCCGAAGCGAACCCCAGTGTCAACCCGTCACTGAGAAGAGAGAGAGCTCCCTCGCAAGCCCCCCCGGAGCCGGCTGGGAGAAAGGGTCAAGCCTTCCTCCTCCCCGGAGCGAGCCGTCACTGATACTGGAACAACTCGCCAAAGGAGGAACCCCCGAACCACTCCGACTACATGCATCCCCCCTCGGCCCCAGAACTTCAGGTCCGACTAGGGGACCTCCGTTTAGCAAACCGAGGGTCACGAAGGGGAACGGCCCCGGAAGGCGGGAGCCGGAACCCCGGAGGGAAAAGCATCCACCGTGGCACAAGCCCGGGCCAAGATATCAGCTAGCGACAGACCAACCGGAAAAGCACCCTCACCAGGTAAAGAAACCCAGAGTGGGCAACACCGGCCCAGGCCCCCACCATAAGGCATGATGAGCAGCATTAAAGAAAGACGTAGCCTTTGCCGCCAATTCCCGAGGAATCCGCCAGCAAAGCCGCTGCAGCAAAAGGCAAAGGAAGGAAGACAAGGTCTCCGCCGTAGGAGACCTGGTCCCCACTTGCCAACCGTTGCAACCAAAACATGAGCCAAAAAATGCTAGCAGTGGATTCCCAGGAATTACGCCACTAGCCGAAAAGGAAGGAGAGCCCTTCCGAACAGGCTTAGGCCAGGAGCCAAAATGTATTCCTGGGCCCTCAGATTTAAGGAAAAAGTCCGCCTCTGCATGGAAGACAGACCACTGAACCTTAAATCCGCCACCGAAGAGGGGCCACGGCCATCCACCAACCCCACAGGCGAACGGACCGCTGTAAGCAAAAAACAGTGTCATTACGCGGAACCCACGGCGTCCCCTCTCCGCTGTCCACAGAGGAGGAGGACCCGAAGGAGGAGGACGATGAGGAGGACGAGGCAGAGGATGAGGAAGACCTGCGGCTCCCGCCCAGTGTAAACAACGAGCGGCACGGTCAGTACCAGAGGAAGAGCCCAAAAGCCTCCTGCCGCATATGTCCCCCATCTATCCCGGCCAGCTGCATGGACGGAAAGGCATCCCACACTAAAGCTCTAAGGCTAGAGGCCAGACTGGGAACCTCGCTCCGTACAGTTCCGCAATACAAGGGGCACACAAAACCTTAACATAAACATTAACATAATCCTCTGGAAGAGGGACTTTGCAGAGAACACAGTCTGTATGTCGATGCTTAGTCGCCGTCTTCTAGTCATCCTAGAAACAAGCAAGAGGGTGTAGTAAATACCTATAGCACAGCCCGAAGGCACTCACCCAACCAGAGGCATACCGACTTCCGGGGGGCTTTCGGGTCCACATCCTGTCTGGACCCCTTCAGAGAGGACCTGTGGCTGCCAGCATGTAGTTGCTCCCTTGGGAGGCGTCACGGACTGTTCCTCCGTTGTGGCTGGCTCTGACCTCCATACTGTGCCCCACACCGCCGGCTGCAGCTGCGGCGTCTCCCAGCCGCCGAACGCTGGGCGCCGCCATCTTGGGTTGTACTGCGCAGGCGCGGAGCGTCACTTCCGGTCCGCGCCCCGAAACCGGAAGTAGCGGTTCCCGGCGCGAAAATTCAAAGCTGCCGCCGGGAACCCGCTCCCAGGCCCCTCACAGACCCAGGAACGCTGCGCCAGGCAGGGACTTACCCCTCTAGAGGAACCTGTTCACCCGGGGCACAATCATGCCGGACAGCCACCAATCCTGCAGCTGTGACGTCCGGGCGGCAACAAGGGTCGAGAACCGGCCGCTGGTGGCCCTCTCCAGACCCCGTGCCCTCCACCACCGCAGGGGATACCACGTGGAGGAGCTTCTGCACCCAAGTCCGGAGCCACTGCCTAGGTAAGGACAGCTTCTTCCAGCTACCGGGTCAGGCCAGGATCAGCATGAGCTTCAGAGGTCTCCCACCTCCAAGACAGGAAACCTAAACTGAGGTTCAGGAGAGGTCCCGCCTTTTTATCTCAGAGGTTTCCTGTCTTGGATGGGCGGTCCTATCTCTCAGGTGGTGCTGTCGTGGCGATAGGGAAAACAGAGTTAACCTGACTCTTTCCAAATTAACTGGTTACTGGAACCGAAGCTGTGAGAGCTGCCCAGCCACCACAGAGAACCAGCACCATTAACAGGAGGTTTAGCCACCTGTTACACCTGATGCACCCATCCACGAGAGCCCAGGGAAGAGTACTGATCCTGCTCAAACCCTTTTACAGTGCCCTCAGTGCTGTTAACCAGGTGAAGCAAGTTCCATTGAACAAACTGCCCGGTCTGGCTGGATTCCACATCCACCCGACCTTAGCACCAGAACTAGAGAAAGGAAGCCTAACACTGCTTGCTGTGAAACTCCAGAAGTGCAAACTTCACTATCCCGGTCCGAGTGTACCTGATTACCAACCAGTAAAGGTACCTAAAAGTGACTTTGTGTGGTTGTACATTACTCCTGGACTCGGCGCGCAGCATCCCGCAGCTGCCTCACAACATCTTGCGCAGCTCCCGGCTCCGGGGATTCCCGCTCATCCTGTGGGGAGCGTTCCATCTCGCTGTATAACATCCCCCGGAGACCCGAACAGCGCTGGTAAAGTTACCAGAACACCCGCAGGTGGCGTCACGAAGACAAATCACCCTTACTGTTCCGCCATTCCCCTATTGATCTGGACCACCGGGCCTACACTACCGCAGGCGCGGTTCCGTGACTGGAGGAGAAACAACGCCCGCTACGTGTACCCCCGGCTACGGTGAGTCAGTACCTTTATACAATATTGCATAGCATTATTTGTTGCTGTTCCTTGGTTTTACCACTGCAATTAAAACCATTTTATCCCTCTGTAAATAAACCTGTTAATTGATTCAACCTCATCTGTTGTGAGTGTGTAGACAGGGTATCCCTTAGTCGACCCCTGAAAGAAGAGGAAGACCCTTCTGTATTCCCCTAGAGCTCCTATCAAGATTCGGGTGGAGGCACTGCGCTACATTGAGGTGAGAACTACTGGAAACCCTGCCCACAGAGGTGGCTTAGGCTGCCTTCAGACTTGCAGATGCATCTGCAGCGTTTTGCAGATGCATCTGCAAGCATCTGCATGCAGACCGCGGCCCCTATGTTTATAATGGAGCGCATGGCGGTCTGCAGATGCTTGCGGACCGCCGTGCACTCTCATTGCCCGCCATTAGTGATCTGTGCGCACGCGGATGCCTGCGCACAAATCACACACTCCCGCCCGCACCATGGACGCGACATCTCGCACAGATCACTAATGGTGGGCAATGAGAGCGCACGGCGGTCCGCAAGCATCTGCAGACCGCCATGCACTCCATTATAAACATAGGGGCCGCGGTCTGCATGCAGATGCTTGCAGATGCATCTGCCAAACGCTGCAGATGCATCTGCAAGTCTGAAGCCAGCCTTAAAGGGGTGTTTCAGTGGAGGCATTGCTGAGATCGGTTAAGACAGGTATCACTGATATGGAGGCTTTAACCGAACCACAAGTGTCCATGTGGTGTAGGGAAAAAAGTATAATTGAGGAACACTGTGATGACCATCCACTGCGAGGCTGAGCTGCTGGTAAGGCAGCATGTCGGGCCCCACGGGACGGGGGTACTCGGTACCGGACCGGACGGTGCCGGGGAAGTCACGGGTGGCTTGGTCCGGACCGTGTCCCTGGCTCGGCAAATAAAGGGGAATATTTACAGGGGAAATGTCACTCGTGACGCCACCCACTCTATGCGGCCAGTGATGGGGACCGCCGCTGCTGCAGAACCTCCGGGGGTGATGGAGTGGCAGCGGAGATGTTATAGTTCCAGTGGGAAGAACTGTATCCCCCGGGGCAGTAAGAGTTAAGGGTTGTGGAATTGTCCAGGACACTTACTTTGCAGACGCTGCAGTATCTCTCTTCCTTGCTGGTGCTGACAGGCTTGTAGCTCTGTAGGTAGGAATCTGCTGCAACCTGTATGGGAGGAATGGTCTGCAGATAGAGACTGACAAGAGAGGCCAATTCAGGGTTTTCCGTGTCTTTTACTCTCAATTCTTCAAGCAGTTTACAAGTCAGTTGCAGTTCTTACAGTTCAAGCACAGTTCTCAATACACGGGCACATTCTCCCTCTCCGGGTTCCCTTTGCTCTGCAGCCAGGCCTCTCTCTCTCTGTGACCCCTCACACAGTCTTTAGTGTCCTTTCCGGGCTGTTTACATTCTCTTTGCTGCATGTTGTGCGACACTGGACAGTATGGCGGTGACTCGGGCTTCTGTGAGTCCTAGTGCGTCACTTAGCTGCCTGTCCTTTAGGGTAGGGATCTCAATATGAAACTCAGACCCCTCGTCGTGTTGTCTGGGGATTCCGGGTAAACTGCGGTCCCCTCTAGAGCCGACACTCTACTCAGCCCAGCCTCCAGCAGTCCTCAGGTGTGAGGCTCTACCAGGCTCCTTCTCTCTGTTCCTCTCGGTATCATAGGAGGGACTTCTCTGCCTGCAGTCAGTGGCTTCAGCTGCTGTCTAGGGCCCGGGTTCCACCGTCCCTCTCTGTTCTGTCACACTCCTGGTGGCATCAGCGTCGGATGGGCTTTCTCTCCCCTCTGGCTCACACTGGCTCATTACGGATTCTGTGCTCTTAGCCTTGCACTCACAGGACGTGTGTTTGTCTTTCTGTCTTTGCAGCTCAGCTTCTGGTCTTTGCTTCTCAGCCTACTGTGGCCTACTGAACACCTTCACTCCTCCCCCTTCCTATATACTCTCAAGTCACCTGACTTCTGGTGTGCCCAACCCACTCCTCTGATCCACCACCCCTCGATCTCTTAAGGTACCTTTACACGCCGCTACAACAGGATGGATACAATCCGCTACTTCACGTGCACGAGCACGCCCAAACGGTTACAAACGGTAAACGCACCTCCTTTACACGCCGCCACAAGGTGCGCTACGCTACGCTACATCTATAGCTAGATACATCGCCGGGTGTCTCAAGTAGCCATCTGTAGCTCATCTTACCTCATTTACACACCGCTACAACAAGCTAATATGGGCGGACCTGGTGCAGCAGGGACAGCACATAGGCGTGCCACAATTGTGGATTACGAGTCGTCCGTACGGTGATAGGACAATGCAATAACATCATGATTGGGCAGGCATCGCAGGAGGCTGTTTAATACATGACGCTCGAGCAATTGTGTAGTGTGACTGGGCAGCTCCTTAAATATGCCGCCCTGTGCAGCGACAACCAATCGCAACGCAGGAGCTTCCTCCAATGATCGCTGAAGGGGCGCGGTAACACGGAGCCTGTGTCACGCCTTAGCTACATTGCAGCTACATCGCCGGGTGTCCAGAGTTCCCTTCTGTAGCTTCTTTACACGCCGATACAGGTCGCTGCAATCGGCTTTGTAGCCATCTGTTTTCGAGCAGTGCTCGGAAACAGATTTATCTGTTGCTGGCTGTCACGTCCCGTCTTCACACGCCGCTACTACGGGCTATATTGGCGCTACAAGCTACATTTGTAGCCTGTAGCGGGTTGTATCCATCCTGTTGTAGCGGCGTGTAAAGGTACCTATAGAGTTCTAATCTCACGGCTGGATGTTAACCTCTCTTACACGTGGGTTGTGTGGGCTGTGAGGGTGTTGTTGTGCAACAAGTGTCCTACCTGCCTGGCTGCAGTTCCGTTTGTGGCCTCCTGGATGCAGGGGCGCCACAAGCACCCTGAGAAACCCCGCAACCCTTTACCCATACAGGGATCTGGAATTACAGCGGAGTCCAGGAGGTAGCTGCCTATGTTAAACAGCAGACCGGAGCAGGAAGGTCGCCAGGACCTGAAAGCATAGTCAGGAGTCAAAGTCAAAACCGGGAGGGCAGCAAGGTACAAAATCGGCAGACGGTAGAAGGGTCAAAAATCCAGGCAAAGGTCAGAGTCAAAATAACAAAATACACACTAGATGGGAAACCAAGACTATATCTGGCGGCTTGCAGGACAGGCTCCAAGGTATTTGAAGGGCGCAGTTCCCTCTTATAGGCTGGAGCTCACAGCCTGATGACCTTATCCGGACCACCCCTAGAACCAGGCCAGATGGTGATGCATGACTGGTACCAACCACCCCACTTCTGATAGAAGAACGAAGCCTGCGCCTAGCAGACGTCTCTGCGGAACCTCTCTTCTGTAACCAGCATCACCCACAGGAGAAACACGGCAATGCCCAGCGACAGAAGCAGGTGTCAAAGGGGAAAGTCCAAATGAGGACATGGCCCTCCTATCACTAGCACCACCAGCTGAAGGAACCCGGCGCCTCCCAGCAGATTGTGAACCAAGTTCATGGAGTTGTCCATCCCAGAGTGGTTGACAGAAGTAATGAAAAAGGGAGTCAGTTATCAGCAGCCCTAATTACTACTGTGGGGACACTGAAAAAAGGGTACTTCCCATCCATCATAGCTGTGCCATTAAAACATGGACCTGTCACGGGTGTGTCAGGAGGCACGGATGAGACTGTAGCGGCCACACGCAGAAGGTCTCAGCGTTTGGCCAATCCTAAGAAAATGTCTCTGTCTCTTTAAGATGCATTCCCCTTTTAGTTAAAGCTGGAGGTCACTAGGACCCAGCTGATTCCTTATATTGAGCTGCCTATATAATCCCCTTGACTCCCAGGATGCACTGCTGGTGATAGCTGTTCAGGTGTCCCTGGTTGCATCCTAGCTCAAAGCAGTGTTTCCTGAAGTCTGTTAGTTTGCTTCTTGGATCTGCTAAGTGTATCTCTTCCCTCATTGTTTGTTTGGCTGACTAGTGATCACCTGCTCTGATCCCTGTGTACTGGTGGTCTAGGGACAGTCAGGGAATAGGTATCCTGGCGGTGACAGTTGTGGAAACTGTATAGGCATGTTAGGGGAGTCAGGTGTCAGCGCTAGTTGTTCTAGGGATCACCATCCCCCCTGTTTGCCCTTAGCATAAGGGACTCCTTTTCCCCCGTCGTCGTCTAGCGCTGGGTGTCTCCCTACACCCAGTATGACAGGGCCACATTGGAAGATCCCTTTGTCTGTGAGGTCCAAAGCAGGGACATTATCTCCTGACACAACTACAGAGCCTAGGAGGTCTAGTCAATGTTTACATTCCACTCCTACTCGTGACAAATCTGAAGAAACGACCACTATGGCTGAAGTGGTGGTGGCAGCTGTGGAGAAGTTAGTCACCCAGTTTATAACATTATAGCTTGAAGGGGCCTATTGTTGTCTGAGAACCTTTTAAGGTATCACTCCTGTCCCAGCTGGTGAAGAACGGTATGACACATGGAGCGATGTTACTCTGTAGTATGTCAAAGAATGGCAGTGCATTGATGCTGTGAAGAAGCAGAGAATTGTGTGGAGTCTGAAAGGTCCCACTATTGAAGTCCCACTATTGAAGGCTGCTTGGAGAAGCCAGTCGGAGACAACTTCTAAAGATTACATGACTGCCCTTGAAGATGCTTTTGGGTCTCTAGAGGATGCCACAGATCTCCATTATATACTCCACACCACAGGGCACTGGTGAGAAGATGTCAGATTATGTTTATTGACTGGACAAACTGGTGCATAGAGTCATATCCAAGGGCAGACCTAGGCCTAAACAAGTTGATCAGTGTTGTCTAGATCAAGTGCTCCAAGGAGCTCTTACTCATGATCCCATTGATCAACGACTGAGGTGCTGTGATAAAGAGCAGAGAGCAGATTACCCATTCTTTCCATCAGCTGTTAAAGGAAGGTTGACGAGAGGAAGCTCTCCTAACCGCCAAAGAACAAGTGACCCAGCATGTGTCTGCTGTCCCTGTGCATTTTAAGCCAAGCCATCGAGAGGGAGAATTCTTGAAGGTCATTGAGAAGCAAGGGGAACAGCTAAGGCAAATTGTTGAGAAAGCTTTCAGAGCCAATAACAGCCTCTGCAATTGGCAAGTGATTACCAAAGTCGGGTGGAAGATACAAAGTCAGATGTGTGTTTTGCCTGTACCCACCATATAGCTCGCCATTGTCCAAAAAGGTGGAATTTGAAGAGATCTTGGGACCCCCCATCTAACAAGAACAGACAAACAGGGAAGTAAAGCCCCATACTGGCCTCCCTTCAAAATCAGTGGTGCATTCTACGGCTCCATCTAATCTTGCCCAGTAGAGCAATTTCCTAAAGGTCTTGTAGGACCAGCACCACATGTAGCAGCCTGAATTAATGGGCAGCTTTGCACTGGATTACTGGCCAGTAGTTCGCAAGTGTCTATCATTTTTGAGAAGTGGTACACAAAATACTTGTCGGACGTGCCCCTGCAACCCCTATGTGGACACAGTGAAAACAGTCCCTACAAAGGATATGTGTCTGTCACACTACAGTTCCTGGAGACAATAGCTGGGGTGGAAAGAGAGGTATCCATTATTGCATTAGCCTGTCCAGACGTGGAACAAGACCGGAAAGTGGTGCCTGCTTTTGTAGGGACAAATGCCAATCTTTTCCTTCCTCTGGCCCAGTTGTGTCACAAAGTTGGAGGTGATAACTACATGCAGACACTCACAATCCATCATGTCTGTCTGGCTGCTTATGAGAAGAAAGAGGAAGAGGAAAGGATTACCAGTTACCAGGTAGGTACCCTTAGCTAATAACACTACATCAATGATAATTCCTCCCTCTTTTTGCACACAGGTTCGCCCACCCTTTGATCCACATGACATTAGAGATAATTCCTCCCATTCCTTTTTTTCTCTCCTTTTTTCCCTATTTATTTGATCTTTCTTTATCTCAATTTCCCATGATTATATAGAGTTTTGCAATATATTGTTGATTCCTTTACAGATCAGTGCCAGTGTACTGTTTATATTTTCTGACAGTAGTTACGTTGTGTTGTTTGTAAACATTGTGATGTCATAATGAGTTCCCTCCCCATGTAGTGACGTATTCGGAGTTGATTTTTGCTAATGATTAAGGAAGTTGTTATTCCGAAACGTGTCTAGCGTCCAGCTAGCACGCTGAATGATTTTATAATTTTCAAATAATAAAGAGAATTTCAAGAAGACAAGCACCGGTGTTTTCTACTTCACATTGTATTCGGAGGTGGACTGCGATTAGTTTTTGGCGCTTTTTTTAGTTTAAAAAGGATTGTCTGCAGTGTAATCATGTCATTCCCTGAGGAAGGAGCAGGGATTTGAGCTCTGAAACGCGTCGGAAATAAAGCAGAAAAAGATTTTATACAAAGCATTCCGTGTCTTTGTTACATCTTCGAGGCAGCAGCGCGGACCTGGAGACACTTTGTCCTGCAGCGAGTTTTCATTCCCACATTGTGGAAGTGCGGTCCCTGCGGCAGCTGCTAAGTTTGAGCGATCAAGCTGGTTGTGGGCTTCACAACCTAACCAGGTGAGCAAATTTTGAACTACACGCTACCAATCTCATAAGTGGGATAAGACTCTATGCGCATTCTCATTTTTATAGATCTATTTTGAGAAACATTCCAACGATTGTATCCCACAGATTTGGAGGATGTCTGAAGGCACTTGCGGGGCTTACTGGACACTGTAGTCATCATAGAGTTCAACAGCCCAATCGCGTCTCTTATTGTGATCACTCTGAGGAAGAATGGGGCTATTAGACTCTGAACAAGTGCACTGTGCCTATAATGTGCCTAACATTGACTAAGCCTTAGTTTGCCTGCAGAACAGCCAGTGGTTTTCTTTGTTAGATCTTATAAGTGGGTACTACCAGATACCTATGACAAAGGAGGATCAAGAGAAGACTGCTTTCATTTGCCCTATTGGTTTATATCAGTTCCAAATGATGCTCCAAGGAGTGACTGGTGCCTCTGCTATTTTCCAGACAAGGTGATGGGAAACATGGACTTTCATGAGGTCCTAGTTTACCAGGATGCTCTGATTAAATTTGGCCACACCCTGGAAGAGCACAACCTGAGGTTATTCAAGGTGTTGGACTGGCTGGAAGAAGCTCGGCTAAAACGATCACTTGACAAGCACCAGTTCTGCCAGAAGTCTATGAAGTATATAGCACACATTGTCAGCCAGGAACGAATCTCCATGGATCCAACCAAAGTAGAAGCTGTAGTTGAGTGACCCAAACCCACCAAATTGGGGGAGCTCAGATCTTTTCTAGACTTCTGGTACTAGGAGATTTGTGCCACAGTATTCCAATATCGCAAAGCCGTTGACAGCCCTCCCCCAAAGGTATCCCCACCTCGAGGGACAGCTCGCTCCAAGAAACATGCAGCAAAAGCGTACTTTAAGGTAAATGAACCCTTTAAAACCTATATACAGCATCCAGGATGGGGCAATGCTACCAGTGAGCAGGATGGGACATATTACTATGTGATGGGAACAAGGATGGAGCAGATTACTATTTGATGGGGGCTGGATGGGGCAGATTGCTATGCGATGGAGCAGATTACTATGTGATAGGAATAAGGATGGGGCAGATTAATATGTGATTGGGCAGGATTACTATGTGATAGGGTTAGTGATGGGGCAAATTAATATGTGATGGGGTAGATTACTACGGTATGTGATGGGGCAAGAATGGGGCAGATTACTATGTGATGGGGGCAGGATGGGGCATATTACTATGTGATGGGAACAAGGATAGGGCAATACTACCAGGAGAAAAGATGAGGCATATTACTATGTGATGGGAACAAGGGTGTGGCAATACTTCCAGGGGACAAGGATGGAGCACATTACTGCAGAATGGGGCATATTAATGCAAGGGGATAAGGATAAGGCACATTACTGCAGGATGGGCATATTGCTGCAAGGGGACAAGAATGGGGCATATTAGTGCAGGATGGGGCATATTACTGCAAGGGGATAAGGGGTGGGGCATATTAACAGCAAGGGGACAAGAATGAGACAAATTACTGCAGGATGGGGCATACTACTGCAAGGGGACAATGATAAGACATATTACTGCAGGATGTGGCATATTGCTGCAATGGGACAAATAGGGGCATATTACTACAAGGAGACAAGGATTTTTTTTTTTAAACAAGAGAATAAAGTGATAATACCTCCGTAATAAACCCAGTAAACAGTCGCATACAGCAATGGCTATGCTAGTGCAAAGTTTAATAACAAGGCCAGTTGCAAGTACAAAAAACTGTGACCGTACAGATTGGATGGTACATGACACCAGAGGAGACGACACAGAGGTCACAAATATTAATACAGGGAAGGTATAAAGTGTAGAGTGCAGTACAATGAGGTAGACAAGTTAGTATCACATCCAAGGACTATTGCACAGTAACATGATAAACAAGTGTAGTAATCTGAACCTGAACCGCACCTCCTCCCCCGGACTGCATCTCATCACCTGGCAGCACCTCAAACGCGGCTAACCACCCACCATTTTGAACTCACCTTTGCCACACCAGATCCCGGCTACCTCTGACCCAGCCACCTCTCCCACCCTCTCCCTCCACCATGTTCCCGCTTCTCCTCACCTTCACTCCCATATTTCTCCATTTCCTACTACCCCCACCCATCCCCCCACTGAGTAAAGGAATTCTGCTCTCATCCTCCATCCTTCCAACCCACCTCACCCTATCCTCCGAACTATTCCCCCACTTTCAACCCACCATCTCTAGATGTACATGCCCACCACGCAAGCTCCCCTGCTCCCACCTTCTAACCCTCTCCCTGCTCCTCCTACTCTCTGGTGACATCTCCCCTAATCCTGGCCCACCCCACCACACCACCTCACTCCCCTCCTTCCCACTCCGATGACCCATCACCAACCCTCGTAACCCCCTTAACCTCCGACCCATTCCCCCCACCCCTGCCTCTCCTGTCCCCTTACCCGGCGCACTCTGGAACTCCTGCTCGGTCCGTAACAAACTCACACTTATCCACGACCTCTTCATCTCCAAAAAACTCTCCTTCCTCGGCCTCACAGAGACCTGGCTTACCCCCTCTGACACAACCTCTCCAGCTGCCCTCTCCTACAGTGGATTCACGCTCTCCCACACTCCCCGCCCCACCAACACCCACGGCGGAGGTGTTGGCCTACTTCTGGCCAATGACTACTCCTTCTCCCCGCTTACACCCGCCTCCCCTCCTTCGAGGCACACGCTGTCGGCATCTACTCCCCCTGCAACCTCCAACTGGCCGTTGTCTACCGCCCCCCTAGATCCCCCTCTATCTTCTTTGACCACTTCACAACCTGGCTCCTCCACCTCCTCTCCTCCGACATCCCCACCATCGTCATGGGTGACTTCAATATCCCCATCGACACCCCCAAAGCCACTGCCTCCAGACTCCTCACATCCTCCTTCGGCCTCTCCCAATGGATCTCCTCCGCCACACACACTGGTGGCCACACACTTGACCTAGTCTTCACCCGCCTCTGCTCCTTCACCGACCTCACATACTCAACCCTCACCCACTCCGACCACAACCTACTGACACTCTCATCCCTCTATGCCCCTCCCACGCTCCCCCCTCTCCGGACACTCCCCCACCCCCGCAGAAACCTTAAGCTCATAGACTTTCATTCACTCTCAGAATCCCTCCTCCCCCTCTCAGACTTGGCCTCTTCTCAAGACGCAGACTCTGCCGCCTCCCTCTACAACTCCACTCTCACCACAGCCCTCGACCAGGCTGCTCCACTCACATTCAACACAACACAAGTACAACGACAACCCTGGCTCACGACCCTCACCAAAAAACTCAGACGGACAACTAGGGCAGCCGAGCGGAAATGGAAGAAATCCCATTCCGTAGAGCAGTTCGCCCTATACAAGCGTTCCCTCAATACCTTCAAGACTGCCCTTGACTCCGCAAAACAAGCCTACTTCTCCTCCCTAATTACCGCCCTGTCTCACAACCCCAAACAACTCTTCAAAACCTTCAACTCTTTACTTCGTCCCCCTGCATCTCCTCCCTTACCTCTCATCTCCGCCGACGTCTTCGCCACCTTCTTCAAAGACAATATTGACAAACTCAGACAAAGCTTCGACCCTCACTCCCCCTGCCCCATCCCACCTCCAGCCCATCCCCCTCACCCAAATGCAGTTTCACCCCCATGAAAGAGGACCACCTCTCCTCCCTTCTAGCACGATCACACCTCACCACGTGCGCCCTTGATACACTCCCCTCCCACCTCATCCCTAACCTCACCTCAGTCCTCATCCCTGTTCTAACACACCTCTTCAACCTTTCACTCAAATCTGGCACATTCCCCTCACCCTTCAAACACACCCTAATCACGCCCATCCTAAAAAAAACATCCCTACAACAGTCTCTAACTATCTCCCCATATCTCTCCTCCCGTTTGCCTCAAAACTTCTTGAACAACACGTCTATTCCAAACTGTCCTCCCACCTCTTTTCCTGTACTCTATTTGATTGCCTACAATCCGGCTTCCGACCTCACCACCCCACCGAAACAGCCCTAACCAAAGTCACTAACGACCTTCTGATCGCCAAGAGCAAACAACTCTATTCCGTCCTCATCCTTCTCGACCTCCCTGCTGCTTTTGACACTGTTGACCACTCCCTCTTGCTTCAAATTCTTGAGTCTCTTGGCATTACTGACCTCGCCCTCTCCTGGATCTCCTCCTACCTAACGGACAGGACCTTCAGCGTCATCCACTCCCACACCTCCTCCTCGCCCCACCCCCTCTCTGTAGGTGTCCCCCAAGGCTCGGTCCTGGGACCACTACTTTTCTCTATTTACACCCTCGGCCTAGGCAACTTTATCGAGTCACATAGACTCCAATACCACCTCTACGCTGACGATAACCAGCTCTATCTGTCTGGCTCTGATATCTCCTCCCTTTTATCCAAAATTCCTCCATGCCTATACCCATTGCATCCTTCTTTTCTACATGCTTCCTAAAACTCAACATAGATAAGACCAAATTCATCATCTTTCCCCCGAACAATCCCGCCCCGTTTCCTGACCTATCAATCACACTCTCACCCCTCCCCCACACCAAGTGTCTCGGGATAATCCTCGACTCCTCCCTCTCCTTCAAGCCCCACATCCAAGCCCTCGCCACCGCCTGTCGACTCCAACTAAAAAACATTGCCCGTATCCGTTCCTTCCTTGGCCACAACACGGGCAAGACACTTGTCCATGCCCTCATCATCTCCCGCCTGGACTACTGCAACCTCCTGTTCACCGGCCTCCCTGCCTCCTCCCTCGCACCTCTCCGCACCATCCTCAACTCTGCAGCCCGACTCATCCACCTATTTCCCCGTAACTCCACGCCTCCCCTCTCTGCCGAGCCCTCCACTGGTTCCCCATCCCCCAGCAATCTCGCTTCAAAACCCTAACCCTGACATACAAGGCCATACACAACCTGTCCCCTCCCTACATCACCAACCTAGTCTCCCACTACCTCCCCTCACGCAACTTGTGCTCCTCTCAGGAACTCCTTCTCTCAACCCCCCGCATTTCCACCTCCCACAACCGCACACAAGACTTCTCTCGTGCTTCTGCCAGACTCTGGAACTCCCTCCCCCACCACATCAGACACTCCCCTACTCTGGGAAACTTCAAGAAAAACCTGAAGACCCACCTCTTCCTACAAGCCTACAACACACACCGAGACCCAATTCACTGCACCATCTCACCTCTCCCCCTCCTCCTGTATCCCTCCCCACCCCCTCTAGACTGTGAGCCCTCGCGGACAGGATCCCCGGCCCTATTGTACCCATATGATTGATTTGTCGATTTGTCGTCGTTTTCGACCACTTGTCTTTGTCTACCCTCAAACTTGTAAAGCGCCATTATCCTAATAGCGCTATATAAATACCTATAATAATAATAATAATAATATTTACAATGTCAATGGGTAACATTATAAAACCTCATTACCGCAGTAACTCACCCATAAGTATCTGCAAGTGACCCTCAGTGTCTCTGGGGGGTGACCCCGACACGTGTTCATGACCACTTCCTGTTTGGGAAAAAATAAAAATAAAAAAAAAAATTCCCGTGACGTCAAGTGACAGGAACTGATGCAAACAGGCTCCCCGCGAATGCGCGGTCCCTCCGGCCCGCACTGCGCATGTGCGAAGTGGATCCGCCATTTTGGTTTAGGGCAAGGTAGTGGGCAAGCTGTTTTCCATTAACCTGCATCAGAAATACCCCGCAGGGTGGGAAAAGGGGGGGTCAAAACCTCCCCTAGATGACACCAAATGCCCCCATAATTAGATCAAGCTATCGGGGGATCAGATATTAATAACATGAGTCTGTATCAAAAACAAGTCCATCATAGAAACAATCATATGGTCCCGCGTGGCATCTTTCTTCCTTACTCCACTAAAAGGTGCATATGGTATGGAAATCATCGCACTTCCGCGGGTTAAGCAGGCTTTGGTCGCAGTTATTGCCCACACCTAGGCAGCTAAAAGGAATGAAAGTCCACAAAAGAAGACGCTCACTGTGAAGAATTTAAAAACAAGGGTTAGAGATAAAAAGCACTCGTATCAAGGGTGGCACGAAAAGCAATGATAATCTGAGCCACAAAAACGCAAGATTAGCAAAATACAGTCATATGAAAAAGTTTGGGCACCCCTCTTAATCTTACTCATTTTTTTGGTTTAAAATTGGGTTTTTGCAACAGCTATTTCAGTGTGATATATGTAATAACTGATGGATACAGTAATATTTCAGGATTGAAATGAGGTCTATTGCACTAACCAAAAATGTGAAATATGCATTATTTCAATATTTGACAGGTGCAAAAGTATGGGCACCCTTCTGATTTTCATGATTTGAATACTCCTAACTAATTTTTACTGACTTACTGAAGCACTAAATTGGTTTGGTAACCTCATTGAGCTTTGTATTTCATAGCCCGGTATATCCAATCATGAGAAAAACTATTTCAGGTGTCCACTTGCAAGTTGTTCTCCTATTTTCATCTTCTCTGAGGAGTGGCATCATGGGCTCCTCAAAACAGCTCTCAAATGATCTTAAAAAAAAGATTGTTCAACATAGTTGTTCAGGGGAAAGATACAAAAAGTTGTCTCAGAGATTTAACCTGTCAGTTTCCACCTTGAGGAACATAGTAAGGAAATGGAAGACCACAGGGACAGTTCTTGTAAAGGCCAGACGTGGCAGGCCAACAAAAAATATCAGAAAGGCAGAGAAGAAGAATGGTGAGAACAGTCAAGAACAATCCACAGACCACCTCCAAAGACCTGCAGCATCATCTTGCTGCAGATGGTGTCATTGTGCATCAGTCAACAATACAGCGCACACTGCACAAGGAGAAGCTGTATGGGAGAGTGATGGAAAAGAAGCCGTTTCTGCATACACCACAAACAGAGTCGCCTGAGGTATGCAAAAGCACATTTGGACAAGCCAGTTTCATTTTGGAAGAAGGTCCTGTGGACTGATGAAACAAAGATTCAGTTGTTTGGTCATACAACAAGGCATTATGCATGGCCCCACAAAAACACAGCATGCCAAGAAAAACACTTGCTACCCTCTGTCAAATTTGGGGGAGGGTCCATCATGCTTTGGGGCTGTGTGGCCAATGACGGCACCGGGAATCTTGTTAAAGTTGAGGGTCGCATGGATTCCGCTCAGTATCGGCAGATTCTTGAGAATAATGTTCAAGAATCAGTGTCAAAGTGGAAGTTACGCCGGAGATGGATCTTTCAGCAAGACAATGATCCAAAACATCGCTCCAAATCTACTCAGGCATTCATGCAGAGGAACAATTACAATGTTCTAGAATGGCCATCCCAGTCCTCAGACCAGAATATCATTGAACATCTGTGGGATGTTTTGAAGCGGGCTGTCCATGCTCGGCAACCATCAAACTTAACTGAACTGGAATTGTTTTGTAAAGAGGAATGGTCAAAAATACCTTCATCCAGGATCCAGGAACTCATAAACAGCTACAGGAAGCGACTAGAGGCTGTTATTTTTTCAAAAGGTGGATCTACTAAATATTAATGTCGCTTTTATGTTGAGGTGCCCATACTTTTGCACCTGTCAAATTTTGAAATAATGCATATTTCACATTTTTGGTTAGTACAATACACCTCATTTCAATCCTGAAATATTACTGTGTCCATCAGTTATTACATATATCACACTGAAATAGCTGTTGCAAATAACCAATTTTAAACAAAAAAAATGAGTAAGATTAAGAGGGGTGTCCAAACTTTTTCATATGACTGTATCAGCAAGACTAGGCTAAAGGAAGAGTTCAAGAGGTCAGCAAAAAAAGGCTTATAAAAAAGGAGCAAAGCTCAATTTCTCATGGTACCCAGTCAAACTATCCATTGGAACTCCATACGTATCAGGTGGTTCATAAGATCCCTGCCTCTACTCCCCAGGTTCACCATATAGATCCCACGGGCCCTGAGACATTTTGGGTCACATCCATGGAACCGCTTAGGGTAAGTGCACATTACCCGGCGGTTCGGTCGGCGGCTGCTGGCGGGACCCGCCAGGAAGCTCCGGCGCCGTGCACCGGCTTCTTGGCGGGTATGAGCTGCGGGAGCCGGGCGGTATCCGGCGGCTGCCCAGCGGGTTCTCGGCGGCGATTCTGCAGCGGCTGGAAGCAGCACATGATTCTGCTTGCAGCCGCTGCAGAACCGGCCGTTTTTTAGAACATGATCATTCTTTGCTAACCCGCTGGGAAACCTGCGGGTTAGCAACGGATGACGCTAGGTAACCGCCGGTATGTGCACAGGCTTGGGCGGGTTACATTAGTTTCAATGTTAATCCAAACGCCGGTTTGGATTAACATAAATTTAAATAAAACTAATGTATGCAAAACGGCGGTTTACACAGGTAAACCGCCGAAAACCCGCCCAGTGTGCACATACCCTTATAGTGCCTGGGGAGAGTACGCAAGGTAGTCAAGTCCTCAACACTCCCAGCACTGAGAATGTTGCAGACATGTTCCCTGACACGCACTCGCAACTCACGGGAGGTCAGACCGACGTAGACAAGACCACACCTGCAGGTCGCATAGTAAATCACTCCCTTGGAACTACAAGATATGTATTTTCGGATCATGAACTCTCTCAGACCATCCGCCGATGTAAATATCTTGGCCCTGATGATATTTTGGCAGAAGAGGCAGGATCCACAGGGATAGCACCCTATTCTAGGTGCAGATAACCCAAAAATCGGTGGAATATATGGTACGTAGTGGCTATGCACCAGCCGATCCCTGAGGCTCCTGCCCCTCCTGGCTGTCATAAGCAGATGGTCTGGGAGGAATTCTTTAAGTGTCGGATCCATCTGTAGTATGGACCAATGGCGAGAGAGAATTGTTCGTATCTCATCCCATTGATTACAGTAGGTAGTGATGAAGCGTGTCTGCGGTTTCGTGTCCTCATCCACGCAGGATCTGACCCCAAGGAGCTGAGAGCACGGTGTGGATTTGGCACGCTTGTAGACCCTTCTAACTGAGCGTTTGCTATACCCACGAGCCTGAAACCGCTCTCCCCATGTGAACCGCCCCCAACTCAAAGTCTCCCTCACGAGAGCATATCCTCCGTAGGCGCAAAAAAAAAAAATTCGAGGAGGAAATAGAGGTCATCCAAGAGAAGTTAGCAGTAAAGTTGTCACCTGAGGAGTTGACGAGATTAACGGAGTCCATTGATAAGGATTATACGCGATGGGAAAAGGATATTGTGTCTACCAAAACCAAAAAGTATCAGCGGGACATCGCTGATGTGAAAAATAACAGGGTGTACAGATGAAGAAGTGGTCGAAGTGGCAAAAATAAAAACAAAAGACCTGGCGATACTCCAGTACCACCACAATACCCCTTGCCCATCAACACCTCGCAGTCCTCTCTTTCATCTGTTGAAGACGATACGGGGACAGGTGTTGCGGCGCCGGTTTAGTCCACTGACTAGAGCAGCAGCTAAGACGTCAGGGCAGGAGGATAAGCCACGGGTAGGTCTAAGTACAAGTACAGGGATACTGGCGGGTAACCCTGAAAGTTATCAATCTATCTAACCATAAACTTACAGAACCTCAGTTAGAGGTCCTTAGATTAGGGCTCTCTTTTGTCCCCACATCTAACATTGACTCTTTTACAGCCATAAAGGACGTCAACCTCTTCACCAGTAAACTTATCCTTCATAAACTGCACAGCAAAAGACGGACCGACGGCTCCACACTTGGCGAATCTGAAAGACGGGCCCTGGAGAATTTGGAGGATTTGGAGGAGGAGGGTGCTTTTAGAGAAAAAAGAGGTAAGCTTACGATGCACCTTTTCCCGCGGTCCACCACATTCCCCCCAGTATCTTTATGCCCTCAGGTCTAGATTTTCAGTCGGCTTGTTGTCAAGGACTTGACCGATCTGGGTCGACAAGGTTAACATCATAATCTTACAGTAAAACAAAAAGAAGCGATAGAGAGTCTTAGCAAACTGAAGGACGTAGTTATAAACCAGCGGATAAGGGGGGGGAACGTGGTGATTTGGCCGTCTGGTATGTATGAGAAGGAGGCTCGGAGGCAGCTACAAACAGTGATTATTACTCTACCCTCCCCTCCAGTCCTTTAACGGAGTTCTCCATGGAGCTAATCTTGATCCTAGACAGAGCCCTAGAAATGGGTGTTATCCCATAAAAGCTCTGTAATGGACTTTTGACTGAGTCACCAGTGATACCCACCTTTTATTTACTTCCTAAAGTACATAAAAATCCCACCGTACCTCCTGGGCATCCGATTGTCTCTGGCATTGGAGGGCTATGTGACCCTATTTGTAAATTTATTGAATACTACTTCCATCCACTGGTTGAGACCCTGCCCTCCTATGTCAGGGATACTACGGACGTCCTGAGGAGACTTGATGGGCTTACGGTTGATGAGGGGGTGTCACTGGTGGCTATCAATGTGGAGTCGCTATACACATGTATAGGACACGCAGACAGTTTACGGGCCACTAGACACTATTTGATGAGCAGCAACTGAGACAAGGACATGTGTGAGTTGGTTTTGGAGCTGTTGGAGTTCGTCTTGACGCATAACTTCTTCCTGTTCGGGGATCGGTTCTTCCTCCAGCGGTGCTGCACTGCGATGGGGGCGGCGTGCGCGCCCTTGTACGCCAACCTCTTTCTAGGATACTGGGAGAGGAAGGTCTTTGGCGAGGGGGCGTGCACCTCAGCCCATGCACAGTGCTGTCACCGCTATATTGACAATGTTTTCGTCATCTGGGGGGGGACCGTCCCCGAGCTCGGGGAGTTTGTGTCGACCTTGACTTCCAACAGCTACAATATCCATTTGACATTCAAAGTCACTCAGAATAAGATCAATTTTTTGGATATCCGGGTCTCTATCCTAGAGGACGGCTCTATTAGGACGGACTTGTTCCGTAAGGAGGCATCTGTAAACTCGCTCTCCATGCTACCTCCTCGCACCCATCGTCCACCATCAAGGCTATCCCCGTGGGAGAATATTGCGCCTACGGAGGTTATGCTCTCGTGAGGGGGACTTTGAGTAGGGGGTGGTTGACATGGGAGAGCGGTTTCAGGCTTGTGGTATAGCAAATGCTCAGTTAAAAGGGCCTACAAGCATGCTAAATCCACACCGCGCTCTCAGCTCCTTGGGGTCAGATCCTGCATGGATGAGGACACTAAACCACAGACACGCTTCATCACTACTTACTGTAATCAATGGGATGAGATACTACAGATGGATCCGACACTTAAAGAATTCCAGACCGTCCGCTTATGACAGCCAGGAGGGGCAGGAGCCTCAGGGATCGGCTGGTGCATAGCCACTACGTACCATATATTCCACGGATTTTTGGGTTATCTGCACCTAGAATAGGGTGCTATCCCTGTGGATCCTGCCTCTCATGCCAAAATATCATCAGGACCAAGACATTTACGTTGGCGGATGGTCTGAGAGAGTTCACGATCCGAAAATACATATCTTGTAGTTCCAAGGGAGTGATTTACTATGCGACCTGCGGGTGCGGTCTTGTCTATGTCGGTCTGACCTCCCGTGAGTTGCGAGTGTGTGTCAGGGAACATGTCTGCAACATTCTCAGTGCTGGGAGTGTTGAGGACTTGACTTACTTGCGTACTCTCCCCAGGCACTATAAGCGGTTCCATGGATGTGACCCAAAATGTCTCAGGGTCCGTGGGATCTATATGGTGAACCTGGGGAGTAGAGGCAGGGATCTTATGAACCACCTGATACGTATGGAGTTCCAATGGATAGTTTGACTGGGTACCATGAGAAATTGAGCTTTGCTCCTTTTTTATAAGCCTTTTTTTGCTGACCTCTTGAACTCCTCCTTTAGCCTAGTCTTGCTGATACAGTCATATGAAAAAGTTTGGACACCCCTCTTAATCTTACTCATTTTGTCTGCAACATTCTCAGTGCTGGGAGTATTGAGGACTTGACTACCTTGCGTACTCTCAACAGGCACTATAAGTGGTTCCATAGATGTGACCCAAAATGTCTCAGGGTCCGTGGGATCGATATGGTGAACCTGGGGAGTAGAGGCGGGGATCTTATGAACCGCCTGGCACGTATGGAGTGCCAATGGATAGTTCGACTGGGTACCATGAGCCCTAATGGACTCAATGAGAAATTGAGCTTTGCTCCTCTTTTATAAGCCTTTTTCTGCTGACCTCTTGAACTCCTCCTTTAGCCTAGTCTTGCTGTTATTTTGCTAATCTTGCATTTTTGTGGCTCAGATTATCATTGGTTTTCGTGCCACCCTTGATACGAGTGCTTTTTATCTCTAACCCTTGTCTTTAAATTCTTCACAGTGAGCATCTTCTTTTGTGGACTTTCATTCCTTTTGGCTGCCTAGGTGTGGGCAATAACTGCGACCAAAGCCTGCTTCATCCCCGGGAGTGAGATGATTTCCATACCATATGCACCTTTTAGTGGAGTAAGGAAGAAAGATGCCACGTGGGACCATATGACTGTTTCTATGATTGACTTGCTTTTGATATAGACTCATGTTATTAATATCTGATCCCCCGATGGCTTGATCTAATTATGGGGGCATTTGATGTAATCTAGGGGAGGTTCCCCCCCCCCCCCCTTTTCTCACCCTGCAGGGTATTTCTGATGCAGGTTAATGGAAAACAGCTTGCCCACTACCTTGCCCTAAACTAAAATGGTGTGTGGCCGGAGGGACCATGCATTCGCGGGGAGCCTGTTCGCGTCACTTCCTGTCACTTGACATCACGGAATTTTTGGGTTGGTTTTTTTTTACCCAAACAGGAAGTGGCGCGACACGCCCCTTACAGTGCGACCCCTGGCAGTACACATGATGAGACACTTCAGGTAATGAGAGCCCTATAAGAAGCCTCACTTTGCACTCCTTCCCCACCCCTTGAAAAAGTTCATGAAACATGTGTCGGGGTCGCCCCCCAGACTCTAAAGGTACCTTTACACGCCGCTACAACAGGATGGATACAATCCGCTACTTCACGTGCACGAGCACGCACAAACGGTTACAAACGGTCAACGCACCCTCTTCACACGCCGCCACAAGGTGCGCTACGCTATGCTACATCTGTAACTAGCTACATCGCCGGGTGTCTCAAGTAGCCATCTGTAGCTCAGCGTACCAGCTCTACACGCCGCCACCACAGAGTGATCTGGGAGGAACCAAGGCAGGACATAAAACAAATAGGCGTGCCACAGTCCTGTATGCTGCGCCCAAACCACAACCATTGGCCAACACTACGGAGTTGTGATTGGGCACGACGGAAAGGGCGGATGGGCGAGACGTGCCGTACTAGTGATCGGAGTGAAGCACGGAATAAGCGGTTGTGACATGGCGGAGCATGGCGAATGCATCGAAATCGATGGTAATGCGTCACGCTGGAGCGGTGGCCAGTCACATACCCCGTGTGTATAAAAGTAGCGGTCCTGGGCTATGTGTGCGTAGTAGAAGCGTTTGCCTTGTCACGCACGATCAGCGCTTGTGACAGCGGCGTGTGGCGATTGCACTGAGGTGCATTTGTGCGACACACAGTAGCGGCTTACAACACACAGTATTTGCGTTTTTTGTTGAAATTCTATCTGTGTCAACTCTGGCTAACTATGTGTGAATACAGGCTGAATGGTGTTAATATATCTGCTCACAGATGTGAATGTAGTGGAACAGCTCCCAAGGCAACATGTCAAAGATCTGTGTGACAGTGTATTTGAAAACACCTGAGAAGAATATGTGCTGCATCAATGTGCTGTGTGCAGGGGACCCTCTACCTACAACAAAATAAAGGATCATGTACGCACAATGGCCACAAACACTGTTGGGCAAAAGACTTGTAAAAAAACATGGCAACCCACACATATTGTCTGCACAATCCCAGCCAATAGGTGGCTATGACATCCCTGGCCCCCACCAAAACCTTCATCACATTGCCCTCCTCCACCAAGTAATCAGGCTCACACAGATTATTTTGGATCCAACATAATAATTTTTAATAAAATGCATTAATGTTGACCTTGGATTGTAAAAAAAAAATATACATAAAGTAAAAACAATGGACAATTAAAGTGCATGTCACATTCTTGAACCACATTAAAGGGATAACAAATTGACCACACATTGAAACCTGTGCAGCCAAAAAAAAAAAAAAACATACCTAAACTAACTAACTAACTAACTAACTAACTAACTAACGAAACCTTATGCACATAATGAAACCAAAGATCCAGAAAATGGTCAACAAAAAAGAAAAGGGGCGCAGCTACCCTGCTGTCACCTCCATTGCAACCTCAAAAACATCTCCCAGAGCCAGCCACACTACATGGCCTGGTTCTGCCAGCTCACTGCACCAGACCCATTGAAGTAGGAGCAGTAAGCGTCTCTACTGTCCCTGGCCTCCTGCCGAGTGCGGCCATGGCTCTGCGGCTGGAGTGGCACAATCACATGGCCCTCATCACGCCAAGACCCTGGACGGAGCTCCCCTGTTGTAGCGTCTGCATTATCTACATAACCTCCTGGCGTGTATGATGCTCTATCCCTACGACGCAGGAAGTTATGCAGCACACAGCAGGCCACCACTACCGCATCAATAGACTCCGGTTTCATATGCATAGGCGTATGAAAAACCCGGAATCTATTCGCCATTATCCCAAACGCATTTTCAACTACACGGCGGGCCCGGGATAGCCGGTAGTTGAAAATGCATCTCTCAGAAGTAAGGGCCCTCTGGGGATATGGCCGCAGTAGGTGTTCCTGAAGTGGGAATGCTTCATCCGCCACAAACGCAAAGTTGAGATGTTCGGTCGTGTCCTCATTTGAGGGTAAGTTTAGCCCACCACTCCCTAGTAGTGTTGCCAAGGAGCTGCGTGCAAACACCCCCCCATCTGAGTTGCGACCGGGCATTCCAACATCCATGTAGAGGAACTCATAGTGCGCATCCACTACAGCCATGAGGATTATACTACAATACCCTTTGTAATTGAAAAACAAAGAGCCAGAGTTGGCAAGTTTGGTAATCCTCACGTGCTTACCATCCAATGCCCCGCCACAGTTGGGGAAGTTCCACCGGGTTTCAAAGCCTCGGGCTACTTCCAGCCATTCTGCGGCGGTTAGAGGCATTTTCATGTAGGATGGCTGCAGAGCTCTCCAGATGACCCAACACGTTTCAGGGATCAGGCGGCTCAGCAGGGGCAGGGAGACACGTGACAAGTATGTGAGGGATGTCATGGACTGCCCTGTAGCCAGGAACCGCAAAGTGATAGCCAACCGCTCAGCAGCTGATACTGATGGTCGCATTATAGTGTCCTGACGCGCTATCATTGGCCCAACACGCTCCAATAGGAAGGTGAAACAGTCCTCGGACATACGGAGATAGTTTCGGTAATCATCAGGACAGTTAAGCTCCAGCTCCCGCAACAGCTGCATGTGGCCCCGGGTTTCCCGCCTGCGAAGCCAATCCCGGGTCCACAACCGCCACTGTCTGCGCCTCATCAACCTTTCATACCGATCCTGAAGCCACATTTGCTCTTCCACCACCGCAAGAGCCACGATAACATTGCGGTCATGGATATTCTGCATCATCAATATCAGCACCTGTAGATGACAATACACAACATGAGTACATTGAACAATATGTGGCCATGTCAGCAGGTTAAACAAGCCACACCTCTTTTCGATTACACACTATAGCCAAGTGCATGGGATCTCTCGTGTGGGCACAAAACACATCCCTGAAGCAAGGGAAGGCAAACACCCAGTAGTCACCCCAACCAAAATGGAACACGGCGTATGATAGTGGCCTCCTATACATCAACTTCAATCGGAGAGTCTCAAAGTCACACATCTGCACCTAGGTGAGTTAGAAAGGGACATGTGTCACCAATAATGTCGCTCAAACATGTCCCAGAATCCATTAGACAGACCATAATTAAAATTGTTTAAATTAAACATGAGAAGAAAAACAAATCTTACGTACCCCGATATGCCAGGTTGAGTAAGCCTACATTAACCAAACAACATTGCACATGATGTGGCTGGGTAACCATGGTTACATATGTTTTGGAACGTGTCATTTTTCCTACACATCTATGCTATGTCTGGAGCGCCACACCTCCAAGCCATGTGTGATCCTATCCCCATTGGACCCAGTCTCCATTGGCCATAACCAGTATGCAGAAATCGATCCAGTCGACATGAGTTACACAGTTCTGTCTACAGTCATGCATCCATTCTCCTCTATGTTGTCTGGAAACAAACACAGCAATGTATCTGTACAAAAGTATGAAGGCCCAGACAAAATGCCTACTCAAAATCCACACAGTACACTATATCGTCCCCAACAATACAAACCCCTATATAGTCCGCTAAAGCAGTCTTCTGCGCTTGCCAATAACATCAACATATGCACCCCACCCTGCGCAAATTCCATGTGTGTCCATAAATACTTACTTAATGGGTCTGGCCAGCAAGCGTAATGTTTGCCGGAATGCGCAGCTTTTAAAGGGCCGGCAACCTATCACGATTCAGCGATCTCCACCAATTAGCGGAAGTTAAATCCGCACCCAGGTGTCCCATCACAATGTGCGTAATTGTGTCCGCTGTGATTGGTTTAGCGGACTATAAAGCCAGGCCAATGGCCACTGCACCTTGTCCAGACGTCGATGTGCATTGAGCTACTGGTGTCCTGTTTGACTTCTGTTGCTCTGACGGTAAGCCTCTTTAGCGGTTTCAAAGAAATTGTAATGAACGCAGATGCTTCTGTCACAGGCCGCTTAGGCAATGTGTGTATGGGCATGTTTGATATGGCATGTATTTTTTGCCCTGTAATAATACATATGGCTACGTTATTCTCTGTAGGGCAATAGCCAGGTAGTGCCTCTACTTGTATTGTGTAAGTATAGATTGCACCTTGAGGTTATTTTCGATGGCAACAGATAAAGGTGTGTTTTTGGCCGGTACTTCACATCACCATTTGATGGTGGAAGATTTCCCGTTGATTCAGGGATGTTTGGTAATGTGTTAAAATTGTAGTCCCATGGATGGAGGAACACCAACATGATCATGTGGGTGCACATTAGATGTAGTATGTGCAGTGTTGGCACACACCCAGCCCTCGTTTCTCATATATGCAACCTTAACCATTTTGGACAGTGCAGAGGTACTAGCTTGCACAGAATGTGTTTGCTCACATGTTGGCCTACAGGTATGTACGCACACACCGTGTAGAGGTGTGTTTAAATAGGTACATTGGGGACTTACATCATGTAGGAAACATATGTAGGTGGACACAGATATCCGGAGATTGATATTTTCAGGACACATGTGTTCGACTTTGGAGCGGTGTGACATTGAGAAAATGCCCCACACACGCAAAGTTGAACTCAACCAAATAGCAGCATATATTCTCCATGTTCCAACTTCATGAGCATGTTTCTCCTTTTCCAAAGGTTTTAAAGTTCGTTATGCCTTGTGTAGTGACTGTTTTTTTTTGGTGTGTTTTGTCATCGGCAGATGCCGAGGGGTACTGTGGAGTTGGAGTCCCAGCTTCTCACGGAGTATCAGCGGCACGAGTGTTTGTGGCGCAGCTCGCTGCCTGAATATAAAAATCAGGCAGCGAGGGCCGAGGCCTACAGGTCTCTTGTGGCTCTAGCAAATCGGTTGGAGTCAAGGGTAGGCAAGAGGTGGGACAAGCATATGGTGGCACTAAATATCAAGAACATGCGGGCGTTGTTCATGCGGGCTCACACTGAGTACCAGCGCCGTCGCTCAGGGGCTGGAGCTGAGGAGGTACCCTCACCTACCCTATGGTACTATCCATTCTTCACCTTCATCCTGGGCGAGGCTCGCTCGCGTGCAACGACGACCAATTGCCCCGTTGCTGCGTCCCATGTAGGCCTGGCTGCATCACCATCTGCGCCACAGGAGGTGGGTAATTGTGTTACAGTCGTGGCCCACAATGTTTCCTTCACATGTGTGCTTGTCTAAATCCTTTACACCAACCATTTTGTCATATTTTCCTCCTTGGTGTGGGACACCTTTGGGTGTCAATCAATCTGCCCTCCTTCCAGGAATTTGTAGGCTGTAAATGCTATGCTTAGAGCCGTATTCCAAGGTTGCATCTTCCACAACATATGTTTATGTTTACGTTACTTATTTAAGGGTTTAAAAATTGATGGTGGTTTGAATTTAAACAGCCACATAGTACCATGTAGTAAATGGTACTGCCTTACATGTGTGTTGGCTCTGGTGCCAGTGGGTTATAGGTAGTTGAATGTGGGGTGGATTCTCATCATAATAGGAGTCCAAACGGCAAGGTGGCCAATATCTGTCTTTGGCCAGGACAGCCCCCAGTATCAAGGTGTTGTGGTGACATGTACTAATTGGTTTACGGCTCTGTGACTAACACCTAATTCTGTATTGAGCTGAGTACCTGGAATGGTCGAGGTGAGTGTACAGGAGAAGTACTGGTCTTGTGGTCTTTAACCTTTGTTGGTTTTCTGGGTTTTTCATCATTTCCGATCTTGGTTTGTTGGCTTTGTGTGTGTGGGAGTGGTATATTGAGTCCTGTGGACAATGAATTGAGTGGATATTGCCTTAACTAATGAGGTTTTATTTTTCTCCCCCCACAGGCCCCTGAAGAGGACGGCTCCATTGCGGAGCAATCTGTCGCTGATGATGCTCAGCCAATGACATCTGGGGCTGAGCAGGAGGGCGCGGCGAGTGATGTGGGTCCGGTCCCAGGGCCCAGCTCCGGGATCCGTCGCCGCAGACGTCCAGCACCACCTGAGACGGAGCTGGGCACCTGGGCCCGACGCGTGCTGTTGAGCGAACAGCGGACCCACATCGACAGCTACGCCCTCTACATGAGCGACAGGTTGCAAAGGATGGAGCCGCTCCAAAAACAGATCCTTCAGCGGGTCTTCTGCACTGCCGCTGATGCTGCCGAGGATGGGGCCCTTCAATGGGGATGCCACATCCCCCCCCCTATGCCACATAACTTGTGGCCCCTTTCCCCATCCGCCCCATCCCGGCCCGTGAGAAGACCGGCCCCGCCACAGTCACCCAATCCCCCCCCCAACACGTCGTCGTAGATCAAGACGCTCTCGGGCAGGTCGGGGCTGCCATGAGAGGAGGGGGGAGCCGGCATTGTCAGAGCCGACAGAGGATGAAGAAGTAGGACACTAGTAGCCAATGCACATAATTGGCAGTCTGGACTATTTAATATAGAGAAATCTCCTAGTTGCTTTAGTTTCCTCGTTTTTTTTTAATTTGTAAAATTACGTTGGCTGGATTACAGCATATTATTTGTTTATGTTTGTTATGATTTCCGGCTGTATTAAACAATTTTTTTGGACACAATTGTGTATTTATTTAGGATTAAGGATTGTGGGGGTGAGCGTGGGTGAATGGTAGTGTGCCCAATATAGGTTTACCAAAGCCACACAATATGGGCCAATGCCCTCAGAGCAGGACCACCATCGGTTCCTTTGTAATGTGTTTGCACTTTCACAAAGGGATGTGGTGATGTGGCTAACATAGTTACCTCATGGTCACGTTTAGGCACCAAATATTATTAAGGTCACATGAAGGAGCGTACAAAACACTTACACCAGCATTGTATTGAAAACATACATGTGTGACAGCCATTTGGCACAATACACAGAATGCTTAGGCCAGATAGGGCTAGGCAGTCCACACTCGTGATGGTCCCAATGTGGGACAGTATAAGTAAAGAAGGCAAAGGGCTAGGCAGTCCACACTCGTGATGGTCCCAATGTGGGACAGTATAGGTAAAGAAGGCAAAGGGCTAGGCAGTCCACACTCGTGATGGTCCCAATGTGGGACACTATAAGAAAAGAGCCCAACGGGGGCAAAAACAAAAAAAAAACATTATGACATTTTCAAGCCAACAAGGCAAGGTGTGTACATTTTAGGGTCCAACTAGGACAACAGTTTTTGGAGCCATGTTTGCACAGAATAAATTGCAGCCAGGAACTTCATGGCTGTGATCCATGTTCTGGCCGTAGGGCCTCCAGCATTTCACCCATCCGGGCAAGGTCCTGCAGGCCACGCTGTAAAGCCCTGGTCATGCGGCCGACAAACGCCTGATGGGCAAGGATGATTGCCTCCATGGTAGGGGCACCTGTATTGGGTGATGGCTAGTCAGGACTGGCCACAAGCATCCCCTTACCCTGTTCCTCCAACTCCACATCACCATCAGACGGGGAGAGAGATAGCCTCAAGCTCCATCCTGATGCCCTCACACGTTCACCATCTGCAGAAATGGTTAAACAACATTCTTAACTATGTTTAGAGAAATCTTGTTGTCCAAGATATAATTTTAGTAACAGTGTGCAGGGTGTATGTGGCAACATAACACACTTACCACCATAGTCACTGTGTGGGGACATGGTCACCCCAGGACTCGCCACTGAGCTCGAGACAGTGGGAGGTGGTGTTACTCCCGGGCTGGGGCTCCGTGGCCACATTACGTGGTTTGGGGGCAAAAGGGGTCCTGGGCTATGGGGCAAACCCTCCTCTGGCCCGGCAGGTGCTTCCAGCTCCTCGGCCTCCTGTGGGGAGGTGATGTATTCCTCCTCCAGCCAACCAGATGAGGACAGCTCGTCACACTCCAGCGGCCTTGCAGGTGGTGACAGCTCCTCCAGGTCCTCTGTCCCGGTAGGTGAGGGCAGGTCTGGCTCCTGAGGCCCTGGGGAAGGTGTGGAGCTTGGGGCCAAGGGTGGCACTTCAGCCTGATGTGGCGGTGTTGTGGATGGGCCACCTGGGGGTGGGCCATGGTGCCCTTCTTCAGATGACGATTCCGCATATATTTTTTAATAATAAAACAAAAAACGTTATAAATTCGTACCAAAACATTGTTCTCCTACATATAGCTTGTGTGGCTATGTATTTGACGCCTAACTTAGCATCAACCAGGTGATGCTGGATGCATACACTCATGTTGTATGCATGTACTGTGCGTGGGAAACATTGTTTGCGCTGACTGGAGGACCACAACACTGTGAAGATGTGTTTGATTGTGTAGGCCACACTGTCCCTTGTCATATGTTTACATCCATTTTTGTGTATTTTGGGACATGCACATGTGGCGGTGTGTGTTTTGGGCCAACTATTACTCACCACGCAGCCTGGCAATCCTGGCACGGATGTCCAGTATGCGACCCGGGCACTTGTGTTTTAAGTCAGCGATCTTTTTCTGTATCGCTTTGACTGTCCTCTCTACCCCCAGTTGGCAGATCAGGGACCGCTGGATCCGCCGAACGGTGCGCCGATTGCGCAGCCTGGGGTGCCGGTGGTGATGGTGGCCCCAATAGTCATGACGGTCACAATGATCAATGAGGATGATCAGCTCCGCCATACCCCACGTTGCAGCGCGGTGAACGGCTGCCATGACTGCTATGGTGTGTGCAGAGGCGGGGCTGGCACCTTGCAGGCAGAGTGAAAATGAAACCAACGTCATGACGTTATTACGGCCGCTGTCGGGGTCACGCACCTTTTTAAGTAGCCCAACGCGCAGTGACACGGCCGACATACTTATGCGGCACCTACTACAGAACACCCACAGTGCAGTGCGTACAACACAGCTATGATCTGTGTGCTGAGTACTAACTTTCGATGTGGTATGGGTTTGTGTGCATCTGTGTGCGCGCTGCGCGCTGTGCCACACAAGGAACACTTCTACGGCAGCTGCTGTACAATAAGCCAGAGCGGTACGTAACACACACTTGTGCGCTGTGTACAGCATTATTCGTTATCATGTGTTGAGAGGATGTGCACACTGTATGAAGATCATGAGGCATTTGCTAATTTTCTTTCGTCAAGTCTGTGTCCGCGTAATTGTACTACTATATGATCGTGCATACGGCGCGTATGTGTAGTGCTGAAGGGACAGCTCATCCAAGATGGAGGGCTGTGAGGCAAGGGCCAATCGTAACGCAGCATCTTCCACCAATGATCGCAGATGGGGCGCGGTAACACGGAGCCTGGGTGACGCCTTAGCTACATTGCAGCTACATCGCCGGATGTCCAGAGTTCCCTTCTGTAGCTTCTTTACACGCCGATACAGCTCGCTGCAATCGGCCTTGTAGCCATCTGTTTTCGAGCAGTGCTCGGAAACAGATTTATCTGTTGCCGGCTGTCACGTCCCGTCTTCACACGCCGCTACTACGGGCTATATTGGCGCTACAAGCTACATTTGTAGCCTGTAGCGGGTTGTATCCATCCTCCAGTAGCGGCGTGTAAAGGTACCTTTAGGGTCACTTGCAGATACTCATGGGTTAGTTACTGCGGTAATGAGGTTTTTTAATGTTACCCGTGCACTTGTTTATCATGTTACTGTGCAATAGTCCTTGGATGTGATGCTAACTTGTCTACCTCATTGTACTGCACTCTGCACTTTATACCTTCCATTTATTCATTTTATTTGTGACCTCTGTGTCGGTCTCTTCTGGTGTCATGTACCATCCAATCTGTACGGTCCCAGTTTTTTGTTCTTGCAACTGGCCTTGTTATTAAACTTTGAACTAGCATAACCATTGTTGCATGCAACTGTTTGCTGGGTTTATTACGGAGGTATTATCACTTTATTCTCTTGTTTAAAATATTGGTTAAGTGTACCTCCTGTTTACGTCCATGATCCCCTGGGTTTTTTGTTTATAAGGAGACAAGGATGGTGCATATTACTGCAAGGGGACAAGAATGTGGCATATTACTGCAGGATGGGTCACATTACTGCAAGTAGACAAGAATGTGGCATATTACTGCAGGATGGGGTATATTGTTGCAAGGGGACAAGAGTGGGGCATATTACTGCAGGATGGGGCATTTTACTGCAAGTGGACAAGGATAGGCCATTACTGCACGATGGGGCATTACTACATGATGGGGGCAGGATGGAGACATTACCACAAGGGAACAAGGAAGGGACATTATCACAAGGGGACAAGGATGGGGCATACTATAAGGGGACAAGGATGGAGACATTACTACAAGAAGGGGTCAATATAAGGACATTACTGCCAGGAGAGGATCAAAATGGAGCACAACTGCAAGGAGAGGGTCAGGATGAAGCACATCTGCAAGGTGAGGGTCAGGATGGGGACATAAATGCATGTAGAGGATCAGGATGGAGAACATAGCTAGAAGGAGAAGGTCAGGATGGAGCACATTACTACAAGGGAGAGAGGGTCAGTATGGAGCACATAACTTCAAGGAGAGGGTTAGGATGGAGCACATTACTACAAGGAGAAGGTCAAGATGGAGCACATTACTACAAGGAGAGTGTCAGGATGGAGAATATTACTTACAAGGAGAAGGTAAGGATGGAGCACATAACTACAAGGAGAGGGTCAGGATAGAGCACATTACTACCAGGAGAGGATCAGGATGGAACACATTTCTACAAGAAGAGGGTCAGGATGGAGCACATAACTACAAGGAGAGGATCAAGATGGAGCACATTACTAAAAGGAGAGGGTCAGGTTGGAGAACATTACAAAAAGGAGAGGGCCATGATGGAGCATAGACTGGATTACTTACCGGTAATCTCGTTTTATGGAGCCACGACAGCACCCACTGGAGAGAGGGATCCGCCCCCAGGGACAGGAAACCTGCAGATAAAAAGGGGGCGGTCCCCTCGCCTCCTCAGTTTGTTTACAGAGCACGAGAGGAACCGCCAAATTAATAAACATGCCAACACAAGCAAAAATGCAGTTAACCACCACCACTAAAGCAACCAGGAAGAGGTGCAACAAGCAAACAGGGGGGGAAGTGAGTGGGTGCTGTCGTGGCTCCATAAAACGAGATTACCGGTAAGTAATCCAGTCTTTTCTTCACGCCACGACAGCACCCACTGGAGAGACTTGCAGAGAAATCAACCCCAGGGAGGGACCACCAGGCCGAGTACAGATCCCCTGAACACCAAGGCAGAAGGTAAGGTGAGGACCAGCCCACGATGGTGGAAAATAGGTGCAAGGCGAAGACCAGGAACCGGCCTAACATACGAACCAACCAGGCACCAGATCCCGTGCCTCCCAGGAGAAAGCCATAGCCTGAGCGGAACGGGTACGAACTCCAGGCAGAGGACGAATGCTTGTAGCAGCCATCTGCGAAGACCCTGAAATGAGAAAACCACAACACACCGCACTACCTCCCAGTCGGCGGCCCACCCAATAGGGAAGGACCAAGACGAACTTCTGAAGCAAGGAACAGAACCCCCCCAGGAACCTGGGAACGGGAAAAACAAAGGAATGAGAACACACAGCCGACTACCAGGGAAGGCAGAACCACCCACAGAAGGGACGAGGTACCAGGCAACAAAAAACAGGCCCTCAGGGAAACCAGAAAAGGACAGGCGGGACTAAGGGAAAGGGCCTGAACAGACCACCCCACCAACCAGAAGAAACACCCCCAAGCAGGAACGACCGGAGGGAAGGCACACCTGGATCAGATTCCAAGACTCAAAGAGGCAACCGGAAGAGGCAACGAAGGCCAGACCGGAACCCCCCAGGGGGGTATACTAGCACGATGCACCAGGGCACTATGGATGAAGCATACTAACCAACAACCCTGAAGAACTTGCCCCACTCAAGAAACTAAAATGGCCAAAATGTGGAACACAGGAGAACCAGACCGTCGGAAAATCCCAAGAAGGTCCGACACACGTAGCCAGACCGCGAGTAGCGGAGTCCTAACCAGGCAGCCGCCAGGCCGGAAAAAGGTAACCGCCCCTGTCATGCAAGAGCAATGCCAGCGGAGGCTGACCCCTCACTTGAGGATGACAGAAGGGGCCCAGACACAACAGGACCGGACAGATGGCAGCAGACATGGGACCGAACCACCAACCACAGCCGCCAAGGCCAGAAGGAACAAGACTGTCACGTAACCAAAGAGGCGCAGCCCAATCGGCAGGAGGCCCAGAGGGGAAAAACGTCCCTCCCCGAATGAGGCACTAGGGAACCCACTATGGGAGACCACGAAGCCAGGATGCAGGAGAACCGCCGCAGGCAAACAGGCGGACACGGCTGCTCGCCCAAGCGTAAACCAAGGTTACCTCCGGGAGACCCCCAAAAAGCCACGATGCGATGAAAACTCAAATCCACAGAGTCCAGTTCCCCTAATGGAAGCGTGTAGACTCAGAAAAAGCCGCTGAGAACACCCACGCCCCCGAAGTGCAGGGCAGACAAGGAAGAGATGGGACGGGCAATGCAAGGAATGCAACAGCCATACAGACGCGAGGCCAGGACCGAGGCCTGCCCCAAGGAACCCAAGACAACCGAAGATGAGAGGACTCCACCGGAGGCCATGCCATCTGTAGAAGAAAATGGAGGAAGGCATGACACAAGCCGCCAAAATTCCAACCGGGGAGAGGAACCACCGAAACAGCAAAGGACCACCGACCCCGAGCCAACAGAGACACCAAAGGCCCCCCAACCCACGGGGCCAGCACCCACGACCAGAACAGACTTCGGAGAACCCCCCAGGGCACCCCCTGGAAGGCCCAACAGGGCCGACCACCAGGACAGGGACTGCACAACCCGGCCCAGAAGGAACGACCGTGAAGCCACCTCCGAAGAGGAGAGGCAACCCGAAGAACTGCGTAGGAGAACCTGGGAATGGGACAGAGTCCACAGTACCCCGGGATACCGGACAACAGGGACCCCAACCGGGAGACAACCTCCTGCAGGGACCCACCAGGGCGGCGAAAGCCACCTGAACCCCCCAGAAAGTAACAACTTTCTGGCTATCGTGAGAAGGCATAGCAGTCCGACAGAGCCGAGGAGAAGCCTAGGAAGAACCGGCGAACACGAGGAAGGAACCTGGACCAGGCCCCACAGACCATACCATGGCACGACCAAGACTACGAGGCCCAGTAGCAAACAATCCAGCCAAGCATGACCCCCCTGAGCACATCAGTCAGCCAAGCGCCCCTAGAGGGGAACGAAGTACGGAGGCAAGGTCCACCCAGAGCTGCAGCGTGCCCTCCTACGAGGAAACACACAAGTGCAGAATCACAAGGGTGACTGAAAAACACCACCTCCTCCACGGAGGTGAACACCTGAGGGCCCCGAAGACCAACTTAAGTGCGACCACCGGAATGACAAAAACAGACTACGACAACGACCCTGAAAGCCATGGAAAGGCAGGATGAACGGCCAGATGGGAATAGGACGGCATCAAATCCCTAATGGCCCAAGCAACCAGGAACCAGAAGCAACCGCAGAACTGCACGGAGCGTAGCGTGCCCACCTGAGTAGAGAACAGGGCACACCTCTCCGGGTGGCCCGGGACTGGTGTCCCCTGGCTACCGATTACCCGGCAGAGCCAACCGATTCCAAGTACCCCCGCAACAGCGGAAAAAAGGCAGACACTGTCTTAAAGCAATAACCGGCCAAGAAGAACACTCAGGGCTGGAAGCCAGGAAGAAAGGGGAACAAAAACCCCCACCATCAGGCCCCCGGGATCTCCATAAGGAACCACTACTCCAACCGACCCTAGATTTCAGAGCTAAGGGCCTGAAGTCATGAAGGAAAAAGGAGGGGAAGACCATACACTGAACCAGGAAGAAAATGAGCCCACTCCAGTGATAGTCTGGAGGAACCCCGTATGGTTCCTACCGCAAAACTACTGGTCGAACGGTCAGCGTCCGAACGCTCACCCGTAACACGCAAGAGGAGGAAGGAATCCCATATTCCCGGCAGCCGCCCTGGAGCGGACATCAACTAGAGCCCCGCCAACAAGGACTCACCCCCTCAACAATGCGCCGAACCAGGCCCAGGCCTGCGTGGCCCCACTCCAGCGCTACATCCAAGAGCACATCTAGCTGAATTGGATAAGCCTGATGACCTCGCTGCCAGGTGCAGGGAAACAGCCCCAGGAGGCAGCACCCCCATGAAACAATGGGACCGAGGACCATAAGGTGACTCGGGACACCCCCGTATGGATTTGAGTCTCCAGGTGCCAAGCCACACCAGCCAAGAGCTAGCCGTACACGTAGCTGAAACAGGACACCCCCGTATGGAGTTGAGTCTCCAGGTGCCAAGCCACACCAGCCAAGAGCTAGCCGCACACGTAGCTGAAACAGGACACCCCAGTATGGAGTTGAGTCTCCAGGTGCCAAGCCACACCAGCCAAGAGCTAGCCGCACACGTGGCTGAAACAGTAGGCATAAAGGCCCCTATGCCGGTCACACTTTTCGTTTTTTTTTTTTTTTTGTGTAGCAGGAGCACCACAGCCCTACAGAGCAGAAAGGACCGGAATCCCCCATACGAAGGAGGAATGCGTGGAAGGGAAGGCCACTGCCGAAACCCCGTTAGGCACCTTCAACCCGGCATGCAACACAGCAGCGGCACGGGTAGCCTCCCCCTTGTATTCCAACAGAAGTCAAGCAATAGCCCATATTGACAAAGGGAAACAGAACCTCCCCTGAGGATGACAAGGGGATATAAACGAGCAAGAGCCCAGAATACCATCCGTAGAGGAGACCAGAGCCCACTCCTCGCCCAATGGCTAGTGGCCCACGGTCGCCAGGGCACGAGGTCTGCCAGGGGGAGAGCCTGTGGCCAGCATGTGCCATCCATAGATAATGGCTTGGATGACCTGTACAGCATAGTATCTGAACCCACAGCCACAGCTGGGTGTATGGGGCACGGTGCAGATGATGCATGGGTCCTGCCACAGCAGCCTCGCTCTGGTTGTGACGGAATGGGCACCACTCCCGAGGGAGGGAAGACCCCATGAAGCCCCCGTCTAAAATCCGCAGCCACAGCACCCCGGCTAAGTATAGGCGTCCGGCAGTGGCAGGCCACAAAGAGCACATCTCATAAAGGCCACAGAACACGTAACCAACACCCCCCTAGGCGTTGTAACCGAAGAGGGGGCGACAGAGAGAAGGGGGTAGCTTCAATAGGCAGAGCCCATTACACTCACCTAGGAAAGCTCAAGGCCGGCACCGGAATGAAGAGGTAAAGACTCCATCTGGTCAGATGACGGACCAGGCTTAGCACCACGCTCCTTGGACCGCCCGTAGAAATGGCCTCCCATCCAGCTGGGTCGGACATCCGTCCGTGAGTGCCCCTCCGATGATCCAGGCGTCCAGGTGAGGCCTCCAGGCTCCAGCACCGCAGGTTGCGAGTCTTCCCGCCCTCCAGGCGGCACACCTCGTCCGGCCTTGCGGAAGCGCGACGACGTCACTTCCGGGGGACATGGCGGCGCATGCGCACCCGCCCCGACCGGAAGAGAACGCCGGCGGTCCACCGGCGGGCAGAGAGAGGCCCTGGCCGCGCACACACCCAATGCCCCGCACACCCGGAGCACCCGGACGGAGCGCACCAGTCCTCCACGCCCGCGGCCCGCCCACGCATCTCCCGGCCAGGAGCCGCCATCCAAGCGGCAAGGCGCCTCAGCCCCATGCCCCAGCGTCAGTCAGGGGGACACCGCCGGCACTGACAGGACGCCCATCCATCCATCAGACGAGGGGAGAGCCTGCAAGCAGGACTTCCCGACGCTGCTTCTAGCGCCCCAGACCCTGCCGTTCTCAAGGACACCGCACAGAGGGCTGATTGGACCTAGGTAAGAAGTACTGCAGGTTCCCCATCAGGGACAGGAAACCAACTGAGGAGGCGAGGGGACCGCCCCCTTTTTATCTGCAGGTTTCCTGTCCCTGGGGGCGGATCCCTCTCTCCAGTGGGTGCTGTCGTGGCGTGAAGAAAATAATCATTACTACCTACAAGGAGAAGGTCAGGATAGAGCACATTATTACAAGGAGAGGGTCAGGATGGAGCACATAATTTCAAGGAGAGGGTCAGGATGGATCACATAACTAGAAGGGGAAGGTCAGGTTGGAGCACATAACTACAAGGAGAAGGTCAGAATGGAGATATTACAACAAGATAGGGACCAGGATTTCAGTATGAAATCTGCTTGCATTCCATGATAAAAATCAATCTCCTATCTGTCTAATATTCTGCATTTTTTCCATAAAGATCAATCCACCTGCTGTTTCTAGAAAGGGCAGTGGCAGCAGCTCAGCTTGAATGTGCAGTACACATGAGCTGGATGACCACTGCTGAAGAGAAGACTGCAAAGATACGTTTAAAATCAATTAATTGTTAAAATAATTGATTTGATCATCAGGGTTTCAGGACTACATGCCCTGTACATGGAAGAGAGTTGGCATCTGCTGTCTCTCCACCCTGCGCAGCACTTGTGATGATCACTGCTGTAATTTAAGTTAAATTACCGTGTTGGCACTTCGCCATAATTAACTTTGCTTTGGGTTGCAGATTGGGCACTCAGCCTCTGAAAAGTTTGCCATCACTGGTCTACTACATCAGTTGAGGATTGACTCCAAGTGAGTGCAATTACCAAGCACTAGTGATGAGTGAGTGTAATCGTTGCCATTCGCTACTCGCACGGATAGTACGGTATTCGCGATAGTACGGTTTTCGCGAGTATATGCCCATGAGTCATGTGTTGATCGTAATCAATCTGACACAAATTGACTGCTGCCTTCAGTACACAAAGTGAGTTTACACCTCAGTGAGCAGATTAAATGATAGGATCTCTCTGGGGGGCACAGCAAGGTGTTTTAGGCATTGAGATAATAAAAAAGCCCACACTCCGACCCTGTCCCGGAATGACTTGTTTGATAGCCGGAAGTGTGTGGGCGGAGCCTATCACTATTTGACTAACATTCGACTCTCTATTCGGACAAATATACGAGTATTAAAAACTACTCATTACAAGTATAGCGAGTGCAAATATTTCAGTATTCGCTCATCACTACCTAGCACGTAAACTAGAGTTTCTGGCCTTGAAATGGGCGATGGTGGACAAGCTGCATGACTACCTCTATGGAGTACATTTCAAAGTTCATTTTGACAACAGTCCACTGACCTATGTGAGGACCACAGCATATCTGGATGCTACTGGCCATCCTGGAGGCATCCTGTGTGCTACCTATATATGATTTCAGCCTGACGTACAGAACTGGTGCCACCAAAGTTGCTCTGTCCCGCCTGCCCAGGCAGATGTTGAATGAAGAAGAATGAAGCCTGGATTGAAGTCCAGCAATAGAGGTGAAAGGTATGTGTCATCGACATCAAAGGAATATCGCTTTTAAGGGCCTCCATAATTCTGTCAGTTGATCAATGTTGATGCTGGCTCCCTGCCTCAACTGACTCAAACCAGATTGAAAAGGCTCAACAGGAAGACCCTTCTTTGGGAGTTCGATAGTGTGTGAAAAGGGGCTAAAAACCTCAGAGGAGGGGCGTGGCCTGGACATGGAGGAGAGCGGGAGCTGAACACTGGAGCTCCCGCCTTTAACCCACCACCGGGCTAATACAGCCGGTTCCTGACCCCATACATGCCATCAAAGAAGAGGGGCACCCGACTCCAGGAAGCCCGGGAGCGGTCTGTACCCCCCACAGGGAGAATCTCCCATTATTTACGCAGCACAGCCCTGGAGCAGGAGACCGCCGCTGGGAAGATGGCGGCCGGAGCTACAGGGAGGGCGGCTGATCAAAGGCAGCTCCACGCTGCTGAAAACAGCGCCGATGCAGAGGAGACAACTGCACAGCGGGAGGGACTGCAGACACCGGACCGGGAGCTTCAGCAGCAGCGGGTAAAATGTTTCCCTCTTCCTCCTCCTCTGATATGCACCACGCAGACTGGCAGCACCATCCCCACTATACCACTGACCCCTGGGCTTGTACAATCACCTCATCAGGGCAGTTTGGGGACAGATACCCAGGGGACCCTGGCACATAACATACACCTGGCCCCCCAAGATGGCGGAGATCCCACTCAGACAAACACAGAGGTTACAACTGAGACCCAGGTGCATAACCAAACTGATGCACACAATACCTCAGTCTTAAAGGACTATAGGCAGCAAACACTGACCAGTACATTGTTGGAGAAGGGTCAGACTAGCACTAAAGCATCACAGAGACTTACTGAGGGAGAGGAGTCCACGCGAACCCCATTACCAAAAGGGCTTTTTGTAGATAATATGAAAGGACCCCCCTGTGCTCTGGCGAACTCTCCACTGGGGAATTCTACATACTCCAGTCCCCCTTTATTTCATGGACAGACGATGACGACCAACACCCCAGGAGATCAGGGGATTTGGGATGACCTCAGGTCACGGATCCAGACCATTCCTACCAGAGAGGAAATGGAGGGGTTTATTACCCGGATGGAGGCATCCTTCAAAGCCGAGGCGACCAAACTTCGGGGTGAAGTTCATAATCTCAATATGAGAGTATCCTCGACTGAAACATCCTCCCAGATTGTAGACGAGAGGCTACGGATACTTGAAGACAAAGTCACCTTACAAGCCTCTCAGCTAGAAAGAATGTTAGACTCCATGGAAGACATGGAGAACCGGGAGAGGAGGAATAATATCCGGATCAGGGGTCTCCCAGAAAGTATTGGCCCTAAAGACCTGGATTCTGCCCTTAAAAGCATATTCAATTCGATCAGGAAAGTGTCTGTGGATTCTGTTTTGGAATTTGATAGGGCTCATAGATCTCTGGGTCCCCCACCTATGGAAGGAGATAGACCCCAAAATGTAGTGTGTAGGATCCATAAGTATAAGATCAAGGAGTCAATCTTTACTAAAGCCCGTGCTAAAGGACAGATTAAATACCAAGATTGCCCCCTTCAGCTACTGGCGGACTTATCAAGACGCACCCTGCAAAAAAGGAGAGCGTTCCGCCCTCTACTGGAGATACTAAGACGACAGGACATTCCCTACACTTGGGGTTTCCCGTTTCGCCTCCAAGTGCGGAGAGACGGGTGCTACACTATGTCACCCACCCTAGAGGTGTACCAGAGTTCACGGAAGCTCTGGGGCTCCCCCCGGTGACTATTTCTCCGGAGGAATGGCCGGGACAGTTTGGATACCTGGACTGGATGCAGATGAACCCGGAGACATTGAGGGGAAGCAGGGGAGAGGGAGGGGGGCTTCACGGAGAGGAGGAGCAGAGGATGGAAAAGGGGTTCGTTTAGCAATGGATGAGGATGTAAACCCTTTTTTTTCAGCCTTGAATGTTATGTCAACTGTTCCCCTGCGTTTTAATGGTCTTTTCTTTCAGAGGAAATGACAGAGGTGGCGGTTCGTGACGACTCCTCACTCTATCAAAATTACATGTATATTAAGGTTCCATATATTTCTTCTGTTATACATAACATGTTCTAAGTTTATTAATATAATACGGGGCGTACAGAAAGTATACCGGCTCAGACATCTTAAACATACCTGACTATAATTCTAAATAATCTACTTAGGTCTAGGTTCTGTTGTTTAGATATAGTATTTTTACTCGTTTCTACTATATAAGAATACAAATATAGCCCGGGGTGGAGGGGACAGCTCCTCGGTAGACAGGCTACACCTCGCCGGGAAATAGTCACCTGTTTTTAGGAAGACTGGTCGAATAGACCTCCCCAAAAAGTTATCCCAGATTATTCTGGGAATTTTCTCTGTTCCTAATTCTTCTCTTTTATCTCTCCTTTCCTTTTGTTTCCCTTTTTCTCTTTTCTACTAAAAAATCACTCTTGGACCTTTGGTCCACTTCTTCTATATTTCCACCTTTCTAAGCATTTCCTCTTTTCTAGTCTCCTAGTCTCTTTTCTACCCTCCCTTACCTCGATCCCAGTGCCGACCATGTCAACTTTAAAAATCTGCTCCTTCAACGTAAAGGGATTCAATACCCCCCAAAAGAGGTCTCAGATCTTATACTCTGCTCATAAGCAGAAGTGTCAGATCCTGATGCTACAAGAGACTCACTTTAAGTCGGGACATGTACCGAATCTCCGTAACAGATACTTCTCTGTTTGGTATCATGGCACAAACCCAGAAGCGAGAACGAAAGGTGTTTCCATTGCGGTTCACAGGTCACTGACGCACGAGATTCTGGATACCTGTATTGACCCGCAAGGCCGATACATTTTTCTTAAGATGAGGATTGCTGGATCTTTGCTAACTATCGTTAATTGGTACCTGCCTAATAGGTTTCAAACGAAGACGTGCAGGGCGTATCTACTGTGGCTGACAGCCTTTGCGGAGGGATCAATCATTATCGAAGGAGATCTCAATTTCACCCTGGACCCGGTGTCGGACTCATCCTCTGGTAAGAGATCTATACCAAATAAACAGCTTATCTCTATTAAAAAACTCCTTCACACTCTGAGGCTCATAGACATCTGGAAGACTTTAAATCCACAAGGGAGAGATTTCACGTACTTTTCCCCAGTGCATAACTCGTACAGTAGAATAGATCTATTTTTCACTAGCCATAACTTACTTTCCTGGAACCCTGAGGCAACCATAGGGGATATTTTATTGTCAGATCATGCGCCCACTTACCTGACTCTTACTTTGCTGAACACTGGTAGTAGACCCTGGACATGGAGACTTAACGAACACCTATTGAAAGACGAAGTGTGTTTGAAGGAGGTAAAGGAGACTATACAGTCCTTTGGCCAAGACCATGCTACTGACCCCACACCTCACCCCACTAAATGGGAGACCCTGAAATGTGTACTGAGAGGGGTGTTTATAAAACACAGTTCCCGTCTGAAAAAAAATAATGCAAAATTAATAGAAGACTTACTTTCTCAGATTCACGTACTGGAAACTGCACATAAACAGACCTTGTCTAATGAGACTCTTACAGACCTGACTTTAAGGAAAAAAGAGCTTAAAGATATACTGGACCAAAAATACCGTAGATATTCTGAAAAATCTAGGGGGTATTTTTATTCTAACTCAGATAAATGCGGTCGTCCCTTGGCCAGACTACTCCATTCTCGGTTAAACCCGACATTTATCCCTACCATCTCCACCAAAACGGGAGGCCGTACATCTTTACCGAAGGAAATACTGGAGGAATCTAGACAGTATTACCTTGATCTCTATAATATCAAGGGTCATTTGTCAGATATGTCCCCATTGGAGCTGTCGGACAAGATTAGGAGATACTTAGATAAAACAGCGATCCCGACACTAGCTAAAGAGGCGGGAGAGAAGTTGGAGGAGGAGATCTCGGAAGAGGAATTGACACGGGCTATCCAGTCTACTTTGTCTGGGAAAAGTCCGGGTCCTGACGGATTCTTACCTAACTTTTATAAACTACTTCGGGCTCAGCTGACTCCCGCAATGTTGGAGGCCTTTAATTCTGTGTTGAGGGGCTCTGATTTCGTGCCTCAGTCCTTAGAAGCCCATATCAGCGTCATACCTAAACCAGGGAAAGATCCATCTTCAGTATCAAATTACAGACCGATTTCGTTGCTGAACGTGGACGTCAAACTATTCTCTAAAATACTTGCGGATCGCTTAGCTCCGCTTCTCCCTTCCGTGATTGATTCGGACCAGGTGGGCTTTGTCAGAGGCCGGGAGGCTAGGGATAACACTATTAGGACCCTCCTCCTTATAGCCAAGGCCAAACGCTCTTCAGCTTCACTTGGTCTGATTTCTGTGGATGCTGAAAAGGCCTTTGACAGAGTCCACTGGGGGTTTATGAAGGAGGCGCTGATTCAACTTGGCCTGGGCCCTCGATTTTTACACGGAATCATGACCCTATACTCCTCCCCGTCTGCTAAGGTGAGGATTGGGGGGATCCTGTCTTCCTCGTTTAGTATCTCAAACGGGTCTAGGCAGAGATGTCCATTATCACCCCTACTATACATTATTGTTATGGAGCATTTAGCCACAGCAATCAGAGCCAATACGGACATTCACGGGATTGAGCTGGGTCCTAACCATCATAAGACAGCATTATTCGCAGACGATCTCCTCCTCTATGTCTCACAGCCTATGATCTCTATCCCTTCCATTTTGAGGGAATTTGAACAATTTGGGCGGTTGAGTAACTTTAAGGTCAACTGTTCCAAAACGGAAGCTCTTAATATCTCTCTATCCAGAGAGTTAGTATCTCACTTGTCCAAACAGTTTCCATTCAAATGGAGAGAGGAAGCTATCAAATACTTGGGAGTTTATATTCCAAAAGATCTTAGACAATTGTTTAAATTGAACTATCTTCCCCTCCTATCTGACACAGGAAGGCTTTCTCTTCATATCGTCAATTGAAGCTATCCTGGTTCGGGAGAATGAACGCCATTAAAATGGATGTTCTACCTCGAATCCTGTATATCTTCCAAACAGTGCCTATTTCCCCGGACAGAATGTTTTTTGCTAAACTACAATCCCTCATTACTAAATTTACCTGGAACGGGAAGAAATCGAGGTTAGGGGTTCATATTCTTTCTTTACCTAGGAATAGAGGAGGGGTCGGGTTGCCCAATATCCATAGATATTTTTTAGCCTCTTCTCTTGTCAGGGCCATAGACTGGCACTATTGCGCATCCAATAAGAAGTGTGTGGAAGTAGAACAGGAGGGTCTGGAGATCCCGCTGAGACATCTACTCTGGATTCCCCTCAGGGATATAAAAGAACTACCGTCCCTACCTGACATGACCAAGACCACTATACAAATATGGCACTCAGTGACCAAACCACTGTTTACAGACGGCAAACTTAATCCTCTCGCCCCCCTTTTTTATAGTCCGGCTTTTTTGCCTGGGTCTGGTAGGCAAAGATTTCTATGCTGGCAGAGTGTGAACGACACCCGAATGGGACAGACCCTTTCCAATGGAGATCTACCCTCAATGCAATCCATTGAGCCTACCAGACCCCTTAGATGGTTTGAATTCCTCCAATACAAATCATTCCTATTCCCGTCCGGACATGAGTGCAGGGTGAGATTGACACCAAATTCGCTGGAAAGATTGTTCCAACAAGACTTCCCCCCGAAACGCAAAATTTCGACCTTATGTATGGCTTTATATTCCCTACAGTGCCAGGACTCCTTATACTTCCAGCGGTCTTGGGAGAAGGAATTAAACAGGGTCATCGCTTTCAATGAGTGGCAGAAATGCTTTTTATTTACACATATATTAGCCAGTGCCTGTATCGCACAAGAGAAGAGTTACAAAGTGCTCACCAGGTGGTACCGATGTCCTGTAGATTTACACCGTGTGTTCCCTGAAATTTCAGACAGATGTTGGCGTTGTGGGAAAGCACCAGGGACGATGCTTCACATTTGGTGGAGTTGTGATGAGATTCAGCGGTTCTGGTCTGAGGTGTTCGGTACTTATACACAAATAATGGGTAAACAGGTTAAGTGTTGCCCTGAAGTAGCTCTATTATATCCATCCTTCCGGGCCCCATTGGGCTTAACAAGAAGGATATACTTCGTTTCTGCGTCTCAGACGCCCGTTCACTAATTCCGAGATTCTGGAAAACCCCTCAGGTGCCTTCCCTACTTGACTGGTTCAAGGAGATGACGGACCTATTTAGAATGGAGGAATTGGCGGCTGATGCTTCAGGTTCTCGTGACAAATTCTCAGTGACCTGGACTGAATGGATTCTTTACCAAGATTCGATTGCCCCGGGGAGGACCCCCTCTGAGGTTGATTAGACGGTTAGATAAGTGGTCGTCACGGGCTCGAGGTCTCCTATATCCCTTTTTCACTCCCCTCTTTGGACCTATTCCCTTCATACCTAGACCCGATTGAATTAACCCAGTTTATTTTTTTTTTCCCTCCAAATATCTCTTTTCTCTTCTCTTCTTTTAATTCTCTTTTTACCCACTCAGGGTTGTTTATTAGTTTTGAGTTTTAGAGATTACCTGAAGGTTTATCCTTTTATGAAATTTCAAACAATATTGATAGGAGCTTCATACCTGTCACTATGGGAACTCCGTTAGAGACAAATCTATTCAAGAGGGACTGACCTTCCTGTTGACGCTGCGGGGCCTAACCTTTACGGATGCTATGTTGTCAGTACAGAGATAACAAGCGTTACATCAATAGTGGCCCGTTTATTACTGCTTAATTTGACTAAATGGAGTCAGATACTATTATATTTTTCGAGAGATTACCAACTCCCTTTAGTTCAGAGGTCCCATAATTAAGAAAGGGGTCTTATGCCCCCCTAATACAAAAAGGTTTTTGAATAAGTTACAAACTACCCTACAATTGAGGAGGGTATGTCACCCCGTGTCTGTGCATTGATTGTCTATTTGTTTTGTGACTTAACAGTGTATCCCTCATTTGATGTTTTGATTTTTTACCTATTTGTATGGAATGTACTGTTATATCTTATTTTCCTATAATTAATAAAAAAGAGATTAACCACAAAAACCTCAGAGGAATGCACTGAACACACAAGAGTCCATTCTGTTGACCCGAGAATTAGGCCAGGGTCACACATACCATCCGCTTTTGGCTTAAATCCGTTTTTGGGATAATTTTTCTCATTTTTTTTCAAAGTATAAAAACGCATATGCATTAACGCATGTGTGTGTGCGTTTTTCAAAAACGCATGCGTTTTTGAGCAGCATCCCAAAAAATGCTGCTAGCAGCGTTTTTGGGTGCATTAAAAAATGAATGCGTTTCTTTAACATGGGGCCCTAAGGGAAACACATGCATTAACGCATGGTACATATAGGCACCATGCGTTAACACATGCGTTTTTGGTGAAAAAAAGACTAAGTCCAAAAAATGGCCAGGACCTCAGGGAATACTATTGGTACCCTTAAAGAGGACCTGTCACCAAACCAGGCATGGTGATCTAATTACAGCACTGGATGCAGCATGTCTGCAACATGCAGACAAGGGGTCCCCCAGCACTTGAGCAGCCCTGTACCCCGAGATAATACACTTAGAAAACTTACATCCTGCAGCCACTAAGGAGGTTGCTAGGGGCTGCAGCCAAGGGCAGATTCACACCCCCTGCATGTGTAATCTGCCCACCGCTGCCAATCATTCTCTCCCTGTCTGCAGCATTCAAACAGAGGGTTTTTTTTCTTCTCGTTTAGCCCCGCCCCTCAGGGGGGGGCTAAACTGACTTTCTGGGGGAGAGAAAAAAAACCTCAGTTTAAATGCTGCAGACAGGGAGAGAATGATTGGCAGCGGTGGGCAGATTACACATGCAGGGGGTGTGAATTTGCCCTTGGCTGCAGCCCCTAGCCACCTCCTTAGTGGCGGGAGCATGTATGTTTTCTAAGTTATTATCTCGGGGTACAGGGCTGCTCAAGTGCTGGGGGACCCCTTGTCTGCATGCTGCAGACATGCTGCATCCAGTGCTGTAATTAGATCACCATGCCTGGTTTGGTGACAGGTCATCTTTAAAAAATCAGATCCATTTTCATATGGGCTTAAAAAAGCGGATGGGCATGTGTGACCCTGGCCTATGACTTTCTGGGGGTGAGAAATGGATTACTCAAACGCCAAAACCAAGAAGTTTGTGTCCAGTTGATGCTTCCTACTCAGTTCTGTGAGATGGTCATAGGGAGCTGCATGACAAATATGGACAGCTTGGTGGTGACCACAGCCTTGTAAAAGATCAGTTTCATTGGCCAAAGATGGAAGCTGACACTGAACATTACTTTAAATCTTGTGAGTGGTGTATCTTGAGGAAAAGCTTGCCTTCCCGGTCCGCCCCCTTGTCAACATCACAAGTGAGGGCCCCCTTGATCTAGTGTGCATTGACTTTCTTTCCATTGAGTCTGATGGAGGAAACGTCAGCAACATTCTAGTGTTCACTGATCATTTCACCAGATATGCTCAAGCTTACACCAACAGAGATCAGAAGGCAACCACTGTGGGAGAAATTCTTTGTGCATTATGAGCTGGCAGCCAGGGCCAGCGTTAGGGGGGGGGCAGACTGGGCAGTTGCCTAGGGCCCCCACTCTCTTAGGGGCCCCCAAAGGAGCTGAACTGAAAATACTAATAAAACAGTAAAAAAAATTAAAAAAATACACATATTTGGTATCGCTGCGTTCGTAAGAATCTAAGCTATCCATATATGAAGTAAATTAATCCAATTGGTAAATGGCGTAACGGAAAAAAAATTAAAACGCCAGAATTGTGTTTTTTGGGCCACCACATTGTTACAATACAAAGCAATAAAAGGCGATCAAAAATGTTGTATCTGACTCAAAATGGGATCAGTAAAAATGTCAGCTCAGGGCACATAAAGTAAGCCCTCACATAGCCCTGTATCTTCAAAAATTAAAACATCATGGGTCTTGGAAAATGGCGAATAAAACAAATGTATTTTAAATATTTTTTTTTTTTTTTTTACAAATTTCTGGGTTTTTTTATGATTGAAATAGAAATGTTCAGTATCTTCTTATTCTGACCAAGATAATCAACTTATGAAGTCACTTTTACCATATAGTTAACATGATGAATAAAAAAACTCAAAAAAATTGTGGAATTGCACTTTTTTACACTTTTATTTTGTAATTTCAAAGCACTTGGAATTTCTTTCTCATTCTCCAGTACATTTTGTGGTAGAATGAATGATGTCAATCAAAAGTACAACTCATCCCGCAAAAAACAAGCCCTCGTATGGCTATGTGGAAGGAAGAATAAAAAAGTTCTGGCTCTTGGTAGAAGCGGAGGGAAAAATAAAAACGAAAAATCGCTCAGTGATAAAAGTTATAAAATCCTTGTAATTGCCGTATAATAGCAGCAGGAGCGCCCCCGCAGGCTTCAATCTTCACATGTTCATGATGGAGTAATTAGGGTTTGGGGACCTCCTTAATTCCTACATTTGTAGCCAGTTATCAAGCAGAACTTACAAGACATTAAAGGGGATGTCCAGGATTAATAAAACTTTACTACATTCTTTCAAAAACAGCGCCCCCCTGTGTACAGGTGACATGTAGTATTACAGCATAGGTCCATTCCCTTCAATTAAGATGAGGTGCAATATCACATACAACCTGTAGACAGGGGGGGCGCTGTTTTTGAAAGAAATCAGTCGTGTTTATAGAATTCTGGATAACTCCTTTAAGATCAATATTTCCACTAGTGACCCCAGAACAACAGGATGGGGCTTCATTCAAATGTATTTTTTTTATGATATGAAGAATATAGCAGATCTTTGTTAAAGATGACATAAGTAGATGATCCTATGGAAACATTCCTCTTACTGACTCTCCAGTTTGTAAATCCTATTTTGTTAAACACTTGTAGGTAATTTTTAATCAATATAAGGAGTCCTGTGTTCACAATCCCCATCTCCTTGTCAGAGATGAGAGGTTAGAAAGAGCGACCCTCCCTGGAGGAGCCGAGCTGTGTGACACAGACAATGATGGGAATGGATGTGTGTGTCTATGTGTGTGCTCTGTGTATAGGTGTAATATATAGTGTTTGTGTCACATACCGTGTATGTCTATGTATGTGTGCTTGGTGTATATGTGTGTGTCTGTGTGTGTGTGCTTGGTGTATAGGTGTAATATATAGTGTTTGTGTCACATACCGTGTGTTGTGTGTATGTAACATCCACATTTATAAATCCCAGCAGCACAGACGATGATTCCTAGGTGTAAACATGTCAGCAATCGCCCAACCAATGAGCAAAATGCGGCTCATCATCGGGTGATTGGATGTTTATGGAGGAACAGAAATCCTTGCTCTCAGCAGCACATCGCCCACTGCAAATTGCAAAAGTGCTGCTGATAACATGATACTGTAGGGACAAATTCCTCTACCAGTGATTGCTCTGCACCCATCATCCTTCATCATCCTGTGTAAAAAGTCTGTAAACAAGCGCTGAATGACCTGAATATTATAGATCGCGCTCATTCACCAGTCTGAATTCAGCGCTTGTACATGTAACCCAAATGTCTGAGTGTGATGGTGCAATATGTGAGCATTTAGGGCCCCACTTTAACTTTTTGCCTAGGGCCCCACTTTGCCTAAAACCGGCCCTGCTGTGCTGACCAAGGGAGAGATTTTGAGAGTTGGTTAATTAAGGAATTGTGTGTGGTCTGTGGATCAAGAAATCCAGGACCACACCATTTCATCCTCACGGAAATCCTTAGCCTGAGAGGTTCAAGCTTCTTAACATGCTGTGCACCTTGGATTTAAACCAGAAAGCACATTGGAGTCAACACATAAGTCAACTAGCCCACGCCTAAAACTTTACCAAAAATGAGTAAACTGGGTACTCATCCTACTTCCTCAAGTTTGAAAGAGAAGCCAGACTACCAGTGGATATCAGTTTCGGAGTTTCTGACCATTTATCTGGAAAGAACTACCTGAAGTTTGTGTGGACCGTGGAAACCATTACTGTTTAAACTTCTGTTTTTCCCGCAGTTTTGGTGTGACGGTTGAGGTTCTACAGCAGCTGCTAAAGTGCTTAAACTGGTTGTGGGTGTCACAACCTGAAAAGGTGAGTGGACCCCTTTATGACCTACAAACAACCAAAAGTGTTTTTTTGATAAGGCACAATCTGCGCCTCTTGTGTCTCCTTTTATCTGTAGTTACCTGAAGTTTGTGTCACAGCTGCAGGAACAATTAAAGGAGGACTACAGAATGGCTGATCAGGCCTCTAGTATACCAGAGAGGTAATATAAAACTCGTTACGTCCACAAAGTCCGGGACCAAGTCCTGCAACCTGGAGATAGGGTCCTCATCTGTCAGTTATGGTACCTTTACACGCCGCGACGGCAGGCTGGATACATCCCGCTACTTCACGTGCACGAGCACGCTCAAACGGCTACAAACGGTCAACGCACCCTCTTTACACGCCGCCATAAGGTGCGCTACGCCACGCTACATCTGTAGCTAGCTACATCGCCGGGTGTCTCAAGTAGCCAGCTGTAGCTCATGTACACACCGCTACAACCAGCTACTATGGGAGGACCTGGTGCAGCAGGGACAGCACATAGGCGTGCCACAATCTTGGATTACGAGCCGTCCGTACGATGATAGGACATCGCAATATCATCATGATTGGCCAGGCATCGCAGGAGGCTGAGTAATACAGCACGCTCGAGCGATTGTGTAGTGTGACTGGTCAGCTCCTTAAATATGCCGCCCTAGGCAGCGACTACCAATCGTCATGCAGGAGCTTCCTCCAATGATCGGTGATGGGGCGGGGTATCCCGGAGCCTGGGTCACGCCTTAGCTACATTGCAGCTACATCGCAGGGTGTCCAGAGTTCCCTTCCGGTGCTTCTTTACACGCCGATACAGCTCGCTACCATCGGCGATGTAGCCATCAGTTTTCGAGCAGAGCCCATAAACAGATGTATCTGTCGCCGGCTGTAGCGTCGCGTCTTCAGACGCCGCTACGACGGGCTACATTGACGCTACAAGCTACATTTGTAGCCTGTAGCGGGATGTATCCAGCCTGCCGTCGCGGCGTGTAAAGGTACCATTAGGAATTCCTGGAATACACAAGCTTGCTTATTGGTGGTGTTCAGATCCTTATGTGGTAGTAGAGAAGTTGCATGATATTCCAGTCTACAAAGTGAAGCCTGAGAAGGAAAGTGAGAGTGTTAAGACCTGTCATCACCAGCATTTGCTGCCTGTAGGACGGAATGTCCAGTTTCAGCCTCCACAAAGCACTGAAGACCATCCAAAACAAAAAGAAAAGAGAGTGCTCCTGTGCAGGCTTCTGGGTTTAAATTATAAAATGAATAAGAATATTTACTCGCCTGATGGAGTTGTGCGGTCAGGCACAACTCTGAATTAGTGTGCAGGGAGCGGGCTTTACCCGGGAAGCCGATATCCAGAGGCACAGTGAATTATGATCCACACCCAGCACCAGTTGGAACGTGAATGGTAATAATCTTTCTGGCCAGTCAGGCAGTGAGCTCCAAGAACATCCCACCTGTGAAAGTCCCAGTATTGCTGATGTTCAAGCGACCATGCTATCTGCACCTGAAGAAGAGGGCAGATCGCCCTTGAATTGTGCGGAGTGCATTATTTGATTTATCCATTAAAAACATTTTGGGGGAAAATTCATTTCCTGTTGTTCTGTCTATATTGCAGTGATTATATATTGAACCATATTTTTTTATTTCATTCACCACTGAAGATCATCCAGACATCTGATTTCCATAAAGGAGTCTTCACCAGCATCAATTAGACAATCCTGTGGTTCCTCTTGAAGGTACTGAGTGATTCCAGTGATGAATGTGGACCATACTACAGATGGATAAGTGACTCGGATTCTGTAATCCCAGATCATAAAGACCAACCAGTTGAAGGAGTTTTTTAAGATGATTGTAGTCCAGCATCAAGCCCATGTCACCACTAGTCGGGGGAGAGTGTAGAAAATGCCAAGTGAAGAAGTGGCGTTCATGGGGCCTGAGCTTGAAAGTCTAGCCCAGTGAAAGCCGACAGCTGCGAGGTGCTACACTCAGCTGCATAATTTTGCCTTGGCTGGCGAAAAAAAATATGTGTTCTCCGCCCTATTTTTAATTGCCAGCCAAAATAAAACTAGGCAGCTGAGGGCTGGTATTCTCAGAGGGCTGAGGGCCCATTGTTTTAGGGCCCAACCACGCTAAAGAATAGCAGCTCGCAGCCATCCCTGAAAATGGCGCATTCATCATAGCGCCATTTCCAGCCGCATTACCAAGCTCTTCTAGTGGCCCTGGTAGCGCCACTAGAAGAGCTTGGTTAGACCCGGCCATTAAGAATTTCACATAAATAGTAAAAAAGACACAAAACATAGAAAAATTATTTTATTAAAAAAAGAAACACAGAGACACTTATGGTACCTTTACACGCCGCGACGGCAGGCTGGATACATCCCGCTACAGGCTACAAATGTAGCTTGTAGCGTCAATGTAGCCCGTCGTAGCGGCGTCTGAAGACGCGACGCTACAGCCGGCGACAGATACATCTGTTTATGGGCTCTGCTCGAAAACTGATGGCTACATCGCCGATGGTAGCGAGCTGTATCGGCGTGTAAAGAAGCACCGGAAGGGAACTCTGGACACCCTGCGATGTAGCTGCAATGTAGCTAAGGCGTGACCCAGGCTCCGGGATACCCCGCCCCATCACCGATCATTGGAGGAAGCTCCTGCATGACGATTGGTAGTCGCTGCCTAGGGCGGCATATTTAAGGAGCTGACCAGTCACACTACACAATCGCTCGAGCGTGCTGTATTACTCAGCCTCCTGCGATGCCTGGCCAATCATGATGCTATTGCGATGTCCTATCATCGTACGGACGGCTCGTAATCCAAGATTGTGGCACGCCTATGTGCTGTCCCTGCTGCACCAGGTCCTCCCATAGTAGCTGGTTGTAGCGGTGTGTACATGAGCTACAGCTGGCTACTTGAGACACCCGGCGATGTAGCTAGCTACAGATGTAGCGTGGCGTAGCGCACCTTATGGCGGCGTGTAAAGAGGGTGCGTTGACCGTTTGTAGCCGTTTGAGCGTGCTCGTGCACGTGAAGTAGCGGGATGTATCCAGCCTGCCGTCGCGGCGTGTAAAGGTACCATTAGTGACTCCATCTTTATTACCCCCTCCCCAACCTCGTACCCCTCCACAATCCTTTTCCTCTCTTCCTGGATAGACTCAGCTCAGCTGCATCAGAGACCATGGGGAGGATTAACACATCCGCTTCCATGGTCTCTGATCACTGAATGACAGCGCTGAGACCTGCGGCATAGTAAACGGTGAGAATGATAGAATCACAGCACACGTATAGGTTTGGTTTTGCTTTAAAGTGAAACTTTTTTTTTTATTGTGATACAGTCAGTACTTGCCAAAGCCATTTAGCAGAATTGACGTTTCGGCCAACTAGTGGCCTTGATTACAGAGAGGTTGTTATAGATAACACTCTGGTTAGGGTGTTGTCATCCTTGGCTTGAAGTCCAAAAGGTTAGTTTTGTACGCTAGGATGCAAGAAACTTGAAGGGGGATAACATTGTGAAGACTTGGGATTTTGGTCTCAAGTTGCGGCAAGTTTTTGGCCCTGTATCCATAAGCTGTAGGTGGGTCAAGGAACACTTCATTTTGTTCCACTGGTTTATGCTGTTTGTTAGTCTTTGATTCCAAAATTGGAGTAGGATGTGTGGACTCCCAGGTGTAATTATCAGGTCTACTGTGTCTGTTATCTGGGGTTTTCTTTCTTGTGCAGCCAGCATGCTCAGTGCCTAGACTGGTAGGCACAGTTTCTGCATCAAAAACAGATCCCCACAAAACACAGTCAAAAAAAAAGTGTGAATGTAGTCATATAGCAAGCCATGAGTTCACCATTGCCATAGTAACCGCTGTTGCTATGGCAACGGTGACCCCTATGACAATGCTGAGACCAGCACTATCCTAAAGCACTAAAGAGCTTGTCTCAGTGGTTTCATATAGTAAGCGGTGAGGTCACCGTTGCCATAGTAACCGCTGTTACTATGGCAACAGTGATCTCACCACTTATTATGTGAAAGCGCTGAGACCTGGCTATAGTGAAGTGGTAAAGCCCTGGTCTCGGTGCTGCCATACACTGAGCAATAAAGTCACCGTTGCCACAGTAACTGCTGCTATGGCAACGATGACCTCATCACTTACTATGACAGCGCTGAGACCTGTGCTTTACTGCTTTACTATAGCACAGGTCTCAGCGCTGTCATTTAGTGATCAGAGACCATGGGAGTGGATGTGTTAATCCTCCCCATGGTCTCTTATGTAGCAGAACTGAGTCTATCCAGGAAGAGAGAAGAAGAGGATAATGGAAGAGTACGAGGGTGGAGGGGTGGTAATAAAGATCAAGTCACTAAGTGTCTCTATAGATACCTTTACAAAACGCAACTATCACTGGCGATCGGTAGCAACCGTACGTGCGCGTGCACGTTTTTAACGGTTGCTAATAATCGCCGATGCCGCATGTACACGCCGCAATTACGCCCTCAACCTAAGGGAACATGGTTCCCCGGAAGTTGAAACAGATCCTGCGGGAAACATCCGGTTGAATCCCGTTCGCCGCTTCACACACCGCAACCACTAAGGGAATGTGGGCGTACATCTTCTGCGCCGCAAGAACAAAGGCGTGACAGAGTTGTGTATTCTGCGCCCCAAACACGCTGATTAGACAATGCATTAGCGTCATGATTGGTCAGCCTGCGCGGGAAGGTTGGCTAATACATGACGCCATTGCAATTGTGTAATGTGAATGGACAGCTCTTCAAATATGGCACCCTGTGCAAGGATAGCCAATGGTAAAACAGTAGCCCCCACCAATCATCGCTGATGGGGGCGGTATCCAGCACGCTGTGGCACGATTTTGGGAAATCACTAGGTGACGCAGATTCCATCCCTATTGCCCGTTTACACGCCAATAATACCAGGTCAATTCACCATCTGGGTTGCCTCTGATTTTAGAACAATGCTCTGAAACCGCAACCTGGAGCAACTGCGAAAATCACAATCACTTTCCCAAATTAGACGCTGCAACTTCGTAGCAATTTCAAGGCAACCGTGACAAAAATCCCAATTGCCTGGCAGTTGCTACACCGCAGTGGCGGCGTGTAAAGGTACCTTGTGGGTTTTTTTTAATAAAATAATTTTTGCTTGTGTTGTATCTTTTTTACTATTTATTTGAGATTCTTAATGGCCGGGTCTAACTTAGTCTGACATTAAGAATCTCAGGGCTTAATACCAGCTGGCAACACAAAGCTGGTGCCACCTCCACCAGGGCCACTGGAAGAGCCTGGTAAAGCGCCTACAAATGGCGCTACAATGAATGGGCCATTTTCAAGGAAGGCTGCAAGCTGCTATTCTTTAGCATGGGGGCCTAAAACAATGGGCCCACACCCCGCTGAGAATTCCAGCCCTCATCTGCCTAGTTTTACCTTGGCTGGCAATTAGAAATAGGGCAGAGCTGACACATTATTTTTTGCCAGCCAAGGTAAAATTACGTAGCTGAGGGAGGCAGCTTGCAGCTGTCTGCTTTCACTGGGCTAGATTAAAAATACTACAAAGCCCCATGCATTTTTTTCGTTTTATTATTTTTTATTTAACACCCTATCATGGCAGGTTAGTTGCCATACACTAATGTGTATGGCAACCAAGCACAATCACTGTCCAGTTTGTCGAAATGCACTCTGACTGCAACAGCCAATCACAAAGGTCCACACAGAGTGTGAGCTTCTGTGATTGGCTGTTTGTCTGATAGTGCAGTGAATATGTAAGTACTTAATAGGTGGCCCCGGAAGTGATTCAGCGGGAGCGAGAGACTGAGCTGACCTGGGAGCACCAGCAGGAGTCCAGTAAGCCCGATCTACCTGTTCTATCTATCTATCTTCACTAGGTTCTGTCATAGCTGTATGGTAGAACAGTATGCCGTGTACATCTTGTCTGTATACTGTTCCCATGCAGTTTGAGCACGTTCTCAGCCATCTCTGCCTTTTTACAGCACCCTTCCAGATTTCATGCTATTCTGTTTGAGCGTCTCTTTTTTTTTGGTCATACTGCACTGGCAAATCACAATAATGCCATTATCAAAGATAAATAGGGCATTACTATGACTGGCAAGCAATCCCAGCATGTTTATTGGCTTAAATTCAGTTCAGGAAACATGCTTTTCAGCTCACTAGAATATCATGAGTAAAATCCAAAAAAACTCACCGAGTATCCCGTATACAGTACTATCCATGCAAGTAGCGAATAGTAACGAGTATACTTGTGGCACCCTAGAGTTCGGATGCCACAACGTCATTGCCGCCCTCGGGGGGTAGTGTCATACCTGAGAGCAACAGAGGGTATCCACACCAGGTGAGCCAAGCACACAACACCTTTCTGCCTCCATACCTGGAGGGGGAGCTCTAAATCCAGTTTCAGGGCAGCTCACCTATAAATTTTGGTCTGGGACGGAGTTAGTTAGTTCAGTACGGAGCAGTACTGAGGAAGATATCCTGTGGACTTGAGTAGTGCTAAGCTCGTCCCAGTGTAGGTGAAACCTAGCTTGAGGGACCCAAAAGCAAGGGTCTGAGGGAAGTCAAGGATAGCCTGGAGAGTGGAGGACTGTTGAGCTCACATCAGTGCAGAGCGCCAGAACTGGACACCGGAGTCCGAGGCTGTGCAGGGCCTAATGTCCCAGCAGCCAACACCAGAGGGTGAGGGATTCCAAGTCCCCCAGCCACACCACAGTGTCTGCAGGCAAAGCAGCATAGAGAGCCCAGGAGCAGCCGCCAAGAAAGTGAGGCTGGAGAAGAGCTTGAGCTGCCTGCCATACCGGCAGAACACAGGAAGAGAGAGAGGGCTGCAGCTCAGCTTAATCAGCAGCAAGGGCCTGCTGAACGAGCGCAGTAGGGAGGCCTCAGAACTTGCCGGGTGAGGTGAACTCCGAGTTGCTCTCAGGTTGCACAGACTCTAAGTAACATCACCTGTCAGTGTCCTGGCTTGCACAAGTACTTTCAATAAAGGACCAGAGGAAACAACAAACGTGAGTCTGTCTATTACTTTGCGCCCTCTGTCCTGCACCCCAACAACCTTCCAACACCAAAGACTTTCCCGGTTGCCCTGGGGATACGCTCCACCCGTGGGGAGTGATACCACCATAGCTGCCCATCCATCATCCCCAGTGGTCCCGTCTGGCACCGTCAGCCCAAGTAGCCGAATCCCACGGGTAGCGTCACGACCTTTATCCCTACATTAATTCCCATGCTATATTAAGTGACTCCACAGGGCCACGGAGCCAGGTCTCAGCCCGCGTGATCCCGAGACCGAACCAGCCTGGTTCCGAGACACCACAGCCCTGGGGGCGAGTAACACTCGCTCATCACTACTTTTCAGCACACATTTTTGTGCCTCCTAGAACAAATATCCAAAATATTTTTCTTCAGAGATCTCAAAAAGAAATTAAACAGTATTCATAACACTTATGTTCTAAGTCCAGTTATGCTGACAAGTGGCAGGATGGACACAGAGACATGAGGCTGACAAGGGGCAGGATGGACACAGAGACATGAGGCTGACAATCCTGCCCCTTGTCAGCCTCATGTCTCTGTGTCCATCCTGCCCCTTGTCAGCCTCATGTCTCTGTGTCCATCCTGCCCCCCTGTCAGCCTCATGTCTGTGTCCATCCTGCCCCCCTGTCAGCCTCATGTCTGTGTCCATCCTGCCCCCCTGTCAGCCTCTTGTCTGTGTCCATCCTGCCCCCGTCAGCCTCATGTCTGTGTCCATCCTGCCCCCTTGTCAGCCTCATGTCTGTGTCCATCCTGCCCCTTGTCGCCTCAGCTGCCATCCTGTTCATCTGCTGTGTCCATCCTGCCCCCCTGTCAGCCTCATGTCTGTGTCCATCCTGCCCCCCTGTCAGCCTCATGTCTGTGTCCATCCTGCCCCCCTGTCAGCCTCATGTCTGTGTCCATCCTGCCCCCCTGTCAGCCTCATGTCTGTGTCCATCCTGCCGGCGCCATCATGCCGTCAGTTCAAAGCTGCAGTGACAGGCGACGCCGCGTGCCAGGGAAAACGGCTCTGCGTGCCATCCCTGGCACGCGTGCCATAGGTTCGCCATCACTGCCATAGGGTATATATTGTGCACAGGTCCTATTCAGGATGCTAATAAACATCTCCCATTTGTGTTGTGTACTTTTATGTCTCAGGACATCGTCCCAGTTTATTGCACTAAGATCATCTCTCAACCGTTGAAAATTTGCCTTCCTGAAGTTTAGTGTCCTTGTAGCCCCTCTACTACACGTCTTAGTAAAGGATACTTGAAAGCTTATTAAGTTATGATCACTATTACCCAAGTGACCTCCAACCCGTATATTTGATATGCGGTCCAGGCCTGTTGGTTAATATTAGGTCCAGCAGTGCCCCCCTTCTTGTTGGGTCCTGAACCAGTTGTGAAAGGTAATTGTCTCTCATAGTTTTCAAAAACTTATTACCTTTGCTGGAACTGCAGGTTTCTGATCCCCAATGTATTTCAGGGTAGTTGAAGTCCCCCACAATAATGACTTCTCCCTGAGTCGCTGCCTCATCTATTTGCTTTATGGGGATATTCTCCTCCACTTCCATTATTGTTGGGGACTTATAACAAACCCCTATCAGTAGTTTATTATTTTTTCCCCCTCCCCTTATCTCCACCCACAGGGACTCTACATTTCCATTAGATTCACCTATATTATCACGCAGGATGGGTTTTAAGGATGATTTTACATATAAACATACACCTCCTCCTCGCCTATTTGTACGTCATTTCTGAACAGACAATAGCCCTGTAAATTAACAGCCCAGTTATGGCTCTCGTCCAGCCAAGTCTCCGAAATCCCCACCATGTCATAATTATTTTCCAACAAAATCAATTCTAATTCCTCCATTTTGTTGGTGAGGCTTCTGGCATTAGTGTACATGCACTTTATGCATCTCTCTTTACCTCTATTCCTTCCTACTATATTGACTGTTCTAACCCCACCCCCCATGCCACCCCCAATTTTATTACTTGTGCCCATGTTACTATTTACACTATCTTCCCCTCCTATACAATGAATACCCCCCCCCCCCCCAATCCCTAGTTTAAACACTCCTCCAACCTTCTAGCCATTTTCTCCCCCAGCACAGCTGCACCCTCCCCATTGAGGTGCAGCCCGTCCCTAGCATAGAACCTGTAGCCAACAGAGAAGTCGGCCCAGTTCTCCAGGAACCCAAACCCCTCCTTCCTACACCAATTCCTGAGCCACTTATTTATCTCCCTAATCTCCCTTTGCCTCTCTGGTGTGGCACGTGGTACAGGCAGTATTTCAGAGAATACTACCTTGGAGGTCCTTGCCTTAAGCCTACAGCCTAATTCCCTGAAATCATCTTTAAGGACCTTCCACCTACCTCTAACTTTGTCATTTGTGCCAATGTGCACCATGACCGCTGGGTCCTCACCAGCCCCTCCCAATAATCTGTCAACCCGGTCAGCGATGTGCCGGACTCGAGCGCCAGGCAGGCAGCACACTGTTCGACGATCCCTGTCTTTGTGACAGATTGCCCTATCTATTCCCCTAATAATTGAGTCCCCCACTACCAGCACCTGTCTGGCCTGCCCTTCTCTCCTGTTTTCCCCCTTACTAGAGCAGACACTCCTCTGGCTTTCAGAGGTCATGCGCTGCTGCAGCAGTGCTATCCCTGAACTCACACCCCCCTCATCTGCCAACATAGCAAATTTATTGGGGTGTGCCAGATCAGGGCTAGCCTCCCTGGCACCCTTCCCTCTACCCCGCCTTCTAACTGTCACCCAGCTGGCTAACTCACGGTCCTGCAGCTCCATACTACCATCCTCCCCCACATCTATCCCATTGAGCAGCTGTTTAGTGAGCAGCAGACTCCTTTCCATATTGTCTATGGATCTCAGCGTTGTCAGTTGTTCATTTAGATCCAGTATCTGGGCTTCCAAATGCACAACGTACTCACATCTCACACAGCAGTATGCACCCTCGACCGGCTGGTCAAGGAATGCATACATGTGACAAGATGTACACTGGATGGCATTGCCAATCATGGAGCTCATTTCCTAATGGGGATTGCACCAGACAGAAATGATAAGTAAAAATAAATGCAAAGTATTAATAAAATACAACCAGCAATTCAGTAAGTCCTCCCTTCCAAACTCCCTGAATCCAAAGTCACTGAATCACAAGTCACACACTTACTTCTGTCCGCACTTGCGCTCTGTCACACTCAGCTCGTTTCACACTCGCTAGAAAATCAGATTTAAATCCTTTTTTTTTCTTTCCCTTAGCAGAAAATCAGCCTACAGCTCAGTGTACTTCCATTTTACAAATGTTATTTAATTTTCTGTATTTATTTAATGCCTCATCACTACCTACTTGCTTTAATTCCCTAAATGCTTTCTTTTTGTCACTTATTGCGCCCCTTACAGCCTTATTTAGCCATAGTGGTTTCCTCCTATTTCTAGCATGCTTATTCCCATAGGGTATATATTGTGCACAGGCCCTATTCAGGATGCTAATAAACGTCTCCCACTTGCTTTGTGTACTTTTATGTCTCAGGACATCGTCCCAGTTTATTGCACTAAGATCATCTCTCTCAACCGTTGGAAATTTGCCTTCCTGAAGTTTAGTGTCCTTGTAGCCCCTCTACTACACATCTTAGTAAAGGATACTTGAAAAGTTATTATTTTATGATCACTATTACCCAAGTGACCTCCAACCCAAATATTTGATATGCAGTCTGGCCTGTTGGTTAATATTAGGTCTAACAGTGCCTCCCTTCTTGTTGGGTCCTGAACCAGTTGTGAAAGGTAATTGTCTCTCATAATTGTCAAAAACCTATTACCTTTGCTGGAACTGCAGGTTTCTGTTCCCCAATGAATTTCAGGGTAGTTGAAGTCCCCCATAATAATCACTTCTCCGTGAGGCGCTGCTTCATCTATTTGCTTTATGAGGATATTCTGCTCCACTTCCATTATTGTTGGGGACTTATAACAAACGCCTATCAGTAATTTATTATTTTTTCCCCCTCCCTTTATCTCCACTCACAGAGACTCTACATTTCCATTAGATTCACCTATATTATCACGCAGGATGGGTTTTAAGGATGATTTTATGTATAAACATACACCTCCCCCTAGCTTATTTGTACGGTCATTTCTGAACAGACTATAGCCCTGTAAATTAACAGCCCAGTCATGGCTCTCGTCCAGCCATGTCTCCGATATCCCCACAATGTCATAATTATTTTCCAACAAAATCAATTCCAATTCCTCCATTTTATTGGTGAGGCTTCTGGCATTAGTGTACATGCACTTTATGCATCTCTCTTTACCTCTATTCCTTCCTACTATATTGACTGTTCTAATCCCACCCCCCATGCCACCCAAAATTTTATTACTTGTGCCCAGGTTACTATTTACACTATCTTCCCCTCCTGTACAATGAATACCCTCCCCCCAATCCCTAGTTTAAACACTCCTCCAGAGAAGTCGGCCCATTTCTCCAGGAACCCAAACCCCTCCTTCCTACACCAATTCCTGAGCCACTTACTTATCTCCCTAATCTCCCGTTGCCTATCTGGTGTGGCACGTGGTACAGGCAGTATTTCAGAGAATACCACCTTGGAGGTCCTTGCCTTAAGCTTGCAGCCTAATTCCCTGAAATCATCTTTAAGGACCCTCCACCTACCTCTAATTTTGTCGTTTGTGGCAATGTGCAACATGACCGCTGGGTCCTCACCAGCCCCTCCCAGTAATCTGTCAACCCGATCAGCGATGTGCCGGACTCGAGTGCCAGGTAGGCAGCACACTGTTCAACGATCCCTGTCTTTGTGACAGATTGCCCTATCTGTTCCCCTAATAATTGAGTCCCCCACTACCAGCACCTGTCTGGCCTGCCCTTCTCTCCTGTTTTCCCCCTTACTGGAGCATGCACTCCTCTGGCTTTCAGAGGTCATGCCCTACAGCAGAGTGCTATCCCTGAACTGACATCTCCCCTCCTCACTTGTTTTCTACACGCTCCACTGCTCATCATTCGTTCTTCGTTCCTCCTCTATTTTAAATTTGGCACCTCATTTTCTACTGTGAAGAGCAGGGCGGGAACGTCATATCTGGCCCACTACATTGAGGGGCTGATCACATGGTACAGCTCTACTCCGGCGCATGCGCAGTGCGCATATTAAAGCTGAGCCAGTGACGTCATGAGCTCACAATGCACCAGGCCGGAAGTGGTTTATCACATCTTTGGGAAGCTGAGTTCAGTTTCCTTGGCCAGGCAGAATACTGCCACAAGTGTTCTCAATTGAGAAATCGCTTAAATAGGACCTGCTTGATAAAGTAAAGTAGACTCTCAAAGATTCTCAAAGCATAGATATCATGCCACAACACAAAGAAAATCAAGAAAAAATTTGAAATAAAGTAATTTATCAGTCTTAAAAACTTTATAAAGCCATTTCTAAAGCTTTCAGACTCCAGTGATCCACAATGAGAGCCATTATCCACAAATGGCAAAAACATGGAACAGTGGTGAATCTTCCCAGGAGTGGCCAACAAACTGACCCCAAGACCACAGCGAAGAGTCATCCAAGAGGTCAGAAAACACCACACAACAATATTCAAAGAACAGCAGGCCTCACTTGCCACAGTTAAGGTCAGTTTACATGACTCCACCATAAGAAAGAGGCTGAGCAAAAATGTCCCGTATGGCAGAGTTCCAAGATGACAACCACTGCTGAGCAAAAAGAACATATAGGCTAATGTCAGTTTTGCCAGAACACCTTGATGATCCCCAAGACTTTTGAGAGAATACTCTGTGGATTGATGAGACAAATGTTGAACTTTTTGGAAGCTGTATGTCCAATTTCATCTGGCGTAGAAGTAACACATCATTTTAGAAAAGAAACATCATACCAAGTGTGAGACAGAGGGGATAGCTCAGCTGGGATCTTTGCTTTGGTTCAAGCAGTGGCTGTGGACCCACAGTAGACAACAGAAGACTGGCAGGCTTCACACAGCAGGGTTTATTGTGCACACTTATCACTTCAGTGTTACAACAGAAAACATCAAAATAAACGTCTAAGGCCGTCTGGCCACTAACTAAACATTAGAATCCTATCTACAAGATGAACCTAAATAACAACCAAAGCACACGTCTCCTTACGTTATCAGCTCCTCAGTCCAGCAGATCAGCAGACAACTGAATCCTTCCAGCCCCTTGATTATAACAGCTGGTCCAGTCAGGAATCAAAGCCTGGACTGACTGTTTGGAGACTGCACACACCAGTCTCTCTCAGTATTCTCACAGAGGCAGAGTCTCCAGGCCAGCCTAGCATATCTGCTCCCTTTGCAGGCTTGTGGAAGACTGCCTCACACGCAGCACTGGGCAGGCTAACATCCCACCTGACAAACCCACAGCTGCAACACAGTGGCAATCAGCACCTCTCACTCATGCACACACTTAGCTGCATTAACCCTGTGTGTACTACTAGCTCCAGCAATCACCCAGATTGCTACAGGCCATGTGAGTCATACCAGCCACGTGCTATAGCGCTGGCATGCCTCACACAACATTAAAATATGGTGAGGGTCTGGAGTTGTTTTGCTGCTTCAGGGACTTGAAGACTTGCTGTTGTAAATGGAAACATGAATTCTGCTGTCTACCAAGAAATCCTGAAGGAGAATGTCCTGTCATCGGTTCATGACCTCAAGCTGAAGCGTACTTGGATTATGCAGCAGGACAATGATCCAAAACACACCAGGAAGTCCACCTCTGAATGGCTTAAGAAAAACAAAATTTAAGACTTTGGAGTCGTCTAATCAAAGTCCTGACCTTAATCCGACTGAGATGCTGCAGCATGACATTAAGGAGGAAGTTCATAAACGGAAATCCTCTAATGTGGATGAATTACAAAATTTTGCAAAGATGACTGGACCAAAATTCTCCAGAGGTTGTAAAAGATTAATTGGCAGTTGTCGTAAACGCTTGATTGCAGTTGTTGCTGTTGAAGGCGGCCCAACCAGTTATTAGGCTTAGTGGGCAATCACTTTTTCACACAGGGCCCTGTGGGTTTGGATTTCATTTTTCCTTAATAATAAAGACCTTCAATTATAAACTGCATTTTGTTTTATTTTTACTTGTAATATCTTTGTTTAATATTTTAATTTGTTTGGTATCTGAAACACTTAAATGTTTCAAAAATGTGAAAGAATAAGAAATAAGCAAGGTGGCAAAGACTTTTTCACACCACTGTATATACTTCAGTTAGTAACTTTATTAAAGACTCCCATCTCATAATACATTGAATCTCTTTTAGCTTTTAAAGTTGCAGTAAGTAGATCTTTGTGACATAACAACGATATCAGGGTTTACTGCTGTCCGGAAAAAAGAGGTGGATACAGAACTTCACATAAAAATGAATTGATTGAAACATGACAATATAAAAATTCATAATAAAAATCCAAAGTGGTGCCTCCAAATGGGACATAAAGAATATAATATGCCGTACATACATACATATATATACACAACTAGCTGTAGAGCCCGGCTTTGCCCGGGCAAAGTAACTACCGTATATACTCGAGTATAAGCCGACCCGAGTATAAGCCGAGGCCCCTAATTTTACCCTCCAAAACTAAGGAAACTTATTGACTTGAGTATAAGCCTAGGGGGGGAAATGAAGCAGACCCTCATCACGGTATACAGCCCCTCTCATCATGATAAATGGCCCCCCCATTACTGGTATATAATCCCCCATCACTGGTATATAGGACCTCCATCACTGCTATATAGGACCTATATCACTGGTATACAGTTCCCAGCCCATGAGAGGTTACAACCCCCATCAGTGGAATACCTCCCCCCATCAGTGCTGTATACAGGCCCCTCGTCAGTGGTATATACAGCCCCCCATGAGAGGTTACAGCCCCCATCAGTGGTATATACAGGCCCCCCATCAGTGGTATATACAGGCCCCCCAGTGGTATATACAGGCTCCCCCAGTGGTATATACAGGCCCCCTTCAGTGGTATATACAGGGCCCCTTCAGTGGTATATAAGGCCCCCCCAGTGGTATATACAGGCCCCCCCAGTGGTACATACAGGTCCCCCCAGTGGTATATATAGGCCCTCCCAGTGGTATATACAGGCCCCCCCAGTGATATATACAGGCCCCCCTTGCTGCCGCACACCTGTAAAAGAATAGCTCATTCATACTTATCCTCCGCACGTCCACTAGTCTTCTTCCTGCTTGTACCCGGCGTCATGTGACCGGCGCAGAAGCAATGATGTCATCGCTGCTGCGCCCGCCGGGTACAAGCAGGAAGAAGACCGGAGGATGCGCGGTGACAGCGAGGAGGATAAGTATGAATGAGTTATTCTTTTACAGGTGTGCGGGAGCAAGGGGGAGCCTGTATATACCACTGGGGGGAGCGCTGACAGTGCAATGTAATATGCACCGCTCCCCCTGCCGCTGATTGACAGGGGGATGCAGTGCATATTGCATTGCACTAATGAGCGGCCCCACGTGACCGACCGCTCCTATTACAGCCTCCCCCCGCCTGCTCCAGATCCCGGACACCTTCCCACCCCCCACACTGAGCTGTCACTGACTCGAGTATAAGCCAAGGGGGGCACTTTTCAGCGCAATTTTTGTGCTGAAAAACTAGGCTTATACTCGAGTATATACGGTAACTGTTCTTAGTTATAACAAAATAGAATTATTATTTTGCACATAAAAGTCACAACGTCAATGGACAGGAAATACAGCTAGTATATTGTCACCTCAGTTGACTCCGGGAGCATCATAGACTATGTTTTGACGGGAGATTTTAACCACACACTTTACAATCCTTCATCTAAAAGAGGGCCTATTCACTGATTGTATTTGTGAAGTTATAGATACTCTTTTGACAGTTAGCCTGCATATTTACGGTATCAGGTGACCTATAGCTTACTGTATATGAAAGAGAACAAAACAATGATATCACAATAGAACAGAACACAATAGAATATTCCAAGTCATCTTGCTGCATTTGTGTCTCCTGAGTTCCACTTGTGCATTTGCAATTGATTCATTCTATTAAACATCACTGTTTTGTTCTCTTCCACATAGGTAAGTTATAGGTCGCCTGATAAATATGCAGGCTGTCAAAAGAGTATCTATAACCTCACACATACAAACAGTGACTAGGCCTTTTTTGGTGACTGACTGAAAAGGGTTCAAATTTCCCCTCAAAACATACTGGCGGCTGTGTAAGGCCTCCTGTGCTATACTGGGAGCTGTGTTCAGCCTCCTGCGGTATACTGGGGGCTGTGTTCAGCCTCCTGCGGTTTACTGGGGGCTGTGAGCGTCCTCCTGTGGTATACAGGGGGCTGTGTGCGGCCTCCTGCGGCATACTGGGGGCTGTGTGCAGCCTCCTGCATTATACTGGGACTGTGTGCAGCCTCCTGCATTATACTGGGGCTGTGTGTGGCCTCCTATGCTATACTAAGGGCTCTGTTCAGGCTCCTGCGGTATACTGTGGGTTGTGTACATCCTCCTGTGGTATACTTGAGGCTGTGTGCAGCCTCCTGCAGTATACTAGGGACTGTGTGCGGCCTCCTGCTGTATACTTGGGATGGTGTGCGGCCATTTGCAGTATACTGCAGGCTGTGTGTGGCCTCCTGCGGTATACTGGGGACTGTATGCAGCCTCATGCAGTATAATGGGGACTGTGTGTAGCCTCCTGCTGTATACCGGGGACTGAGTGACGTCTCCTGCAGAGCAAAGCCATATGCATCTGGAGCATTATGAAAGGGGTGGAGCTATGTGGAGTGGGCAGAGCTATATAGAGTGGCCGGGGCTATGATACATACACACACACTCAAATTTATATATTAGACATTCTACATACTATAGTGACATCATAACAGGGTGGGGCAATGAAGGAGACAGTGCTGTGAAAGGGAGTGTGGCTATTTGAAGCAGAAGAGCTATGAGTAGGTGTGACTTTGTGGAGATGTGGCTGTGAAGTGGGCAGGGCTATGTGGAATGGGTGGAGCTCTGTAGGAGGCATGGCTTTGTGGGGATGTGCTGTGAAGTGGGCATGGTTATGTGAAGTGGATGTGGTCATGTGTTGTGGGCGGGGCTTGATACATACACTCATCTTTGTGGAGTGGGTGTGGCTATGTGGAGTGGGCAGGGCTTGATACAAAGACACCAACACCCACACTTGACTTTATATATTAGATGTATATGCATAATGTAATGTATAATATACTGTACATTTTACATATACAGGAAATCTGTTTAGAAAAGAATGAAAAACGGGCGCTCACCAGGAGAAGGTGGATGTCTTTTTTATTGTGATTCACTGATTACATGTAGTGCAGGGAGAGGGGAAGAAGCGGACGACGGCAAACTGTTTCAAGCTGATCTGACAGCTATTTCAAGCTGATCTGACAGCTGTTTAAATTTCCCGTGCTGACACCGAACATGGAGATGTCGGCACGGGAGATTTAAACAGCTGTCAGATCAGCTGTTTCTTCAAATCTCCCACTCTGACATCGTCAGGAGATCAGCAGCAGCTGTCGGGAAAATCTCCGTCGCTGATCTCCTCCCGGACGATGAGACAGCTGATTGGCTGGCCGGGCACCATACTGTGAGAACGCATGTGGAGAATCTCAGCTGCGTTCATATCAGTATGGCAGCGTTTGCACTGCGTTTGCATCTGCATGCCCTCCGCATGCAGAGAAAAATGCTAGTGTGAAACCAGCCTTACTAATGACTCGCCCAGGGTATGGGGATTCGGGTATCTGGGCCCTCTGCTTCAGTAGGGATGTCACTATTGGCCTGCCCAGACCCATGGCCCTGGGGTCTTACTTAAAAAATGGGGTAGTTGGTGTTTGAAGATAAAAGTTTATAGAGATTGTCGTGACGCCACCTGTAGTATCTGGTGACTGCACCAGCGCTGCGAAGGGCATTCGGGATTGATGGATGAGCGGCTAGGTGGTGAAGCTCCCGACAGGCGGAGCTGGATCCCTGGGGTGTTTGGTTATGGAGATGAGGGATGGAGCAGGGATTTGGCCGGGCTGCTGGATAACGGGACAGTCTCTGTGGATGGCAGGGTTGCGTGTAAGGAACTGACACACACACCGCTGGTTGTCCTTTACCTTTTACTGGTGTTGTAGCAGGTAAACTTCCAGAGCACTGCCAGGTGTTCAGGATGCACTTCTGGATCTCCACAGCGAGGCCTGCTTGTCTCTTTCCCTGTGCTGTCTTCGGGTAACCCTCGATGGACTACTGCTACTTCTTCCTTTGCGGTGCCTTGCTCCCTGTGTGTGACTGCGCAGATGCCTGGGTGACTGAAGTCTCCACGGTATACCGGTATTCTCTACTGGGCCAGGTGCTCTCCAGTAGTAGACTCGGTGTCCGGTGTGTGATTTGGGTGAAACTAACACTGGCTCCTCGGTTCCCACTTTGTTCTTTCTGTTCTCCTCGCCTTCCGACCCCAGTACGTCTCTTCACAGTTCTTGTAGCGCCTGCACACTCCAACTAACTCTACCCCCAGCACCAGTATTTATAGGGATCTTGCCTAAAGGCAGCAAGTTGAGCTTCCTCTACTGTGCTGGGGTGGAAGGTGTTGTCTGTGTTTGTGTACCCACTGTGGAAACCTATCCATGCTGTAGGTGAGTCTGTGGTTACCTGTGTTATCAGGGCACCACATTCTCCCCTAGGTAAGGTCAGTACTCCTGGACTGAAACATTTTAAATTAACATTCATATAACAACAACAGGTGACTGGTATGACTGGTACGATGATTGCTCCTTCATGTTGGGGAGCAATCTTCTGGAAAGTCTCCAAGTATAGTGGATATGACTTTTTTTTTTGTTTTATTACATGGATTTGGGGATTCAAGTAACTCTGTTTCTTCCCTTGGAGAATCTTGAGTTTTCCATTCTTCTGGGCATTTCTTTAAATGATCCCGGCATACCGTTTGGGTCGTTTTTCCTCCGTTTTTGCTGATGAGGCAAACCTTGGGTGTTGTCAAAGTTAGACTTTAAAGCAGTGTAGGGTTCTCTTTCCCATTGATCATTAAGTTTATGTCTTCTTCTTTTCCTTTTTAACACTATACTTCCGGTAGTATTGGTTCTGCTGATGCACTCTTGTTGAAGTCTCTTTCTTGTCTTTTCCTGAACTTTTCCAAATTTTCTTCAACCCAGGCTTGGACTTGGCTATACTGGTCTAGATGGTTGGTGTTCCGGTTAGAATTGGAAGTCTCTGCTTTGGGCTCGACAATTCCGAGTTCCAGATCTACAGGTAGTCTTCCTGTACAGGCTCTCATAAGATAGGCGGGTGTACAGTTCGAGGAGCTCACCAGAATGTGATTATACATATCTACCAGTTCAGGAAGTTTTTCTGGCCATAGATTTTTCTCTTCAAGAGGCAGTATCTTGAGCATGTCAATCACAATGTTGTTCATCTTTTCACATAACCTATTGGATTGGGGATGATATGACGTTGTTCTGATTTTCTTACAACCATAAAGATGACAAAACTCTTGGGAGATCTCGGCTTCAAACGCTGAACCACTATCAGTTAGAACTTGTTCTGGATAGCCTAGTGGTCTACAGAAGACATTCTGGAAAGTTCTGGCGGCTGTTGCAGCTGTAAGGTCTTTCACGGGTGCAACCATCAGGAACCTGGAGTAGTGATCCACTATTGTCAGAGCGTAAGTGTAGCCTGTCCTGCTTGGAGTTAGTTTCTCATGGTCCAAGGCTACAATTTGGAGTGGTTGAGTTGTTACGATGGGTTGGAGTAGTGCTTGTTGACTCTGGTCTTTTCTGCGTAGGTTACAGGGTCCACAGTCTTTACACCATCTTTCTGTTGATCCTCGCATGCCAACCCAGTAGAATCTGTCTTTGAGCAGCATTTCCAACTTCTTCCACCCATAGTGTCCAGTTTGGTTGTGGTAGGCATTCAGTACCATTTGGACTTCTGTTCGGGGTACTATGAACTGCCAGACCATTTTGTGAGTTCTTGGATTGATATACCTTCTGCAGAGCTTCTCCTGGTAAATGAACAGTTTACTTCTTTCATTCCACAGGTGTTTAGCTTCTGATGGAGGATTTGAAGGTAGTTTTGCGGACTCCTGAGTTATCAGTCCTTTTACTAAACTGATAGCTGGGTCACTGTCTTGAGAGTCCTTCCAACCGAAGTGTGGTAACGGGTTCGCTATTCTCTCAGGAAGTTCTGTACGGACTTGTTGACACTGGTATACTCTCAACTGATGGAAGGCGGGTAGCTCTATCTCTTCAAGCTCATCCTCGTCTACTCCCATATCTGCTAGGTGAGGCATCCTGGATAAGGCATCTGCATTGCCGTTGTTATGCCCAGCCCAGTACTTGATGATGAACTGGTAATTGGATAATCTTGCCATCCATCTCTGTTCCAGGGCTCCCAATTTTGCAGTTTCCAGGTGGTAAAGGGATTATTATCCGTAAAGGGCAGTGAACTTGTTCGATGCCAAGTAATGCTTAAATCTTTCTGTGACGGCCCAAACCAAAGCCAGGAACTCCAACTTAAACGAGCTGTAGTTTTGAGGGTTCCTTTCCATAGAGCAATGCTTCCTGCTAGAATAGGCAATCACTCTTTCCTTGCCGTCTTGCTTCTGGGAGAGTACAGCTCCTAACCCCACGTTACTGACATCAGTGTAGAACAGGAATGGTAGGTTGTAGTCGGGGTAAGCCAGGATCTCTTCACCTGTTAGGGCCTCTTTCATCTGTTGGAATGATTCTTCTTGTTTCTTGCCCCACTCCAAGGGAGGATCTCTGGCCTTGCCTTTCTAGGGTTGGCCTACTAGGAGGTTTTGCAGGGGAGCAGCCTTCTTTGTGTACTCCTTGATGAATCTCCTGTAGTATATCACCAATCCCAGGAACTGACGTACTTCCTTGAGGGTCTTAGGTTTTGGCTATTCCTTGATGACAGTGACCTTGTCTGGGTCTGGGGCCACTCCTTCGGAACTGACGATGTGTCCCAGGTACTAGACTTTCGGCTTTAACAGGTGGCATTTGAATGGTTTTAGCTTCATCCCGTATTTGGACAAGACTTCAAATACCTCTGCGAGATGGATTAGGTGATCTTCATAGGATTTTGAATACACGATAACGTTATCTAGGTAAAGCAGTACCATTTCAAAGTTCTTATGCCCCAGATAACACACCATCAGCCTCTGGAATGTTCGGGGTGCATTACATAGTCGCTGTTGAATTCACATAGACCCATGGGTGTGGTGAATGCCGTCTTCTCACGGTCTTCTTCTGCAATGGAGATGTGCCAATACCCGCTAGTGAGATCTAGGGTTGAAAAGTAATTAGCAGACTTCAATGCAGCTAGTGATTCCTCAATGCGAGGTAACGGGTAAGCATCTTTGTGTGTTATGCGATTTATTTGCCTGTAATCTACACACATTCTCATACTGCCATCTTTCTTTCTGACTAGGACTAGTGGAGCTGCCCAGGGCTACAACTGTCTCTTATGACCCCTGCGTCCTTCATGTCCTGTAACATCTCCTTGGCTTTTTGATAGTGTGCGGGTGGAATAGGCCTGTATTGCTCTTTGATTGGTGGATGTGTACCTGTGGGGATGTGATGTTATACCCCTTTGATCCTACCAAAATAAAGTGGATGCTTACTAAATACATGCTCAAATTTTGGACTACCCGGTAAACACCTTGCTTTTTATACATGGGAGTGGAATCAGTTCCTACATGGAGCTGTTGACACCAGTACTCTAGCTGCCCCTTAGCGTTGTTATCCTCAGCCTCTTTGGGTAGAGGTAAGGGTCCCACTGCGTGTATCTCATTGTTATTTACAGTGTACAGCTTACCAACGGTGGAATACCTGGGTGGTTTGACCTCATTACTGCCACAATTTAAGATGCGAACTGGTACTCTTCCCTTGTGTACATCAACTACCCCTTTGGCTGCCAAGAGTGTAGGCCTGTGTTCTGAGCTGATGGGCTCCACTACCGCCTGATAGTCCTGCCCTCTCAGACCTATGGCTATTCGACACCAAATCATCATTTGACTCATTGGAGGTATTACAATAGGAAGCAGGTCTGTTACCCGTACAGTACCAATTTCACCACCTGTACATTTTACCTGTTGCTGGTGCAGGAGGGCTCTTATCACTCTCTGAAGAACCTTCTTTTGCCCAGGTTTGGCAGTGTCTGCAATCTGTTGAAGCAAAAACAACACTATCTCCATGCAATTGCTAACAACATTTGTACAGAGAATAATGTAAGGATCCCGGTTATTGGGATTTTCTTCCACCACAATAACCACTTGGTCTTGTAACTCCACCCTCCCCACTTTTATGGGTACTTCTCTAACCCCCACTATAGTAAGTGGTTCACCATTAGAAGCATAAATGTTTAGGTTCATATCGGGTGGTTTAAGTTCATTACATGACCAAAATTGTTTATAAAGGATATCAGGGATCGTGGTCACTTGTGATCCGGTGTCCAATAAAGCAGGTGTCGAGATGCCATCTAGTATGATAGACAGAAATGGTCGCTGTCCGATGTAGGTATCATACCAGTTGGCTGGGTCCTGTTGAGTTACTCCTGGGGTTCAGCCCCGACCCCCAGGGTCTGCTCGTTTAAATGAGAGTATCTTGCGATACGGCCGGTCTTGCTGCAGCGTCGGCAGATGGGTTCTCTGGTGGAGCTGTAACTGTCGGTGGTCCACCCCCTGGGCGACGTGGTCTTCCTCCCTTTCATTCACGGGACGTCCTCTGGGCTGTCGGCAAGTTGGATTAGAGGCTAGGGTTTAGGCAGTGGCTTTGGCCCCTACTGCAGCTGTAGGGCTTCCATGACAGCGGCTAGGTTTTTACTCAGCTGGCGCACCTCGGAATAGAAAGAGTCAATTCTATCCGAGTTAGTAGACTGAACACGGCTTTCAACTGCAGGCACGGGTACTGGTGTTGTTGTAGCCAGAGCCTTGCCACTGCACCACCGCAGGATGGCAGCTTCAGGAGTCTCTACCGGCTGTAGCCCTTTTATGGCCATGTCTTTTAAAGTGTTAAAGTTGGAATCCGTTAAATTGAACTATCTTCCCCTACTATCTGGCATAGAGAAGGCTTTCTCTTCGTATTGTCAATTGAGGCTGTCCTGGTTCGGGAGAATGAACGTTATTAAAATGGATGTTCTACCCCGATACCTGTATATCTTTCAAACATTGCCTATCCCCCCGGACAGAATGTTTTTTGCTAAATTACAATCCCTCATTATTAAATTTACCTGGAACGGGAAGAAATCTAGGTTGGGGATTAATATACTTTCCTTACCTAGATCTAGAGGAGGGGTCGGGTTGCCTAATATTCAGAGATACTTTTTAGCCTCTTCTCTTGCCAGAGCCATAGACTGGCACTATTGTGCATCCAACAAGAAATGGGTGGAGGTGGAGCAGGATGGTCTGGAGATCCCGCTAAGACATCTACTCTGGATTCCCCCCAAGGATATAAAAGGACTATCCCCCCTTTCTGACATGACCAAGACCACTATGCAAGTGTGGCATTTGGTGACCAAAACACTGTCTACAGACGGCAAACTTAGTCTTCTTGCCCCCCTCTCTTCCAGTCCGGCTTTTCCGCCTGGGTTCGGAAGGCAAAGATTTCTGTGCTGGCAGAGTGTGAACGACACCCGAATGGGACAGACCCTTTCCAATGGGGATTTTCCCTCAATGAGGGAGATCCAATCTATTGAGTCTACTAGACCTCTTAGATGGTTTGAATTCCTCCAATACAAATCATTCCTATTCCCGTCCAAACATGAGCGCAGGGTGAGATTGACACCAAATACACTGGAAAGATTGTTCCAACAGGACTCCCCCCCGAAGCGCAAAATTTCGGCCTTATATAAGGCCTTGGGTTCCCTGCGCAACCAGGACTCCTTACACTTCCAGCGGTCCTGGAAGAAGGAATTAAACAGGAACATCGCTGCCAACGAGTGGCAGAAATGCTTTTTATTTACACACAAATTAGCCAGTGCCTGTATCGCACAAGAGAGGAGCTACAAACTGCTCACCAGATGGTACTTATGCCCTGTGGATTTACACCGTGTGTTCCCTGAAATTTCAGACAGTTGTTTGCGTTGTGGGAAAGCACCAGGGACGATGCTCCACATTTGGTGGAGTTGTGATGAGATCCAGCGATTCTGGTCTGAGGTGTTCGGCATTTACACACGAATAACTGGTAAACAGGTTAAATGTTGCCCTGAAGTAGCTCTATCATCCATCCTCCCAGGCCCCATTGGGCTTAACAAGAAGTATATACTTTGCTTCTGTTTCAGCCGCTCGTACACTAATTCCAAGATTCTGGAAAACACCTCAGGTACCTTCCTTACTTGACTGGTTCAAGGAGATGATGGACCTATTTAGAATGGAGGAATTGGCGGCTGATGTTTCAGGTTTTCGTGACAAATTCTCAGTGACCTGGACTGAATGGATTCTTTACCAAGACTCAATTGATTTTGGGAGAACTCCCCCTGAGGTTGACTAGACGGTATGATAAATGGTCGGCACGGGCTCGAGGTCCCCCTTAACCCTTATTTCCCACCCCTCTTTAGACCCATTCCCCTTATATCCTGACCCCGATTATTTTAACCCAGTTTATATTTTCCTTTCTAATATCTCTATCCTTTTTTCTTCTCTTAAAATTTTTTTTACCTACTCTAGGTTATTTAATAGCCTTAGTTTTGAGGATTATCTTTTGGTTTAACCTTTTATGAAGCTCTAAAAATATTGATAAGAGCATCATACCTGTTCACACATATAAAAAGCAAGAGAACGAAGTAACAGTGTTGCAGTCAAGTGACGTTTTATTTATTTGATCACTCCAAGTGAATCCAAAGAGTTTTTTGAAAATTTAACAAAATCAAGTTAAAGTTTCGGTTCCACTTGAACCTTTGTCAAAACTTATCTGTAACAGACAGAAAAACGCAGTATCAGACAAAACATATCTGAGGAGTTGACAAAACAAATATTAGTCATATTGATCGAGTATAAACACATCAGCAGTGAGTGAATCACACTGTCTCACCAAAAGACTTTATATATGCACAAAATAAAGAAGTTACCTCTGGTCTGAATATAGCAAGGAACAAAAATTGATTCACTTGTGGCTAAGGCCACCATATGCAGAATCTATGATCTACTATATAATTGCCGTAGGCACTTCCGTGTCGGACCCCGAAAAAGACCTTGGCTTTGTCACTCTGTGACGTCACCACGTGCGACCCCTCGCCGTTGTCACCACACACCCCCAACCCCTGTCACCACACACCCCCCATATGTCCTCACCCCCCCCATATGTCCGCACACCCCCGCTCCGATCCCGCTCCGGAGCCGCTGCTGTCAGCACATGCTGACACAGTGCTCCGGAGCCTGCCCCTACCCCCTAAGCCCGCCTCCTAACCCCGCCGCCGCTATCCCGTAAACCCCGCAGCCCCTAAGCCCCTACCCCCGCCGCCCCTACCCCCTAAGCCCGCCTCCTACCCCCGCCGCCCCTGCCCTACACCACCCAAGTTAAACCCCGCCGCCCCACCCCTACCCGACCCCTATGTAAACCCCGCCGCCCCTACCCCCTGTAAACCCCGCAGCCCCTAAGCCCCTACCCCCCGCCGCCCCTACCCCCTAAGCCCCCTCTAAGGAGCGGAGGCTGCAGGCCCCCCCAGGGACCATGGCCCTGCAGCCTCCGCTCCAGCCCGCGGGGATCAGGGACCGGAGGCGGAGAAGCCACCTCCGATCCCCGCATGTCCGCACACTACGCCCATATGTCAGCACCCCCCCGCCATATTTCCGCACAGCCCCCCCCACAATGTCCGCACAGCCCCCCCCACAATGTCCGCACAGCCCCCCCCCACAATGTCCAAACAGCCCCCCCCTACAATGTCCAAAAAGCCCCCCCCCCACAATGTCCAAACAGCCCCCCCTACAATGTCCACACAGCCCCCCCCACAATGTCCACACAGCCCCCCCCACAATGTCCGCACAGCCCCCCCCACAATGTCCCACAGCCCCCCACAATGTCACACAGCCCCCCCCACAATGTCCAAACAGCCCCCCCCACAATGTCCGCACAGCCCCCCCCACAATGTCCAAAAGCCCCCCCCCACAATGTCCAAACAGCCCCCCCCCTACAATGTCCACACAGCCCCCCCCACAATGTCCACACAGCCCCCCCCCACAATGTCCCACAGCCCCCCCCACAATGTCCAAACAGCCCCCCCCTACAATGTCCAAAAAGCCCCCCCCACAATGTCCACACAGCCCCCCTCCTACAATGTCCACACAGCCCCCCCCACAATGTCCACACAGCCCCCCCCCACAATGTCCACACAGCCCCCCCCACAATGTCCACACAGCCCCCCCTACAATGTCCAAACAGCCCCTCCCAACAATGTCCACACAGCCCCCCCCCTCCCACAATGTCCACACACAGCCCCCCCCCCACAATGTCAACACAGCCCCCCCCACAATGTCAACAGAGCCCCCCCCACAATGTCCGCACACAGCCCCCCCCCACAATGTCCAAACAGCCCCCCCCTACAATGTCCAAACAGCCCCCCCACAGTGTCCAAACAGCCCCCCCTCCTACAATGTCCACACAGCCCCCCCACAATGTCCACACAGCCCCCCCCCCACAATGTCCACACAGCCCCCCCTACAATGTCCAAACAGCCCCTCCCAACAATGTCCATACAGCCCCCCCCCTCCCCACAATGTCCACACAACCCTCCCCCCACAATGTCAACACAGCCCCCCCACAATGTCAACACAGCCCCCCCCCACAATGTCCAAACAGCCCCCCCCTACAATGTCAACACAGCCCCCCCCACAATGTCCAAACAGCCCCCCCTACAATGTCCAAACAGCCCCCCCCCCACAATGTCCAAACAGCCCCCCCTACAATGTCCACACAGCCCCCCCCCTGCCCACAATGTCCACACAGCCCCCCCCCACAATGTCAACACAGCCCCCCCCACAATGTCCAAACAGCCCCCCCCACAATGTCCAAACAGCCCCCCCCTACAATGTCAACACAGCCCCCCCCACAATGTCCAAACAGCCCACCCCCCACAATGTCCAAACAGCCCCCCCCCCACAATGTCCAAACATCCCCCCCTACAATGTCCAAACAGCCCCCCCCACAATGTCCAAACACCCCCCCCCACAATGTCCACACAGCCCCCCCCCCACAATGTCCAAACAGCCCCCCCACAATGTCCACACAGCCCCCCACAATGTCACCCCCCCCACAATGTCCACACAGCCCCCCCCACAATGTCCCCACAGCCCCCCCCACAATGTACACACACAGCCCCCCCCCACAATGTCCAAACAGCCCCCCCCCACAATGTCCAACACCCCCCCCCCCCACAATGTCCAAACACCCCCCCACAATGTCCAAACAGCCCCCCCACCAATGTCCAAACAGCCCCCCCCCACAATGTCCAACAGCCCCCCCCCACAATGTCCCACACAGCCCCCCCCCACAATGTCCACAGCCCCCCCCACAATGTCCAAACACCCCCCCCCACAATGTCCAAACAGCCCCCCCCCACAATGTCCAAACCCCCCCCACAATGCCCACACCCCCCCCCCCACAAGTCCCACAGCCCCCCCCACAAGTCCAACACACCCCCCCCATCCACCCCCCCCACAATTCCAAACAGCCCCCCCCACAATGTCCACACAGCCCCCCCCACAATGTCCAACAGCCCCCCCACAATGTCCAACAGCCCCCCCCACAATGTCCAAACATCGCCCCACCCCACGTCCACCCCCCCCCACAATGTCCCACGCCCCCCCTCAATGTCCACAGCCCCCCCCACAATGCCAGCACAGCTCCCCCCCATGTCCACACACACCCCCCCCACAATGTCCAAACAGCCCCCCCCTACAATGTCAACACAGCCCCCCCCACAATGTCCCAACAGCCCCCCCCACAATGTCCAACACCCCCCCCACAATGTCCAAACAGCCCCCCCCACAATTCCAAACAGCCCCCCCCCTACAATGTCCACACACCCCCCCCCACAATGTCCACACCCCCCCCCACAATGTCCACACAGCCCCCCCCCCACAATGTCCACACAGCCCCCCCCCCACAATGTCCACACAGCCCCCCCCCCACAAAGCCAAACACCCCCCCCCACAATGTCCAACAGCCCCCCCCCCACAAGTCCACCAACAAGCCCCCCACAATGTCCACACAGCCCCCCCTACAATGTCCAAACACCCCCCCAACAATGTCCACACACGCCCCCTCCCCCCCCACAATGTCCACACAGCCCCCCCCCACAATGTCAACACAGCCCCCCCCACAATCCAAACAGCCCCCCCCACAATGTCCAAACAGCCCCCCCCCACAATGTCCAACACAGCCCCCCCACAATGTCCAAACAGCCCCACCCCCCCCACAATGTCCAAACAGCCCCCCCCACAATGTCAACACAGCCCCCCCCCCCCCAATGTCCAACAGCCCCCCCACAATGCCAACAGCCCCCCCACAATGTCCAACAGCCCCCCCCCACAATGTCCAAACAGCCCCCCCCCCACAATGTCCAAACAGCCCCCCCCACAATGTCCACACAGCCCCCCCCCCCACAATGTCCAACAAGCCCCCCCCACAATGTCCAACAGCCCCCCCCCACAATGTCCACACAGCCCCCCCCCACAATGTCCACACAGCCCCCCCCACAATGTCCAACAGCCCCCCCCCACAATGTCAACACAGCCCCCCCCACAATGTCCACACACACAGCCCCCCCCACAATGTCCAAAAGCCCCCCACCACAATGTCCAAACAGCCCCCCCAAAAATGTCCAAACAGCCCCCCCCACAATGTCCACACAGCCCCCCCCACAATGTCCAACAGCCCCCCCCACAATGTCCAAACAGCCCCCCCCCACAATGTCCAAACAGCCCCCCCCACAATGTCCAAACAGCCCCCCCCCTACAATGTCCACACAGCCCCCCCCCACAATGTCCACACAGCCCCTCCCCACAATGTCCACACAGCCCCCCCCACAATGTCAACACAGCCCCCCCCACAATGTCCAAACAGCCCCCCCCTACAATGTCCAAACAGCCCCCCCACAATGTCCAAACAGCCCTCCCCTACAATGTCCACACAGCCCCCCCCACAATATCCACACAGCCCCCCCACCACAATGTCCACACAGCCCCCCCCACTATGTCCAAACAGCCCCCCCCCCCCCACAATTTCCAAACAGCCCCCCCCCACAATGTCCGCACACCCCCCCCCCCCCACAATGTCCAAACAGCCCCCCCCCCCCCCACAATTTCCAAACAGCCCCCCCCACAATGTCCGCACAGCCCCCCCCCACAATGTCCGCACAGCCCCCCCACAATGTCCGCACAGCCCTGACGCCGTCGATCACTTACCTGTCTTCATGACATCTGATTCGTCAGGTCCAGTCTTCCATCCGGCCCAGGCGTCCTCTTCCTTCAGCCCGGGCCACGAGTCTTCCATCCGGCCCAGGCGTCCTCTTCCTTCAGCCCGGGCCACGAGTCTTCCATCCGGCCCAGGCATCCTCTTCCTCCGGCCTCGGGGGTCTTCTTTCTTCCTTCAGCGATCTCCAGGTCCTGGATGTTTTCTCTTCGTTCCGCACCGCTGACTGACGATTAAAGGTGGCCGCCGCGAGTTTCTGGAAGCCCCGCCCACGGATCCAAAATGCACCAATCACATTCACATACACACTAACCAATCACATTCAAGGCTCATTCATACATTTTTATCAATGGGAAAAATCAATTCTACTATTTCACTATGGCCAATCACATTCCAGCTTCATTCAGACATCTTTCTCAATGCTAAAAATTCTCTCACTTACTATCACATTAATATACAATCATACACATCACAATAATTACACTATAAAATAAAAATGCTAATAATAATGATATTAATGCTATTAATACTGCTATTAATGCTACTAATAATGCTATTCATGATATTAATAATGTTATTAATGCTATTAATAATGCTATTAATAATGCTATTAATGCTAATAATAATGCTATTAATGCTAATAATACTGCTAATAATGCTATTAATACTGCTATTAATGCTACCAATAATGCTATTAATGCTATTAATAATGTTATTAATGCTATTATTAATGCTATTAATGCTAATAATAATGCTGTTAATGCTAATAATAATGCTAATAATGCTATTAATACTGCTATTAATGCTACTACTAATGCTATTAATCATGTTATTAATGCTATTATTAATGCTATTAATGCTAATAATGCTATTAATGCTAATAATTATGCTATTAATGCTAATAATGCTAATAATAATGCTATTTGTGCTATTATTAATGCTATTAAGGCTAATAATCATGCTATTTATGCTATTCAAAATGCTATTAATGCTAATAATATTGCTATTAATGCTCTTTATGCTAATACTAATGCTATTAATGCAATTATGTATGCTATTAATTCTATTATTTATGCTATTAATGCTATTAATAATGCTATTAATGCTAATATTAATGCTATTAAGGCTAATAATCATGGTATTAATGCTATTCTTAATGCTATTAATGCTAATAATATTGCTATTAATTTTATTAATGCTATTATTTATGCTATTAATGCTATTATTTATGCTATTAATGCTATTAATAATGCTATTCTTGCAATTAATAATGCTATTAATAATGCTATTAATGCTATTAATTATGCTATTAATGCTATTAATGCTAATATTAATGCTATTAATGGTAATATTAATGATATTAATGTTATTACTGCTAATAATAATTCTATAAATGCTACTAATTATGCTATTAATGCTAATATTAATGCTAATAATTCTAATAATAATGCTATTAATGATATTATTAATACTATTAAGGCTAATAATCATGCTATTAAGGCTATTAATAATGCTATTAATGCTATTATTAATGCTAATACTGCTATTAATAATGCTATTAGTGCTAATAATAATGCTATTAATGCTAATAATCATGCTATTAATGGTAATATTAATGCTAATAATGCTAATAATAATGCTAATAATGCTATTATTAATGCTATTAAGGCTAATAATCATGCTGTTCATGCTATTAATAATGCTATTAATGTTATTAATGCTAATATTAATGCTATTAATTCTATTATTAATGCTATTAATGCTATTAATAATGCTATTAATGCTAATAATAATGCTATTACTGCTAATAATAATGCTATTAATGCTAATAATTATGCTATTAATGCTAATAATGCTAATAATAATCCTATTAATGCTATTATTAATGCTATTAAGGCTAATAATCATGCTATTTATGCTATTCAAAATGCTATTAATGCTAATAATATTGCTATTAATGCTCTTTATGCTAATACTAATGCTATTAATGCAATTATTTATGCTATTAATTCTATTATTTATGCTATTAATGCTATTAATAATGCTATTAATGCTAATATTAATGCTATTAAGGCTAATAATCATGCTATTAATGCTATTCTTAATGCTATTAATGCTAATAATATTGCTATTAATTTTATTAATGCTATTATTTATGCTATTAATGCTATTAATAATGCTATTCTTGCAATTAATAATGCTATTAATGCTATTAATAATGCTATTAATGCTATTAATTATGCTATTAATGCTAATATTAATGCTATTAATGGTGATATTAATGCTATTAATGCTATTACTGCTAATAATAATTCTATAAATGCTACTAATTATGCTATTAATGCTAATATTAATGCTAATAATGCTAATAATAATGCTATTAATGATATTATTAATACTATTAAGGCTAATAATCATGCTATTAAGGCTATTAATAATGCTATTAATGCTATTATTAATGCTAATACTGCTATTAATAATGCTATTAGTGCTAATAATAATGCTATTAATGCTAATAATTATGCTATTATTCTTTGTGTGGGTGGGTAGCGAGTTGGAACTGCTTGAATTTCATGGCAGTCTTAACCGCTTCACACCCAATTTGACCTTTACATTGGGACATGACTTGTCACGTATTAATTTTTTGGATACCATGGTTATCCTGGATGAAGGTGGATTAATTTCTACTGATCTTTTTGTGAAGCCTACGGACAGAAACAGCCTCCTGCACTATACCAGCAGTCATCCGAGACATATTAAAAAGGCATTGCCGCATTCCCGACATATACGGGTTTCTCGCATTGTGTCAGACCCCTCTATTCGTTCTCTGCGACATCTTGAGATGATGAATAAATTTATCGAACGGGGTTACCCTAAACATGAATGCACTTTCAACCCAACCTGTACAGCCCGGGACAGACCAGATAGACAATTGGCCTGTGTTCTGACTTTCCACCCTTTTAATAATTTAATACGGACTTCTATTAAAAAATATTGGCCATTATTGAAAGCCTCATATCCCACCATACAGGAATTCAATGTTGAACCATTATTTTGCCACAAGAGATCAAAGAATTTGAGGGAGGAATTAATCAGAGCAGACATAGGTTCGAATATTGCAATACCTAGACAAAGATTTCTAGCCACACAACGGGTAGGAACATATCCGTGTCTGGGGTGCCTTCAGTGCTCTCATATTACCAAGGGCAACACATTCACACATCCACGGTCTGGCAAACTTTTTCCCATTAAGGGGTTTTACACATGTGACACATCCCATGTCATTTATTTGCTGAAATGTCCATGCGGTCTCAGGTACGTGGGAGAGACTTCCCAACGTATCCGAGACCGTATCTCACAACACAAGTCTACAATTAGATGCAAATATAATCTCCTCCCTGTTCCAGCACATTTCAATAAATGTAAACATAGAGTTTCTCAATTGAGATTCCAAGTTATTGAGGATGTTTGCGTAAGCCGCCGAGGCGGCAACCGCATTTTGCAATTGAAAAAGAGAGAATCCTATTGGATCCATATACTCCAAACCTTAGAACCGTGGGGTATGAACAGGGAGTATGAAATTTATGGTAAATGAATTGCTGATATCGTGTAGTGCTCTGTCCTGACGCTCACAATTACATTACCTGAGTTAGAGATGAGTAATGGTGTCACGCAGGGCCGGCCCTACCGCTGTGCAAGTTGTGCGGTCGCACAGGGAGCCGCCTGCCATGCTTCAAAGGGGGCGCCACTGCGCCAGAGAGACGGATATTTATGGTCTCTCTGCGGCTCCGCCGATTAAAGGGTTAATACTATTATTTCCTGCAGTGCCCCCGCCCTCCTGTAAGTGCCCGTCCCGCCCCCCCGCCGTCCGCACGTTTTTGTTACCTGTCCCGTCCTCCTTGTTGCTTTTCCCGCCCTCCCTGAAGTGCCTGTCCCGCCCTCCTCCTGTTGCCGGCGCCATGGCAACACAAGCAGTTTGATTGGAGCAGAGAGAGCAAGTTAAGTTACACCTGCTGCCCCTGCTCCAATCATTGTACAGCGGTCTAATCACCCTGGTTCCCGCCTTGTATTGCAGCTGTGAGGAGTCACTGAAGTGACTATTTTCTGTCACACACGGCAAGACCTCGATACCAGTAAGATGATTGGCCCTCTCTCTCTGTGACCACAGTCAGTGAACAGGTGTAGTTTCTAACACCTAATCCTACCCTAATCCTAATCCCTGACCCTAACACATAATCCCTGACCCTAACACCTAATCCTACCCCTGACCTTAACACATAATCCCTGACCCTAACACTTTATCCTAATCCCTGACCCTAACACCTAATCCTAACCCTTGACCCTAAAATGTAACCCTAATCACTGACCCTAACATCTAATCCTAACCACTGACCCTAACAACTAACCCCTGACCCTAATCCTAATCCCTGACCCTAACACATAATCCCTGACCCTAACACTTTATCCTAATCCCTGACCCTAACACCTAATCCTAACCCTTGACCCTAAAATGTAACCCTAATCACTGACCCTAACATCTAATCCTAACCACTGACCCTAACAACTAACCCCTGACCCTAATCCTAATCCCTGACCCTAACACATAATCCCTGACCCTAACACCTAATCCTACCCCTGACTTTAACACATAATCCCTGACCCTAACACTTTATCCTAATCCCTGACCCTAACACCTAATCCTAACCCTTGACCCTAAAATGTAACCCTAATCACTGACCCTAACATCTAATCCTAACCACTGACCCTAACAACTAACCCCTAATCCTAATCCCTGACCCTAACACCTAATCCTAACCCCCTGACCCTAACACCTAATCCCTAACAACTAATCCTAACCCTAAACCATGACCCTAACACCTAATCCTACCCCTGAGCCTAACACATAATCCTATCCCCTGACCCTAATCCTAATCCCTGACCCAAACACCTAATCCTATCCCCTGACCCTAATCCCTGACCCTAACATCTAATCCTATCCCCTGACCCTAATCCCTGACCCTAATATCTAATCCTATCCCCTGACCCTAATCCCTGACCCTAACATCTAATCCTATCCCCTGACCCTAATCCCTGACCCTAATATCTAATCCTATCCCCTGACCCTAATCCCTGACCCTAATATCTAATCCTAACCACAGAAGCCTAACTAACCCTAACCCCTGACCCTAACACCTAATCCTATCCCCTGACCCTAATCCTTGACCCTAACACCTAATCCTAACCCCTGACCCTAACACCTAATCATAACCCCTGACCTTAAAACCTAATCCTAACCCTGACCCCTAAGTATGAATTACGTAGTGTTTTGGATGTAGCAAAAATATGCTACATCCAAAACGCTGCTAACACTGATTGTGGGTACAGGCCCTAACGGTTCATGCCCACAATTAGGATTAGTAGCATTTTGGATATCCAAAATATGCTGTATTGTACAGTAGCAGCACAGTGGATGGATTAATTAATACCGTTTCCACTGTGATTCTTCATTACGCATCATATTCTGACCTGTGGTATGGTTTTCAGAGCTGCAGCATGTTAATCTATTCCTGCAGAGATGCTAGTCCTCTGAGTGGGAGAACGTAGCGTCCGTGTCATGATCAGGGTTCTTGGTGCAGCATCTTCTTGCTGTATGCTCCCTCTCAGAACACTACCTTCTTTGAAAGCATAAATTGACATGTTGCGGCTCAGGAAGCTGCCACCACTGCCACATGTCAGTTTACACTGAGTAAAATAGAAGCACAGTGGAAACGGCATTCATTAATCCATCCACTGCGCTGGCACTGTACAATGCAGCATTTTGGACGCAACAGAAAATATGCAGTGCTAGAATGATGCTAATCCTGTTCAAGGGCACAGGTCCTAAAGGTTTATTTTTTTTAATAAACATATATGTGCTATTGTTACCATCAAGGGTGTATGATTATGTTCATGGAGCTGAGGGGCATCATTTTAATGCAAGGTGTGTTGTGTGTATAAACACATGCATAGTAGTATATTCACATGAACCCATTATTGTTAAATGGTTCCTTGAAGCGTAATCTCTTATGGTACCGGCACACACCGCAATCTCGCCTGGCGATATGTGGCGATCTGACATGCGCGGTCACATTTCTCGTGCCCGCCTCAGATCGCCGATGGCGGCTTCAGAATAAATGAGAGCTGCTGTTGTTCCCTGATTTCCTCGGGATGTCAGTTTTATGTGAGGAAAGAGTGAAGCTGCCACTGATTGGCTGCATGTCTCATGTGACATGGTCTGGGGTGCCCAAAGGGGAATTTTGCACAGGGCGCAATTTAGCCTGAGGCCGGCCCTGGTGTCACAGTTCTTGGTTTCCCTTTATTGAGTAACAGTAGAGCCAATTCTTAGGTATTGCTGAGGATGTAATAGTGATCCTCTGAGAAATATATACACTCTGAGGATTTATAACATAACGAAGGTTTGCATGTTCTTATATCAGTGGTACCTAATTGTCCTGCTCACTTATTATTATTGTTGTTATGAGTACTATCACTAATAACAATTTTCTTTTCCTTTTTCTCTTTTTCCTTTATTTCTTGTATTATCTCTTCCTTTTCACCTATGGGTCATCCACAGCGGACCTGAGAGGAACACCACAACATAGGAGCACTTTTATCCTGTCACAATGCTCGCTCCCAGCTTTAATATCGCCCTGTGCTTTTACTCTATCCGCGCATGCGCGAGCTTCCGGCTTGCGCTACACCACCGCAATGCGTTCCATCAACCGGAAGTGATGTTCCGCGTCACCTCCGGCCTCTTCACTTCCTCCCCAGACGCCATAGGACGCTGGCAACGAGCGGCAAACGCTGCACACGGCCAGCGGATATCTCCCACGCCACAGGACCAGGTATTTGTACCCCATAGGAGGTTTATGTTTGCCCAGGACAGCAGCATAATCCCGGCTTTATCTCACAGGTTCCTTGCGGATTACAAGCACATTGTGCACTCCCTGATTCAGTGACAAGCAGGCATATAAGTACTATTACAGCTTATTACATTATATGTGATTAAGAACATGAGTTCTCAGGGGACACCTTTACTATCTATGGTACCCACAGTTCTGGTAGCCATACCTAATATTATGTTATATAGCTTGATGACATTATGTTTTCTTTCCTCCGCTCTCCAACATGGATCCATTTTGACTTACAATAGATAAACTATCATGTTACCATAGTGTCAGTGATTGGCATATAGTGTATTGATGACGTTATGTTCTTATATATTTATCATAGATTCTGCATATGGTGGCCTTAGCCACAAATGAATCAATTTTTGTTCCTTGCTATATTCAGACCAGAGGTAACTTCTTTATAATCTTTATTTTGTGCATATATAAAGTCTTTTGGTGAGACACTGTGATTCACTCACTGCTGATGTGTTTATTTTGTCAACTCCTCAGATATGTTTTGTCTGATACTGCGTTTTTCTGTCTGTTATGGTACCTTTACACGCCGCGACGGCAGGCTGGATACATCGCGCTACTTCACGTGCACGAGCACGCTCAAACGGCTACAAACGGTGAACGCATCTCCTTTACACGCCGCGACAAGGTGCGCTACGCCACGCTACATCTATAGCTAGCTACATCGCCGGGTGTCTCAAGTAGCCAGCTGTTGCTCAATTACACACCGCTACAACCAGCTACTATGGGCGGACCTGGTGCAGCAGGGACAGCACATAGGCGTGCTACAATTGTGGATTACGAGCCGTCCGTACGCTGATAGGACGAAGCAATAACATCCTGATTGGGCAGGCATCGCAGGAGGCTGAGTAATACAGCACGCTCGAGCGATTGTGTAGTGTGACTCGTCAGCTCCTTAAATATTCCTCCTTATGCAGCGACTACCAATCGTCATGCAGCAGCTTCCACCAATGATCGCACATGGGGCGCGGTAACATGGAGCCGAGGTCACGCCTTAGCTACATTGCAGCTACAGCCCCGGGTTCCAGAGTTCCCTTCCGTTGCTTCTTTACACGCCGATACAGCTCGCTACCATCGGTGGATATAGCCATCTGTTTTCGAGCAGAGCCCATAAACAGATGTATCTGTCGCCGGCTGTAGCGTCGCGTCTTCAGACGCCGCTACGACGGGCTACATTGACGCTACAAGCTACATTTGTAGCCTGTAGCGCGATGTATCCAGCCTGCCGTCGCGGCGTGTAAAGGTACCATTACAGATAAGTTTTGACAAAGGTTCAAGTGGAACCGAAACGTTAACTTGATTTTGTTAAATTTTCAAAAAACTCTTTGGATTCACTTGGAGTGATCAGATAAATAAAACGTCACTTGACTGCAACATTGTTACTTCGTTCTCTTGCTTTTTATATGTGTGTGCCGAAGTCTTATTATTGATATTACATTTTTACTTCAGAGCACCACCATCAGGTGTGCCACACGTTCTCTGCTGATTTTTAGCATCATACCTGTTACCATGAGGAACCCCGTTAGAGGCAAACCTATCCAACTTCTTGCTGATTCCGCGAGACCTAATTTTCACTGATGCTTTGAAATCAGTAAAGAGATACTAAGTATTACACCAATAGTTGCCTGTATACTATTGTTCAATATGACAAAAAGGAGTTAGATACTATAATATTTTTTGAGAGATTACCAACTCCCTTTATTGCGGTAGGTTCCTCGATTAAGAGAGGGGTTTCTCAATCCCCTATTTGTGGTTTATGAATAGGAAATAGATCACCTTATACCTGAGGAGGGTATATTATTCTGTGATTGTACATTGAATGTTACTTTGTTTTGATGATCCTACTGTGAATTCCTCATTTGATGTTTTGATTTATACTTATTAGTATGACTTGTACTGTTTTGTCTTTTTCTTCTATCTTATATATAATTGCCGTAGCTCACTTCCGTCATATTCGGCGCTACTTCCATCGTCGTGGACGTGGCTGCCAAACGGAAGTGCGCTACGGCAAGTATATATAAGAGGATAAGATATAGTGAAGCTCCTCCTGGCCGCGCTCCACTGCCTGCTCACCCCCGCCTGTCACAACACTTCCCCCCGCTGCCCCATCACCCCCCCGCCTGTCACCATAGCCCCCCTACACTGCACGGTCACCCCCCGCCTGTCAGCACAGACCCCCCCACTCCTCCGGTCACCCCCCCGACTCTTACCACAGCTCCCTCCAGCCAGCCGCGATCTTTTCATGGGGCTTCAGGACCTCTGATGACCTCACGATGATGGGTGGAGTCACAGATCACATGACCGTGACGTCATCAAAGGTCCTCTCCCGATCTAACCTCCTCTGCCTACTCATCCCCCTGCGCTGCACACTGACCCACGATCTGCTCCCTCACCCCCGCTCTGCCCACTGACCCCCCAACTCTGCCCACTCACCCCCCAACTCTTCCCCTGACTCCCACTCTGCCCACTGACCCCCACTCTGCCCACTGACCCCCACTCTGCCCCTGACCCCCACTCTGACCCTGACCCCCACTCTGACCACTCACCCCACTCTGACCACTCACCCCCCACTCTGCCCACTGACCCCCAAATCTGACCACTCACCCCCTACTCTTCCCCCTGACCCCCAACTCTGCCCCTCACCCCACTCTGCCCCTGACCCCCACTCTGCCACTGACCCCCACTCTGCCCTGACCCCCACTCTGACCACTGACTCCCACTCTGACCACTGACCCCCACTCTGACCACTGACTCCCACTCTGCCCCTGACCCTGCTCTGACCACTGACCCCCCTACTCTGCCCACTGACCCCCCAACTCTTCCCCCTGACCCCCTGCTCTGCCCCCTCACCCCCACTCTGCCCACTGACCCCCACTCTGCCCCTGACCCCCACTCTGAGCACTGACCCCCACTCTGACCACTAACCCCCACTCTGCCCACTGCACCCCCCAACTCTGCCCACTGCACCCCCCAACTCTGCCCACTCACCCCCTTTCTGCCCCCTCACCCCCACTCTGCCCACTGACCCCCACTCTGCCCACTGACCCCCACTCTGCCCACTAACCCCCACTCTGCCCACTGACCCCCACTCTGCCCACTGACCCCCCAACTCTTCCCCTGACCCCCTCTCTGCCCCCTCACCCCCACTCTGCCCCTGACCCCCACTCTGACCACTCACCCCCACTCTGACCACTCACCCCCCTACTCTTCCCCCTGACCCCCCAACTCTTCCCCCTGACCCCCTCTCTGCCCCGTCACCCCCACTCTGCCCCCTCACCCACACTCTGCCCACTGACCCTGCTCTGCCACTCATCCTGCTCTGCCCACTCACCCCCACTCTCTGCCCACTCACCCCCTCTCTGCCCACTCACCCCCTCTCTGCCCCTCCACCCTGCTCTGCCCACTCACCCCCACACTGACCCCCCAACTCTGCCCACTCACCCCCACTCTGACCACTCACCCCCTACTCTTCCCCCTGACCCCCCAACTCTTCCCCCTGACCCCCCAACTCTTCCCCTGACCCCCTCTCTGCCCCCTCACCCCCACTCTGCCCACTGACCCCCACTCTGCCCACTGACCCCCACTCTGCCCCTGACCCCACTCTGACCACTAACCCCCACTCTGCCCACTGACCCCCACTCTGCCCACTGACCCCCCAACTCTTCCCCCTGACCCCCTCTCTGCCCCCTCACCCCCACTCTGCCCACTGACCCCCACTCTGCCCACTGACCCCCACTCTGACCACTCACCCCACTCTCTTCCCCCTGACCCACCCCAACTCTCTGCCCCCTCACCCCCACTCTGCCCACTGACCCCCACTCTGCCCACTGACCCCTCTCTGCCCACTGACCCTCCTCTGCCCCTGACCCCCACTCTGACCCTGCACCCCCACTCTGACCACTACCCCCCTACTCTCCCCCTGCACTCCCCTCTGCCCCTCTCACCCCCACTCTGCCCCTCACCCCCATCTCTGCCCACTGACCCTGCTCTGCACCACTGACCCCCACTCTGCCACACTGACCCCCACTCTGCCCACTGACCCCCACTCTGCCCCCTCACCACCTCTTGACCCTCCCCCACTCTGCCCACACCCCACTCCTGGCCCACTGTGACCCCCAACTCTTCCCCTGACCCCCTCTCTGCCCCCTGAACCCCCACTCTGCCCACCTGACCCCCACTCTGCCCCTGACCCCCACTCCTGACCCACTCACCCCCATCTCTGCACCACTCACCCCCTCCCACTCTGCCCCTGCCCCCCACTCTTCCCCCTTGACCCACTCTCTGCCCCGTCACACCCCCACTTCTGCACCTCACCACACCCATCTGCCCACATTACCTTCTCATGACCCACTCATACCTGCTTGCCCTGACCCCAACTCTGACCACTGACCCCCATACTCTGCCACTGACCCCCTCCTGACCCCCTCACCCCCTCTCTCTGCCCACTCCCCCCACTCTGCCCCTGACCCTACTCTCCCACCCCCACCTGACCCCCAACTACCTGCCCACTCACCCCAACTCTTCCCCCTGCCCCCCATCTCTGCCCCCTGACCCCCACTCTGCCCACTGACCCCCACTCTGCCCATGACCCCACTCTGCCCTGACCCACTCTGCCCACTGACCCCCACTCTGCCCACTGACCCCCACTCTGACCTGCTCTGACACTATCCCACTCTGACCACTCATCCCCCTACTCTTCCCCTTAACCCCAACTCTCCCCCTGACCCCCCAATCTTCCCCTGACCCCTCTCTGCCCCTCTCTGCCCCTCCACCCCCACTCTGCCCACTGACCCCCACTCTGCCCCTGACCCTGCTCTGACCACTGACCCCCAATCTGCCCACTGACCCCCCTACTCTGCCCACTGACCCCCCAACTCTTCCCCCTGACCCCCTCTCTGCCCCCTCACCCCCACTCTGCCCACTGACCCCCACTCTGCCCCTGACCCCCACTCTGAGCACTGACCCCCACAACTGACCCCACTGAACCCCCACTCTGCCCACTGACCCCCACTCTGCCCACTGACCCCCCAACTCTTCCCCCTGACCCCCTCTCTGCCCCCTGACCCCTCTCTGCCCCCTGACCCCCTCTCTGCCCCCTGACCCCCTCTCTGCCCCTCGACCCCCACTCTGCCCACTCATCCCCCACTCTGCCCACTCATCCCCCACTCTGCCCACTCATCCCCGCTTTGCCCACTGACCTCAAGCTCATCGGTTTCCCAGCCAACGACAGCTCCTGTCCTGGAAACTACAAGACAGGTGGAGCGAGCCGCCGGAGGGTAAGTATCCTCACTGAGGTTTTTTTTTTTTTTTTATTACCACCATGAAGTTCCGGGGGGAGGGTGGGGGGTGCTGGCCCAGAGGAAGGGGGGCCGCACAGAGTGGAGGCCAGAGGGATGGCGGCCGCGGGGAGCGAGGGGGTCTGGTGGAGCACCTCCATCCTGCCCCCGTATCCATCTGCCCGACACCATCCTGCCCCCCAACTCCATCCCGCACCCCCACCACCATCCTGCCCCCCCCAAATCCTGCCGCCGCCTCATCTCCCCCGCACCATCCTGCCTGCCATCCATCCTGCCCCGCCTGCCCATCCTGCCGTCGCTCGGTCCTCCTGTCCACATCGCCTCCATCCTGCCCCCCACCTCCATCCTGCCCCTCCGCCTCCATCCTGCCCCTCCGCCTCCATCCTGCCCCTCCGCCTCCATCCTGCCCCGCTCGCTCCATCCTGCCCCCGCTCCTCCATCCTGCCCCACTCGCTCCATCCTGCCCTGCTCCGCTCCATCCTGCCCCGCTCGCTCCATCCTGCCCCGCTCGCTCCATCCTGCCCTGCTCGCTCCATCCTGCCCCGCTCGCTCCATCCTGCCCCGCTCGCTCCATCCTGCCCGCTCACTCCATCCTGCCCTGCTCGCTCCATCCTGCCCTGCTCGCTCCATCCTCACCCCCGCTGTTCTTGCTCCCCCGGCTGGTGTTTAAGTCTATTATTTACAACTCTTAAAAATATTATATACAGATTCTAGACTCCCGATTCTTTAGAATCGGGCTCACAGCTAGTAATTAATAAAAAAGAGATTAACCATAAAGTCGGCATCCGGGTGATTTAGGAAACTGCTCAATCAATAGTTTATTCTCGTCATGGACACTACCATGGTTGACTTGCTTTAAGGCTCGCAGCACCATGCATAGGTCCGGATGTCATACTCCGGCTTCTGATAAAAGTGGTAGAAGCGCATTCTTTTGTCAGCCTCATTACAGTCCTCAAAAGCAACTTTTAATTTTTCAAAGATTACAGCTACTGATCCCCGTTCAGCAGTGGACCAGGATTCAGCCTCTCTTTCTCTGCACAAGTAAACTGTCCCAGCACAACAACTGCGCGCTGCTGACCGGTCATGGCGTACATGTCCAGCATGCTGCAGATTTTTCTTTTGAAAGAGGACAGAGTATCAGGGCGACCATCATACTGGGGCAACCACTTAGCACCCGGGACATACGGTAGCAAGATCGGCATGATTGGGGCTACTGCGCCCGGTCGGTCGGCGGCTCTACTAGTTGCAGCCATAGTCACTTGGGGGTGAATCACGGGGTCTGCGAAGGTATTTTCATCGTGGCTGGATGTAGCAGACATTTTCAGGGCCCCTCCATAGTGAATCACGGCCAGTCTTTAAACAGTTAAACAGTTCGGGAGTTTCCGGATTAGGCTATTGCGCTTCGGAAGTGTTCGGCAGAGCGAGGGGCGGGGTTTGGTTTTCGCGCTCTGCAAGCTGTTACGGCCCCTTCCTTCCCGCTCCGTGGCGCAGTAAAGGCAGCTCTGTTTAACATTCACAAATTACAGTCTTAAACACGGCACACAATACCCGGTAGCACCGGGCACGAATTCTGTTCGTGACACTGACACGCCAGAAAGTATATGACTCGCCCACGGTATGGGGACTCGGGTATCTGGGCCCTCTGCTTTGGTAGGGATGTCACTGGTGGTCTGCCCAGACCCGTGGCCCTGGGGTCTTACTTAAAAAAGGGAGTAGTTGGTTTTGGATTGAAGATAAAAGTTTATAGAGATTGTCGTGATGCCACCTGTGGTATCTGGTGACTGCACCAGCGCTGCGTAGCGCCTCTAGGGATGATGGATGAGCAGCTAGGTGGTGAAGTTCCCCACAGGCGGAGCAGGATCCCTGGGGTGTTTGGTTATGAAGATGAGGGATGCAGCAGGAATTTGGCCGGGCTGCTAGATAACAGGACAGTCTCTGTGGATGGCAGGGGCGTGGGTAAGTAACTCACACACACACCGCTGGTGTTGTCCTTTACCTTTTACTGGTGTTGTTGCAGGTAAACGTGTAGAGCACTGCCGGGTGTTCAGGATGCACTTCTGGATCTCCACAGTGAGTGGGTATAAGGCCTCCTCGTCTATTTCCCCTTGTGTGTGAAGCCCCTGCCCTGTGTAAACCTTGGCTGGCCTCCTCCACTCTCTTCCTCTCCACATGTGCTGTCTTCGGGTAACCCTCGATGGACTACCGCTACTTCTTCCTTTGCGGTGCCTGCCTCCCTGTGTGTGACTGCGCAGATGCCTGGGAGACTGAAGTCTTCATGGTATACTGGTATTCCCTACTGGGCCGGGTGCTCTCCAGTAGACTTGGACTCCGGTGTCCGGTGTGTGATTTGGGCGAACCTAACATTGGCTCCTCGGTTCCCACTTTGTTCTTTCTGTTCTCCTTGCCTTCCGACCCCACTCTTGGGCCTTGCAGGACTACTCGGAGGCTATTCCGTGTACCTGGCTCAGGCCTAACGCAGCACCGAACACCAGTATGTCTTCACAGCTCTTGTAGCGTCTGCACACTCCAACTAACTCCACCCCCAGCACCAGTATTTATAGGGGATCTTGCCTAAAGGCAGCAAGTTGGGCTCCCCCTACTGTGCTGGGGTGGAAGGTGTTGTCCGTATTTGTGTACCCACTGTGGAAACCCATCCATGCTGTAGGTGAGTCTGTGGTTATCTGTGTTAGCAGGGCACCACACTAAGTTTCTCATCTCCCGGAGGAAAGCAGGGGGGTGGGGGCTAAATCCCATAGACAGCAGGAGCTGAGAGCGGAAAAATCAGCAATGCGAGAAAGAGGTGGGGAAGGCTGTGACCTGTGGAGAAAAGAGATAGGTCAGTGAAGTGACCAGACCTGATTGCTGCTCTGGTGCAGAGAGCTCAGTGCTTTGAGGACTCGGAGCTTGTTATGTGGCTCCTGTGGTCTGTGAAGGCAGTGATCCCGATAACAGAGCTTTGAGATGAAACTCTGTTATTTCGAACGCTGCTTATGCACAGAGCAGAAACCACATGACAAACTCCCCAGAATTGCAGGGAGTGCAGACGCTGCCGCTCAGCATTCAGTCAGATGAACGAGATCTGTCCGGCTGAGGTGCGGAGGGATCCACCTGAATGGCTGAGCAGCACTTTGAAAGGAGGAGGGAACTGGACATGCGCAACCTATAGAAGCCTGTCTGCAGGTCGGACGGGGAGGCCAGTAGTACTGACAATAGGGGGCACCATACTAACCATACTAACTTTACAGATACATAGCTTTTGACTGGGGCATAATTTTTCTTTTCTTTTCAAAATTCTTTTTATTGTTTTTTGCATAAGAAATACAACAATACAATGTAAACAGTGTATGAACAATGTGAATAGTACCAATAGAGCTTAATTCCAGGAGATTATATGAAACAAAAGGACTCATAGTAAAATAAAGAGAGGTAAGGACGGAGTTTCTAGTAGTATCAGAGATTTGTTAAATCGATCATTTATCATGGAATCCATTTCGGCAATATTGGCTAGAATAGGCGATAAAGAAGTATAGCACTTCAGCTAGGGGAGCCGAGAAGCGCTCACTTCTGTGTTCTTTAGTTTGCCGGAGATTATAGTCCTTTTTCGCTGTGATAGCTCTATTCTCATTTATTTATTGAAACAAATATTAGTATGTAGATGTAAAGTAAGCTAAATCTAGTAGAAAGGAGAGATAGTTAAGAAAAGAGGGGAGGAAGGAATTAGAGGGGTGGGGGTAGGGGGGAAGTGGGAGTATCAGGCACTATTGATTGATAAAATAAAAGTTGTATGATATAGTCCCTATCTCGTCTCATAGTAGTAGGATTTCCATGGTTGCCAAACGTTTAGGTGGGCGAGGGTGGTATTATTCACTGAGGCCACTATCTCGGCCACATGATATAGGGAGTGAATTTTCTCTTCCAATTGAGACTATGTAGGTGTCTCGCAGGATTTCTAGTACAACGGTATTAATAGCTTCGCTGCGCTCACAATGTGCTAGTAGAGTATATAATTTGTGTTCAGGCCATATCGGGAAATGAAACAAAGCCTCTTCCGGCCCCAGATGAAGCGATCTACCTACGACTGTCCCAATAATTTTCTCCACTTCTCTCCAAAACAGTGTCAGTGTTTGGACAGCTCCACCACATATGTAGATAAGTGGCCTCTCCAGCTCCGCATCTCCAACATTCTGCGGGATGTTTGATATCCCATAGTCGGGCCTGATCCGGGGTATAATACCATCTCGTGATTACTTTAAATGAGGATTCCTGAGCTCTTACGCACTGTGTCGGGCCATGGTAATAGGAATATATGTATCGTATCTGTGAGGGTGAAAATTTATATCCCAGATCTTTTTCCCAGTGCGCTATGAATGCCCTCTTGGGGTTGGTATCGGCAGTTAGCAGCATTTGGTAGATTTTGGAGAATATCTGATTCGGTTTTATCACCGCAGCACAGAGCTTCTCGAACTCAGTCAGTCCTCTAGATAAGCAAATAGAAAAACAAGCGGTGTCAGAGGATTGGAGCGCTAAAGAAACCACGGGTTGGTGATTAGATTACCGATAATTTATTGCACGAACAGCAGGGGTCCAGTATGCCACAACGCGTTTCGACGCACAGATGCGTCTTTCTCAAGTGGATCCACTTGAGAAAGACGCATCTGTGCGTCGAAACGCGTTGTGGCATACTGGACCCCTGCTGTTCGTGCAATAAATTATCGGTAATCTAATCACCAACCCGTGGTTTCTTTAGCGCTCCAATCCTCTGACACCGCTTGTTTTTCTATTTGCTAATCCCCTTCTCCCTTGTTGGGAGTGCGGTGTGTGAGCTGCTCTAAGATCCACAGTACCTGGCAGTACATCATAAAGACCCACCCTTGAATGATCAACTGATACACAGTGTGGAGCTGGGACGGAAGCCAGTGCAGCGAGTCTGCCTCTTCGGGTGGAGGAGTGAAGGAGCCCACCTCCATCTCCAGAGGAACTAAGGAGCCGACCACCAGGCCCGGAGTATCTGAGGAGGAGGGATTATTGGCCCTTGTCACTACAGTGATCCACATTAAGCCATCAGTCTGGTTGTGCGGAGTGTTGCACAACCAGTAAAGGTTAGTACAAACATAGTAAAACCGTGTATTAAGTTCCTCCAGTTGCAGTGTGGCGCAATATCTGTTTTTTCTTTTAAGTCCTCTAGATAAGTCAGATTTTTTCAGAAGCGGGTGGAGAATATGTCGAATTACATTATATTGAATAAAGTTTAAGCTGGAGAGGCCAGTCATCTTTCGTACGTCTGTAAAAGATATAATGGCACCGTCTTGATGTAGTTGGTCTACAGGGTGCATGTATCGTTCTCGGTGTGAACTAAGTTTTTTATCTCGCGTTGTTTTTAAGTGGGCAAGCACATCATTAAGATTAGCCAATGGAGTAAGAGGTGGCATTAGGTTTTCCCCATTTTTCGCCAGATCTTCAAAGTAGACCTGGTGAAAGGGTTTAGTAAAGGTATATTTTGTTTCATGTTGGAGTGGATGAGGAAGAGTGGTCTTAGGTCATAGGGTGCAAGAGCTTCTTCTACTTTCAGCCATTGTTTATCTCTAGTTTCCCTAACCATGTCTACAATTCTAGAGAGTTGCGCTGCTCTGTAATGTAGTTTAATATCTGGAGCCCTTATGCCGCCCAGGTGTTTGGGGAGTGATAATGTGCGTTGTGATATGCGAGGTTTCCTGCTCTTCCACATGTATCTGGAAAAAAGAGAATTTAGTTTGGTGAGAAAGCTAGTCGGAATGGATATAGGTTGCATTTGGAAGAGATAGTTAAATTTGGGTAGAATTAGGCTTTTCAGCATATTTTTCCTCCCCATCCACGAGAGATATGTGTCTCTCCAATTTTTTATGAGGTTAGTCGTGGATGCAAGCAGAGGAAGAAAGTTTAACTTAAATAAATCACGGTGGTTCCCACTAATTTTCACCCCCAGATAAGTGATGAATTGTTTAGGCCAGGATAAAGGGTATAGGGTTTTCAGTTTTTGAAGAATGTCTGGTTTTATCTGTATCCCCAGAGCTTCGGATTTTGAAACATTTATCTTGAAATTGGACAGGTTTCCATATTGGACCATCAGGTCCATGAGGGCATGGAGTTCCCTCATGGGATTCGTCAGAAACACCAAGAGGTCATCCGCGAATGCTGCCGTTTTGAATTGTTCCCCAGCTATCATGATGCCCTCTATGTTGTGGTTACCTTGAATCGCCATCAAGAGAGGCTCCATTGCTAACACGAATAGTAACGGGGACAATGGGCAGCCCTGTCTGGTTCCGTTACCAATAGGGAACGTCTGTGTTATAGAGTCGTTAATTTTAATCCGTGCCGTGGGATGACGGTACATTGCCATAATAGATGAAGTTAAGGCCGCGGGCAATTTAAATCTGGTGAGAACTTCTTTTAGGAAGGACCAGTCCACTCTGTCAAACGCTTTTTCCGCGTCTGTGCCTAAGAGAACTAGTGGAAGGTTGAGCGTTTTTGCGTATTGTATTAGGTGTAGGACTTTATGGGCATTAAGGTAACAGATGAAAGCGGCACTCGTGGATCTTTTGTTCCATATGCTGTTTAATGATCCAGTTTAGGATACATCCATCGGGGAGGGTGTGCAGGGAGGGAGTGTGCAAGCAACGGTGACCGTTTCGAGGATGAATCATCTCGAAACGGTCACCGTTTCTTGCACACTCCCTCCCTGCACACCCTCCCCGATGGATGTATCCTAAACTGGATCATTAAACAGCATATGGAACAAAAGATCCACGAGTGCCGCTTTCATCTGTTACCTCAATCCACATGCTTATATCTATAAGCTGAGCACCGGGATTCCAACCACCATCATCCAGACAAAGGAAAAGACACCAGCAGCTACTACAGGTCAGTGCCCTTTCAATCTACTTTATGGGCATTATCTTTCCCCTCTCTGCCCCTAACAAACCCTGTCTGATTCGTTGAAATCAAGTGAGGCAAACGTTTTGCCAGCCAGTGAGCAATCATTCCAGCCATCAGCTTCAAGTTTACATTTAACAAAGATATAGGCCTATAACTGCTACACAGGGCTGGGTCCTTACCCTCTTTATGAATCAACGAGATCTGAGCTTCAAGCATCTGATCAGGTAATGGATGGCCTGCAAGTGTTGCATTACATTATGTTAGAAGATGTGGCAGAAGCAGAGAGGAGAAAGTCCTATAGTATAAAGCAGAGAATCCATCTGGGCCCGGTGCCTTTCCCCTAGGACAGCGTGACAGAGTGGACTGGAGCTCCGGAAGTGTAAATGGCTGTAGAAGTGTCTGTTGATCTGCTTCAAAGAGGGTCAGGAGCTGCAGGTCCTTCAAGAAGGTCCCCGCCTCTCGGCTCCTCTGATGAATATCCTCGGCAGAGTCATTAGAGCGTAAATTGTATAAGTGCGTGTAATAATTAAGGAAGGCGTGCTCTATGTGGGCTTGGTCCTGTGAGACAGTTCCTTTGTCATTTTTGATTGAATGTATCTGCGTTCGTGACTGTTGTTTACGTAGATAGGAGAGCATAAATTTTGAGGCCCTATCGCCATGAGCATACATCTTAGTTTTCCACTGTCTGTAGTGTTTCGCTGAGGACGTATTTATTAGATCCTTTAATTTTAGCCGTTTAGACGTTAATGTGTTTAGTATTTCAGGATCTTGATGTTTTTTATGTTGTAACTCTAATTCTGCAATCTCATTATAGAGTTGTTGGGTTTCCGAATGCCGCCTTTTGTTAAGAAAGGACGTCATTGATATCAGTTCCCCTCGGATCACAGACTTGTGTGCCTCCCACAAGGATTGAATGGAGATGTCTGATGTTTGGTTGTCTATGAAATATTGTTGGAGTTTCTCTGCAAGGCGTTTTTTCCTATCAGGGGAGTCTAATATTGTTTCGTTTAATTGCCATGATCTACATGTTGAATGGTGTTTACTAGCGGAGATCGACGTCAGCACCGCTGAATGATCTGAAAAGATACTGGATTTTATCTCGGATGTTTGTACATTCGGTAATGCTCTCCTAGACACAAAGATATAGTCCAATCTATGGTAAGACTTGTGCGGGTTGGAGTAATATATATAATCCCGAGATGTCGGGTTCATATATCACCATGTATCTATCAATTGCATGGACTGTAAGCATGCACGTATCCTGGTCAAGTCCCTACCAGAGACCGAGCTCCTCTGTTTGGTAGTATCTAGTAGCGGCTCTAGCGCAATGTTTAAATCGCCCCCTAGGACTACTAAACCCTCTCTAAAACTCTCAACTTTTTTTAATGTAGCCAGTATCCATTTCAGTACTTTTTTGTTTGGGGCGTAGAGGCTACCAAGTGTTACCAGCGTGCCATTTAGCAAGCCTTTGATCAGAATATACCTGCCTTGCGGGTCCACCAGAGATTCACGAAGTTGAAATTGTATTGTTACCACCCGGAGGTCTGCTGCAGCGTTCCAGCGACCTCTCCCTGCAACCTCAGCAGCCAGAGAAGTCGTCCCCGCCTGGCACCCACGTTCCAGCGCCCTCTGCTGGAGTAGCGCCACTCTGCTCCTCTCACTTCCGGTACCACTGCTTGAGCACATGAAACAGCATCTCCACACCTGTTTCTTCTGAAGAGACTGCAGAGAGCATGCTCCTCCCCTCAGCCAATCGCCTAGCCTCTGTGTCCTGCCAATCAGGACCGCCCTGCTGATATATAAGCTTCCTGTTCCTGTCAGTCTTTGCCAGGGCAACTTCTACCTATTGAAGTAGCTAATCCTGGTCTGGTCAGGTTGTTCCTTGTTTTGCTGGTTAACTGATTTCTGTGTGTTTCCTCCTACAGATCTCCGCCTTACCGGCTCCTTGCTGACTTCCGTGTTCCGGGTCACCCTTCTGGATCCCTTCCTTGCTGGATTGCTGATTCAGTTCCCGCTCCGGATTCTCTGGTTTCCGGTTCTCTGTGTTCTATCTTACCCGGTTGCTGTATTGTTTCCACGTCGCCTTGGGTCGGTTTAACACACGTGTCCGCTTCATTGGTCCCTTCGAGGCTGGTCCCGGCGGTATCCCTGTATAGGGGTCAAGCGCTCCGGGGTCTCCCTCGCTGGTGTTCTGGTGCTGTGGCCGTGTGGCCCTCCCCTGGGGCGTGGGTTCTATTCTGTTCTGTTCTGTTCAATAAACCCGTTAACTCGACTGTACTGGTCCGCCTTTCTATCAACCCGGTATCAGCATCCGCTTTACGCGGTCCAGTGGGTTCACGTGTGGGGTCCGTCAGTAGGACGTGACATGTATATTCTTTTTAAGGGCTATTGATACACCTCTAGACCCGGTTTGGGTGGATGTAGCGTGGAATCATCTATCAAACACTGATTTCTCGAAATTAGGGATTCTGTTTGGTTTCAAGTGGGTTTCTTGGACAAATAGAACATCTGTCCCTTGTTTTTTAAGAGCATGTAGTGTAGGAATACTGGTGCCTGGAGAGTTAAAGCCATGCGTATTAAGAGATGTGTAAATTAATACTTTACCACCAGTCATTGTCTCTCAGGATGCTTGTTTGTTGATCAGGACTTGGAGGAGGGAGTCGGACGTGCCTGATAGGATAGGCGAAAGTAGGATCGAAGGGAGAGAAGGGAAGCAGAGGGGGAGTCAAAGGTATGATGAGAGTAGAAGAAAAAGGAAAAAAGATAAGTATTAATACATCAAAATACAATTCTCTTTTAGGATTAACATTTCCCATTGATGTAGGCTGCTGGATTGCCATTTTCCAGCTTAGGTGAGGGCGGTTCCTCTGTTATTATCTAGGTCACAGTACTACCGTATATACTCGTGTATAAGCCGACCCGTGTATAAGCCGACCCCCCCCCCTACTTTTGCCCCAAAAATCTGGAAAAACCTATTGACTCATGTATAAGCCGAGGGTGGACCCCAGCACAGGTATACAGCCCCAGCAGTGTGGTATACAGACCCCCCCGGTAGTATATAGCAGCCCCAGTGGTAGTATATAGCAGCCCCAGTGGTAGTATATAGCAGCCCCAGTGGTAGTATACAGCAGCCCCAGTGGTAGTATACAGCAGCCCCAGTGGTATACAGCAGGCCCCCAGGGGTACATATAGCAGCCCCCAGGGGGTACCCAGCAGCCCCCAGGGGGTCCCCAGCAGCCCCCAAATGCTGGCACTCGCCCCCCCTTGCAAGGGCCCCCCCCGCTTCTCTTACCATTCCGGACTTCTGATCCGCGCCGCTCCTCGGCGCTCCTCGCTGCTCCGTCCGGCCGTCTTCTACATCCGGGATCCCCGGCCGTCGCGCGATGACGTCATATGCCTGCGACGGCCGGAGATCCCGGATGTAGCAGACGGACGGACGGAGCAGCGAGGAGCACCAAGGAGCGGTGCGGATCAGAAGTCCGGAATGGTAATATAACCATCGGGGGGGGCCCTTACAAGGGGGGGCGAGTGCCAGCATTTGGGGGCTATATGCACTGCTTCCCCCTGCCGCTGATTGACAGGGGGAAGCAGTGCATATTTAATGAGCGGCCCCACGTGACGGGGCCGCTCATACAGCAGCCCCCCCCCCCGCCTCCTGCAGCCTCCACAGCCCCGGACACAGCCCCCACCCGTATTGACTCGTGTATAAGCCGAGGGGGAGACTTTTCAGCCCAAATTTTGGGCTGAAAAACTCGGCTTATACACGAGTATATACGGTATATAGAAAATACAAACTATCAATCTTTCTCAAACTATTTTTTCTTAGGTTTACCAGTTAGGCCTAATAGGTATATAAGTTTTGGCGTCTATACAAAGGTTGAGTGTTTCAATCAAGGGTAGGTTGAGTCGGGTGCATGGTGGAGGATAGGAGGGTAGGGAATGGGAAGGGTGTACAAGGGCTGGTAGGTATTAAGGGAGGAGGGGATAAGTGGTATTAGAAAGGTGGGATTAGTTTGGGTCGGGGTGGTAGGGATATTAGGGTGTAGGGCAAGAAGGACTTGTTAGGGTCCTTAATGAAGAAACACCAGTATTTTAGCCGAATTGCTAGGCCTACATTGGTCGCTGTGACTCTTTACAATGGCATAGTTCTGTAAAAACATATTAGAAATGAAAATCACTAGCAATAAATGTTATTCAATGCTTTCAAACTAGTGACCTAGGAAAGTGTAAAGATCTCTATGAAACTAACTTCAGTTTGTATCCAATACCGCACAAAAAGGGTGCGACTATGGAGAAAAAATACAATTGCCCAGATGGGGCAAGTTGAGTGGACATATGTGTAAGTTCTCAATAAACATTTGAAAGAAAAGACCCGCTCAGGTGACTTCCTCTGGGCCTTTCATTGAAGGGGATTTCGCTGTTCTTCTCGTGGAGCGCTGGGATTTTGGGGTCATCACTTGTTGCCAGGGCTGCGGAGTTGAGAACGTTTGAAGCAGTGATGCTGCATGAAAAGACTCCAAGTCCGGATAGGTTTCTAGAACAATATCCAGAGAGGTGCAAGCCGCCTTAATGTCAGCTGAAGATCTGGCGACTATAGACCTTTCACCGGCTGTTATGTGAATGCCAAAGGGAAAAAGCCAGCGAAATTTATGTCCTTTGGCTAAGACTGCTCCCGTGAATGGTTTTAGGAGGCATCGTTTTCTTAGAGTTATTGCTGATAAGTCTTGGAAGAGCAGAATTTTGGAGTCTGCATAAGTAAGGTCATCAGCTTCTCTAGCTCTACCTAGCACCAGGTCTTTTGTACGATAGTCTACAAACCTACGCAGCATGTCTCGAGGAGTGTCCCCAGGTGTCAGTTTAGGGCGGAGGGTACGGTGCACTCGGACCAGTTCGATATCAGTTGGATCTTCTTCTCTCAGTACTGATCTGAATATTTCCAGTGCTGCTTTGCCTAGAGCTTCGAATGCTACCGACTCAGGGAGGCCTTTGATTCGGATGTTGTTGCGGCGCTCCCTGTTCTCGTGATCCTCGAGGGAAATATGAACTTGGTGGAGTTGTTGCTCGTGGGTCACTAGACATTCTAAGAAGGAGTTAGAATTGTGAGTTAATGAGCCTTGTGCATTTTCTAGAGATTCAAGTCTGTAGCCTTGGAGGGTTAGGTCCTGTTTAATATCTGCTATATCACGCCCTATGGGTTCTAGTGTTTTGGCTAGTATCCGTTTTAAGAATGATCTTGAGAACAAAGTGTCCTTTGTTTTAGTGCTTGTGTCAGAATTACCCTCCATATCTGAATCTGAGTCGTCAGCGCAGGAGAGAGCGGATTGTTTGCTTGGTTTGTTTTCGTAGGAAGTTATCAACGTCTGCTAACGTGATTGACTTGGACGACTTAGGTATAGTCTTAGAAGTTTTTACAGTTGTTTTCCCCATATTATGACAGAATATTGTGTACAAAGTTAGGTCTTGCTTTAGAATGGTTCCACCCCCCTGCTGGTTTCTTAGCAGATCAGCATATCATCATATGTAGTAGGGAACTTAGGGTTAATCCAGAGTGAAAGTCTTTGTAGATCCTACTGGGGCTTAGGCAGGTAGCTCCAGGGGTCAGGAGAGAGTGGTTAGATTAGAATTATGCCCACAGTGAGAGGTTAATGAGTCCTTGTGTGTTGCTGGACAATATTCTTCCTGTTATACGTGGCGTATTTTCTGCCAGTGGAAGTAGCTCCTTCTTCAATCCCTGGGTGCAGTTAGATTGCAGGAGGCCTCTCTATGTGTAACCACAGGATTTCAAGCAGCCTCCAGTTGGGATAGAGGTGTCTTTGGTTGAGGGTGGGGTAACAATCAATCAACCTGGGCACTGGACAATGTGTGTGTGTTCACTCTCTTTATGAATCCAGTGCCTGGGATCTTGTTTCTCTTCCCTCTCAACCCCACTTAAAGCTGCAGCTTCCTCTATTATTCTTAGATCCAGGAAGGAAAGGAAAAAAAAAGGCCACTTAGGTACTCATAGGTGTGAGGTCCCGTGTCGGGGGCTACGAGCTTACGCTATTTTGGTCCAAAATATCAAACTAAACCCTCACTGTCATCTATAGTGATATATTGCATTTTTTATCTGCAATTTGCATTTTTTATCTGCAGTTTACATCAGTGTCCTCTAGGGGGCGACAGTCACTTGTGTTGCATTTTTTGTTGCAGAGCGGCCCGCCCTATCTAACAGCTGGGCGTCATTAATAGGCTGCTTTCTGACACTATGCTTCACTATTGGAGTGGCTGCGGCCCTGTGGTGACCTCATGCCCAGCGATGCCACCTGTCTCTTCCTTGTGGCATGGTGGTCGCAGATGCTACAATCGCCCCCATTGCCAGGGTTGTAGGAGATGGTGCATCGGTATTGAGAGGTATGGGTTGCCTCTGAGGTAGCTAATGGCGTCCTGCAAAATGCAAAGGTATTTGTAAGTGGCCTTTTTTTTTCCTTTCTTATATATTATGTACCATTTCGGTGATTTTTCTGTAAATAAAATTATACATGTGTTAAACATGTGGCTAGGTACTCGTAGGTGTGAGGTCCCGTGTCGGGGGCTACGAGCTTACGCTATTTTGGTCCAAAATATCAAACTAAACCCTCACTGTCATCTATAGTGATATATTGCATTTTTTATCTGCAATTTGCATTTTTAATCTGCAGTTTACATCAGTGTCCTCTAGGGGGCGACAGTCACTTGTGTTGCATTTTTTGTTGCAGAGCGGCCCGCCCTATCTAACAGCTGGGCGTCATTAATAGGCTGCTTTCTGACACTATGCTTCACTATTGAGTGGCTGCGGCCCTGTGGTGACCTCATGCCCAGCGATGCCACCTGTCTCTTCCTTGTGGCATGGTGGTCGCAGATGCTACAATCGCCCCCATTGCCAGGGTTGTAGGAGATGGTGCACCGGTATTGAGAGGTATGGGTTGCCTCTGAGGTAGCTAATGGCGTCCTGCAAAATGCAAAGGTATTTGTAAGTGGCCTTTTTTTTTTCCTTTCTTATATATTATGTACCATTTCGGTGATTATTCTTAGATCCACTTAATCAGGGGACCAGGTGGATCCCCACTTCACAGGCCTCTGTGGGTTATAAGAGAGGGACAGCTAGGGGTATGGGAGTATCAGTATAGTCTATAATGGTGGCATTGTGGAGGGCCCCTATGTCTGTATCCCCTTTGTCCTCTGCAGTGTGTCTTATGGCTCTCTGCCTCAGCTCTCCCCCCTCTCCACGCACCCCGGACCTCACCTCGGGTCCAAGGATAGGAGCGATTCACCTCTCTCATCCCCGATAGTCTCCCAAGCTGCAGGCAGAGCCAAGTGCATGTGAGCACCACAGTCAATGGCGGCCGCCTCCTCTTCCCTCGGAGCTCCCGGACGGCTCGTTCCCGCTCCCCCTCCTCGGCCCGCGCTTCTCAGTGCGCTCTGGCCTCCGGCCTCCCACCTCTTTGCGGTGCCCGACCGTTCCCGCTCCGGCGCCCGCCTCTCTTCTCAGGTGACTGTGCTGGTGGACGTGCAGGGGTTCACCTGTGAGCGGGAAGCTCGTCCTCCGTTTGTTCAGGGCTGGATTCTCCAGGAGTATAATGGCGGTCAGCAGGGCCTTGCGGGAGTCTCGTTTCACAGCTCCTGGGGGGTCTGGCCACTCAGCAATCCGGTGTATCAGCTGGAAAGGATGGATTAGGTGAACTGGAGCACTTTGCTTGGTTTTTGGAGTCTCTCCTGAAAGTGGATGGCACGGATGGTGGTGGATCTCTGGGAGAGCTATTTCACACAGCCTCCTCCATCCGGATCTCCCGACTGGGGCATCATTTTTAATGGGTGTTTTTTACAAAAAAGGGAAAAGGATAGGGAATAAGACAGGGAAGAGGTTAGAATAGCGAGGGGACAGCATAGAATAGCGGGGGACAGGATAGAGAAGTGGAGAGGAGGAAGATGCAGGGAGGCAGGAGCAGGGAGGACACGGAGCCAACATCGGATCCGAGGTCAACTCGAATCCGATGTCCATAGGCTCCCATGTCATCGGGGCTTGGATCGGCTCGGATCCGATGCTGTCCGATTTTATTGTCGGACACAAAATCGCAGCAGGCTACAATTTTGTGTCCGTTCTTAAATCGGACAGGATCGGATGGTGCCAAAATCAGATGGTAAAAGGCACACATCTGATCCGATCCGAGCCCCATAGGGATACATGGGATCTGATTTTGGATCCGAGTGTATCCGTTTTGAAACGGATACTGTCACGATTAGCTTAGTCAGGACCTGCAGCTCTCTGGCGCCCCCTTAGCCTGCTGGTCAAATCGGTATTGCCAGAGGATAAGAAAGGTGCCCAGCTGCTCTAATTTATGTTGTCTACTGCGGCACGTGATGTGACAGGATGTATATATACCACCAGTTCCTGCCAGGAACGTATATATACCTCAATCCAGTCACCCTCACGCCCACAATATCACATAAATACAGAAGTATGCTGCCACCACCGACCTCTTTCAGGTGGGTCGGTAACCTGTGTGATAGCGTAAAAAATGAGCAGGGAGGTCGTGAGAAATCGTTCATAGGACAAGTAGATCGAAGCTAGTAAATTAAAATAGTTTACTCCGAAATAGGGCAATGGTTACAAAAAATGTACAGCATATTATATAAGAGACAAATTACATGTATGAATAAACAGTTAAAACAAAAGGAATAAAGTAAGAAGGTTCAGACCTAGTCACGCATGGTACATGGTTCCTTGGAGGAGGCCTCTCTCCTGGATGGTGAGATTCTGTCGTACAGTTAGCTGGTCTGGACTGTCAGGCCTCTGGAGCAGAATGACCCAAAAATCCTTCTTTGCTTTTATTAAACCAGGGCAATCTGTGACCCCCACCACTTAGAGTGATCCCTCCTCCCTGGGAGGATCCTCGAGTACCACCTCTCTCACTATGCTTCCTAAATCCCCATTTTTCCATATCTAGAGATGGGGGGGGCTCACAGACATAAGATATGGCTCATTTTCCAGGTCAGGTTATTCTGAGAAGTTTGATACCAAATATGACTTGATGGTCTTATTTGGAATGCCAGCAATCTCTTCCCAGGTTCCTGAACGTTGTACAACTGTACAAAATACATCATTGAATGCACAACACGGTAATGAATCTGAAAATATGAATTCTGTGTTTGTGGCATGAACGGGTCGTCTTGAATTCAATATTGAAAACACGGTGGATTTAGACAAAAGATTTTCTTTAGAGAGCCAGCTGGTTTAAACTGGTGTCCAGCTCTACCCCTTGAAAGTTATTTATTGGGGCGTCGTAAATGGCTTAAGCTGGGGGATGCTGAAATTGTTTCTATGTACACTGCACAGAAACCAACAAAAAGGGAGGGGGAATGAGGGAGTTAGCCTGGACTGACTCTCCAATACCTTAAAAAATCATGAGCAATATTCATTTTCATGACACCTCCCCCTTTTCGATGACGCTATGGAGGAAGAACCTCTCGGTACTCCTCCAAGCGTGTCCCTGTGGGCTCTCCCCGCCGGGATAACCCATCGGCATTGCCATGCTCGCTGCCTTTTCGGTGGTGCACGGTAAAGTCGTGCTGCTGGAGCGTGAGGCTCCAGCGTAGCAACCTCCCGTTGGTACCGGACAGGGAGTTCAGCCAGCTCAGGGGGTTGTGGTCAGTCACGACAGTGAAGGGGCGCCCGTACAGGTAGGGCTGCAAGCGTTGCAGGGCCCATACAATGGCCAGACACTCCTTCTCTATCGTGGAATAGGCCACTTCCCTCGGGAGGAGCTTCCGGCTGAGGTACAACACTGGGTGCTCTTGGTTCCTGGAGTCGACCTGGCTGAGCACAGCTCCGAGGCCAAACTCACTAGCATCAGTCTGTACTAGGAATGGCTGCTTGCCGTCAATCGCCCTCAACACAGGGGAATTGCTCAGGGCCGTCTTCAGAGCCTGGAAGGCGACCTCGCAGGCCTCGGTCCAATTGACTGCATGGGGTAGGTTTTTCTTGGTGAGGTCTGTGAGAGGCTTCGCAAGGCTACTATAGTTTGGCACGAAGCGCCTATAGTACCCTGCAGTGCCCAAGAAGGACAGCACCTGATTTTTGGTCCTGGGGGTGGGCCAGGACACGATAGCGTCCACTTTCCCGGGCTCTGGTTTCAGCGTGCCCCCGCCTACCCGGTGCCCCAGGTAGTGGACCTCATTCATGCCCATCTGGCACTTTCCTGGCTTAATGGTCAAGCCTGCCTGGCGGATGCGCCCGAGCACCTGCCGCAGATGCTTGAGGTGATCCCCCCAGGTGAGACTGAAGACGGCAATGTCATCCAGGTACGCCACCGCGTACCTCTCCAGTCCCAGGAGCAGGGAGTTAACCATTCTCTGGAAAGTGGCCGGGGCATTTTTCATGCCGAATGGCATGACCGTGGATTCGTATAATCCAAAGGGGGTGATAAAGGCGGACCTCTCCCGGGCCTCAGGGCTCAGGGGAATCTGCCAATATCCCCGACTCAGATCCATAATGGAGAGATAGCTTGCACTAGCTAACCGCTCCAGCAACTCCTCAATGCGTGGCATTGGTTGGGCATCGGAGGTCGTGATAGCGTTGAGCCCCCTGTAGTCCACACAGAGATCGGGTGGTCCGGTCCTTCTTTGGCACCAGGACTACAGGTGAGGCCCATGCGCTCTTGGACTCGGTAATCACTCTCAACTTCAGCATCTCCTCGATCTCCTGGCGCATGACGTGCTGCACCTCGTCGGAGATTCGATAGGCTGTCCGCCGGAGTGGGGCATGATTACCGGTGTCCACCTCATGGACCGCCGCCGCCGTCCTTCCAGGTATGTTGGTGAACATGACTTGGAAGGATTCCAACACCGCTCGCATCTGAGACCGCTGGCTTGTGGATAGCAAGGTGCTTATCTCCACATCCTCAATGGACCCGCTGGCCTTCGCTTGGGCCAACATGTCCAGGAGGGGATCTTCCTCCCCATCCTCGGGCAGGTTGCAGACCGGTAGGACACAGGGCCCACGTTCTTGATGAGCCTTCATCATGTTGACGTGAAAGGCCTTCCGCCTACCCCGCTCGGGGTCGAGGGTGACCACGTAGGTGACTGAGTTGAGCTGTTGGTGAATGACGTAAGGGCCCTCCCAGGCTGCCTGAAGCTTGTCCTTTGGTACGGGGACCAGCACCCACACCATCTGACCCACTCGGTAGGTCCGCTCACGGGCGTTCTGGTCGTACCAATGCTTCTGGTCAGCCTGGGCTTGCGCCATGTTGACATTCACCAACTGCGTCAAGGTCTGCATTTTGTCACGGAAACGCATGACATACTCCACGATGGACACTCCTGGGGTGCTCTGCTCCTCTTCCCAGGATTCTCTTACTAAACCAAGGGGTCCCCGGACTCGTCTGCCATACAGGAGCTCGAAGGGAGAGAACCCTGTCGAGGCCTGTGGGACCTCTCGGTAAGCAAATAGCAGGTGTGGGAGGTAACGTTCCCAGTCGCGTCCCTGGGACTCAACCAGCATTTTCAACATCTGTTTGAGGGTGGCATTGAAGCGTTCGCACAAACCATTTGTTTGCGGATGATATGCGCTTGATACCAGATGCTGCACCTGCATTCTCTTACAGAGGGCCTTCATTATGCCAGACATGAACTGGGTCCCCTGGTCGGTAAGCATCTCCCTGGGAAATCCTACTCGGGAAAAGATGGCCAACAGGGCATCCGCCACCTTATCTGCCCTAATTGAAGACAGAGCTACTGCCTCTGGATACCGGGTAGCAAAGTCTACCACAGTGAGGATGAATCGCTTTCCAGAACTGCTGGGTATGGGCAGTGGTCCCACGATATCCACAGCAATCCGCTGGAAAGGCTCCTCTATCACTGGCAACGAGTTCAGGGGTGCTTTAGGAGCCGGCCCTGCCTTTCCCACTCTTTGGCACGTGATACAGGAGCTGCAGTAGTTTTTCACATCTGTCCCCATTTTGGGCCAATAGAAGTGGTGCGACAACCGGGCCTTGGTTTTGCTAACCCCCAAGTGTCCAGCAAGGGGGATCTCATGGGCAATCCGCAACAACTCATCCCTGAATTGGTAGGGAACGACCAGCTGTCGTTCTCTAGGCCAATCCTGTTGGGGTGTACCGGGCACAGTCTCCCGATACAACCTTCCTTGGTCCCAGAATACCCTCTCCTTATCCGTCTCGGAGGGGGGCTTACTGGCGAGGATCCTTAACGTCTCTAGGCTAGCATCTGTATGCAGAGCTGCCTGAAACTCCTGGCTGGAGGCAGCCAGGAGGGACTTTAAGGCCACATCCTCCTCGGGACTCTCTGGGACCTGCTCTGGGTCCGGAACCGGTTCGGTTATTCCTCTGGCTGAGGAGGGTCCAGAAGGCAGGGGGTTCCTGGCGTTCTGGGCACTCTGACTGCGGGTGACCGCAGCTATGTAGGCCGTCTCCCCGGGGAATAACACCGTCCCGTCAGCCTGTCTGGCTGTGGGTACTACTTCCCCATCATCCCCTGTTACCTTAGGAGCAGTGCTCATCATGGGGCAGCTACCATCAGCCCTGTCACCGTCTGTGGTGACACGGATCAGCTGCATGGCACTCCCTGCCTTATGGGCCCCGGGACTCTTCCCATCACCCTTAGCACTAACATGGCTCCTGGTAGGGGATCCTCAGCAATATCACCCCGCAGAGTGACATGGCTGAGTTCTCCTGTACCTCCTGATACATTGTCATCATCATCATCATCATCAACATCATTATCATCAACATCATTATCATCATCATCAACATCTTCAGTTAAAGCATTGACCTTACCAACCATATCAGATCGGGGAGGGGAGTCAGGGACATAATAAGCGAACATTTTCCCCAAATCAGTCCCCAGTAAAACATTTGTGGGCAAGTTTTCAGACACCCCCACTTCCTTCACCCCACTCCCCGCACCCCAATCAATAAACACCCGGGCCATTGGCAGGGGACAGCGGACGCCCCCAATCCCGGTGACAGTCAGAGTCTTTCCTGGGATAAACTCTTCCGTGGACACCAGTTCAGGTCGGATGAGGGTTCGTTCGGCCCCAGTGTCCTTGAGGCCCACAGTGACAGTGTCCCCCACAGTGACAGACTGCAAGTTTTCACAGGCCCTCCCAACCGACCCACCCACAAAAAAAACTGATGCCTTCTGCCCTGGAGCCTTGGGTGGTAGATTCTTCCTCTGCTTCTCTGGGCAAGTGGCACTGAGATGACCGGTCTGGTTGCAGGAGTAACACTTGCGGAGATCGGATACCGGCCGAGGGGTGTTGGGAGGGGGGCCGAGGCCTCCAGAATTTCGGCTGGCAGGGGCAGGGGTGGTGTTGGATGTCTTACCCCCCTTCCAGCTGGTGATGATCGGCTTCCGTCCCTCCGGTCTCCGGTTGGCCTCATACGTGTCCGCGATCTGCGCTGCTTTGTTCGCATCTGGTGGCTCCCGATCCATCACGAACTGTCGCACCTCCGTGGGGCAAAGATGCAGGAACTGGTCTTTCACCATCAGATCCTTTATCTGCTCAAAGGTGGTCACTTTCAGTCCTTGAATCCACTGCTCAAAGTTGGTTCTGAGCCCGTGGACCACATCACTATAGCTGTCGTGTGGTCCACGCTGGAGGTTCCGGAACTTTCTGCGGTACACCTCAGGAGTCAGCTGGAACCTCTGGATTAGAGCCTCCTTAATGGCTGCATAGTTCCCATCTAGCTCTCGAGGAAGAGCCACGAACGCCGCCATAGCTTTGTCTCTCAACGCTGCAATGAGGAACGGGGCATACTGGTCATTCGGCAGCTGGTACTGTAAGCACGCCTTCTCAAAACCCCTCAGAAAAATGTCCAGATCACCGTTGTCATCCAGCACAGGGAAATGCTTGGAATTCGGCTGGAAGGTGGTTGAACGGGTTGATTCAGAGTTCAATGGGGTAGATGACTGCCTTTCCAGCTGGGCCATCCGCAGGTCGTGCTCTCTCTGAGCTTGGGCCTCAGCCCGTCGCTCTGCAGCCTCTCGTCGGCTTGGGCCTGCCGCTCGGCTCTCTCAGCCTCTCGCTCGGCTCGCCGCTCTGCAGCCTCTCGGTATTGCTGAATGAGCTGCAGGCGTCCTTGGGAATCCTCCGCGGGATATTGCTGTAAGGCCAGTTGCAGGTAGGGGTCCATGCTGACCTGGTCGCTGACGCAGCGTGCGTCTACAGGTGGGACCCCTGTAGGAACACCTTGTAGGACTTGGCTTACATCCACAGGTTCGGCCTCAGCAGCAACACCGTCCATGCTCTGACTGACCTCTGCAGCCGGACGCTGTACATCAGCACGGACATGGCTTTGGCTGGCCTCTCCATTCACTGGGCTCTGGTGACGGGCTTGCTCTGCTTCAAGTCGGGCCAGCACTGCAGCCATTTGGTCTCTGGTTTTGCCCGTAGGGTCAATGCCGTTGGCCGTACATATTCCCACTAGAACGTCCCTTTTCATCTGGCCGTAACCAAGCTCTCCAACCAAGACCATGGTTTCCAAATCAAAGATAGGATAGAAAAACGAAGATGGGGGGGGGTAACTGCTACACACACAGTATTGTCTCAGATCTAATAACCACTGAGTTCGATCTTCAAAACTTTTGTGCAGAGTTCTTGTAAGAACTGTGCAAGTTTTTAGTGAGAGGAAATGATTGCTCAAACCAGATCACTAATGTCCTATGATCCCACCGCTCTGCCACCAATTGTCAAGATTAGCTTAGTCAGGACCTGCAGCTCTCTGGCGCCCCCTTAGCCTGCTGGTCAAATCTGGTATTGCCAGAGGATAAGAAAGGTGCCCAGCTGCTCTAATTTATGTTGTCTACTGCGGCACGTGATGTGACAGGATGTATATATACCACCAGTTCCTGCCAGGAACGTATATATACCTCAATCCAGTCACCCTCACGCCCACAATATCACATAAATACAGAAGTATGCTGCCACCACCGACCTCTTTCAGGTGGGTCGGTAACCTGTGCGATAGCGTAAAAAATGAGCAGGGAGGTCGTGAGAAATCGTTCATAGGACAAGTAGATCGAAGCTAGTAAATTAAAATAGTTTACTCCGAAATAGGGCAATGGTTACAAAAAATGTACAGCATATTATATAAGAGACAAATTACATGTATGAATAAACAGTTAAAACAAAAGGAATAAAGTAAGAAGGTTCAGACCTAGTCACGCATGGTACATGGTTCCTTGGAGGAGGCCTCTCTCCTGGATGGTGAGATTCTGTCGTACAGTTAGCTGGTCTGGACTGTCAGGCCTCTGGAGCAGAATGACCCAAAAATCCTTCTTTGCTTTTATTAAACCAGGGCAATCTGTGACCCCCACCACTTAGAGTGATCCCTCCTCCCTGGGAGGATCCTCGAGTACCACCTCTCTCACTATGCTTCCTAAATCCCCATTTTTCCATATCTAGAGATGGGGGGGGCTCACAGACATAAGATATGGCTCATTTTCCAGGTCAGGTTATTCTGAGAAGTTTGATACCAAATATGACTTGATGGTCTTATTTGGAATGCCAGCAATCTCTTCCCAGGTTCCTGAACGTTGTACAACTGTACAAAATACATCATTGAATGCACAACACGGTAATGAATCTGAAAATATGAATTCTGTGTTTGTGGCATGAACGGGTCGTCTTGAATTCAATATTGAAAACACGGTGGATTTAGACAAAAGATTTTCTTTAGAGAGCCAGCTGGTTTAAACTGGTGTCCAGCTCTACCCCCTTGAAAGTTATTTATTGGGGCATCGTAAATGGCTTAAGCTGGGGGATGCTGAAATTGTTTCTATGTACACTGCACAGAAACCAACAAAAAGGGAGGGGGAATGAGGGAGTTAGCCTGGACTGACTCTCCAATACCTTAAAAAATCATGAGCAATATTCATTTTCATGACAGATACACTTGGATGCCTCAAATACACAATGTGAAGCCGGCCTTAGATTTTACGCCTCCTGTGAAGAGGGAGCACACCTCTGAATCATCACCTTGATTTTAAATCAAGGTTCCATCATTGATACTCAATGCAGTCAGGACATCATCGCATACCTGCTCAAAAGCAGAGTGTTCACTTAAAAAACCTAGTTTGCCTATTTTTACCGGTATCTCACCTTCTATTTGCTAATTTTTATTTTTGCTTTTATGTTGTGCACGTGTTTAAACAAATGAATCTTGAGAATCGCTTTGAACATGTCAACCCTGAAACCAGTAAAGTCAAAGCTTTCTGGGATGCAAAAATTGAGCCCTTTCTGCAAAACAGAGCACATGTCATCAGAAAGTTTACTGTCTGTGAGGTTGAAGATCTTCATAGGCACAGGTGTGTAAGGAGCTAGTCCCTCTATGAAACTTGTTTCCTCTTGCCAGCCATATTGCTTCTCCTCCCTATATGTGGCCACCCTCTTCCATACTGCTTCTTCCTCATGTGTGGCCCCTTTTTTCCCATACTGCTTCTCCCAACTATGAGGCCCAGAGCCCCCTTTTTCCATATTGATTCCCCCCATATGCAGGCCCGCTTTCCTGCGTCCCCCCCATATGTGGCCTGGGGCCCCCCTTTCCATACTGCTCTCCCTCCACACCCGCATGCAGTCCCCCTCTTCCGTACTGTTCTCACCCACACCCCCATGTGGCCCCCCTGTTACATACTGCTCTCCCCCACACCCCATTTGGCCCACTTGTTCCATACTGCTCTCCACTCACACCCCCATGTGGCCCCGCTGTTCTATAATGCTCCCCCCATGTGGCCCCACTGTTCCATACTGTTCTCCCCCACAGCCCCATGTGGCCACCCTGTTCCATACTGCTCTCCACCCACACCACCATGTGGCCACCGTGTTACATACTGCTCTCCCCCCACTACCCCATTTGGCCCCCTTGTTCCATACTGCTCTCCACTCACACCCCCATGTGGCCTCCCTGTTCCATAATGCTCTCTGCTATGTGGCTCCCCTGTTCCATAATGTGCTCCCCTAATGTGGCCCCCTGTTCCATACTGTGCTCCCCCCTCAGCCCCATGTGGGCACCCTATTCCATACTGATCCCCCCCCCCACACCCCCATGTGGGTCCCGTGTTCCATACTGTCTCTCCCCACACTCATTTGGCCCCCCTGTTCCATACCGCTCTCCCCCCACACCCCATGTGGGCCCCATTCAATAGTGCTCTCCCCCACACCCCTATGTGGCCCCACTGTTCCATACAGCTCCCCCATGGCCCCATTGTTCCATATTGCTTTTCCCCCCAACTCCATGTAGGCCCTGCTCCATACTGCTCTCCCCCCACACCCCTATTTAGCCCCCCTGTTTGTACTGCTCTCCACCCACACCCCAATGTGACCCTTTGTTCCACACTCCTCTCCCCCCTCACCCCCATGTGGCAGCTCTGTTCTATACTGTTCTCACCCCACAGCCCCATGTGGCCCCTGTCGGCCCTGTTCCATACTGCTCTCCCCCTACATCCCCATGAGGCCCCCCAGTTCCATACTGCTCTCCCCCACACCCCAATGTGATCCCCTTGTTCCATACTGCACTCCCCCCCACACCCACATGTGGCCCCCTGTTCCATACTGCTCTCCCTCCACACCCCCAAGTGGCCACACCTGTTCCATACAGCTCTCCCCCCCACACTCCCATGTGGACCCCTTGTTCCATACTGCTCTCCCCCTAACACCCCCATGTGGCCCACTATTCAATACTGCTCTCCCTCCACACTCCCATATGGCCCCCTGTTCCGTACTTCTCCTACCCAATGTGGCCCACTGTTCCATACTGTTCTCCCCCCCTCACCTCATGTGGACCCTGTTCTTACTGCTCTCCCTCCACACCCCCATGAGGCCCCCTGTTCCATACTGCTCTCCCCACACCCCAATGTGATCCCCTTGTTCCATACTGCACTCCCCCCCATCCATGTGGCCCCATGTTCCATACTGCTCTCCCCCACACCCCATGACCCCTGTTCATACTGCTCCCCCACACCCATGTGACCCCTTTCCAACTGCCTCCCCCACACCCATTGGCCCCTGTTCCATACTGCTCTCCCCACACTTGCTTGTGGCCCCGCTGTTCCATACTGCTCTCCCTCCACACCCCATGTGGCACACCTGTTCCATACAGCTCTCCCCCAGACCCCCATGTGGACCCCTGTTCCATACTGCTCTCCCCACACCACCATGTGACCTCCTTGTTACATACTGCTCTCCCCCCACACCCATGTGGACCCCCTATTCAACACTGCTCTCCCTCCACACCCCAATTGGCCCCCCTGTTCCATACTACTCTTCCCCAATGTGACCCCACTGTTCCATACTGTTCTCCCCCAACACCCACATGTGGCCTCCTGTTCCATACTGCTCTCCCCCTACACCCCCATGTGGACCTCATGTTCCATACTGCTCTCCCCCGACACCACCATTTGGACCCCCTGTTACATACTGCTCTCCCCCACACTCTCATTTGGCCCCTTGTTCCATACTGCTCTCCACTCAAACCCCATGTGGCCCCCTGTTCCATATTGCTCTCCCCCATGTGGACCCCTGTTCCATACTGCTCTACCTCCACACCCCCATGTGGCACACCTGTTCCATACAGCTCTCCCCCCACATCCCCATGTGGACCCCCTGTTCCATACTGCTCTCCCCCTACACCCCCCATGTGGCCCACCTACTCAATACTGCTCTCCCTCCACACCTCCAAATGGCCCCCCTGTTCCGTACTTCTCTCCCCAATGTGGCCCCCACTGATTCCATACTGTTCTCCCCCCTCACCCTCATGTGGACCCCCTGTTCTGTACTGCTCTCCCTCCACACCCCCATGAGGCCCCTGTTCCATACTGCTCCCCGCCAAACCCCAATGTGATCCCCCTGTTCCATACTGCCTCCCCCCAATCTCCATGTGGTCCCCATGTTCCATACTGCTCTCCCCTACACCCCCATAGGCCCCCTGTTCCATACTGCTCTCCCTCACACCCCAGTGTGATCCCTTGTTCCATACTGCACTCCCCCCACATATCCATGTGGTCCCCATGTTCCATACTGCTCTCCCCCCACACTCGCATGTGGTCCCCCTGTTCCATACTGCTCTCCATCCACACCTCCATGTGGCACACCTGTTCCATTCAGCTCTCCCCCCACAACCCCCATGTGGACCCCCTGTTCCATACTGCTCTCCCCCACACCACCATGTGGCCCCCTGTTACATAATGCTCTCGCCCACACACCCATTTGGCCCCACTGTTCCATACTGCTTTCCCCCACCACACCCCCCATGTGACCACTGTGATCCATACTGCTCCCCCCCAAACCTCCATGTGGGCCCCACTGTTCAATACTGCTCTCCCCCCACACTGCCATGTGGCACACCTGTTCCATACAGCTCTCCCCCCACACCCCATGTGGACCCCTCTTTCATAATGCTCTCCCCATGTGACCCCCCTGTTTCCATACTGTTCTTCCCCCACAGCCTTATGTGGCCACCCTGTTCCATACTGCTCCCCCCACACCCCCATCTGGGTCCCCTGTTCCATACTGCTCTGCCCCCACAACCCAATGTGGCCCTCCTGTTCGATAATGCTCTCCCCCACACCCCATGTGGCCCCACTGTTCCATACTGCTCTCCCTCTGTGGCCCCACTGTTCCATACTGTTTTCCCCCCACACCCTCATGTGACCACCCTGTTCCATACTGCTCCCCCCACATCTCTGTGTGCCACCCTATTCCATACTGCTCCCCCCCACACCTCTATGTGGGCCCCACTGTTCAACACTGCTCTCCCCAATGTGACCCCACTGTTTCTTACTGTTCTCACCCACAGCCTCATGTGACCACCCTATTCCATACCGCTCTCCCCCCACACCCTCATGTGTGCCCCTGTTCCATACTGCTCTCCTCCTACACCCCATGTGGCCCCCTATTCACTGCTGCTCTCCCTCCACACCCGAATGTGGCCCCCTGTTCCTTACTGCTCTCCCCAATGTGACCCCACTGTTCCATACTGTTCTCCCCCCACACCCTCATGTGGACCCCTTGTTCTATACTGCTCTACCTCCACATCCCCATGTAGCTCCCTGTTCCATGCTGATCTTCCCCACACCCCTGTTTGGTCCCTTGGTTCCATACTACTCTCCCCCCACACCCCATGTGGCCCCCCATTCAATACTGCTCCCCCAACACCCCCATGTGGCCCCACTGTTCCATACTGCTCCCCCCGTGGCCCCACTGTGGTCCATACTGCTCTCCCCCCCACACCCCTCACATAGCCCCCTGTTCCATACTGGTCTCCCCCCACACCCCCATTTGGGCTTCCTGGTCCATACTGCTTTTCCCCCCACACCCCCATGTGGCCCCCACTGTTCACAACTGCTCTCCCCCATGTGACCGCCCTGTTCCATACTGCTCTACCCCCACATCCCCAAGTGGGCCACCTGTTCCATACTGCTCTCCCCCTACACCCACATGTGGCCCCCTATTCAATACTGCTCTCCCTCCACACCCCCATGTGGCCCCCCTGTTCCGTACTGTTCCCTCCCTCACCCTCATGTCGACCCCCTTTCTGTACTGCTCTCCCCCCACACCCCCATGAGGCCCCCCTGTTCCATACTGCTCTCCCCCACACCCCCATGGACCCCTTTTTCCATACTGCTCTCCCCACACACTCCATGTGGCCCTCTTTTCATACTGCTCTCCCCCACACTCCATGTAGCTGCTCTGTTCCAACTGCTCTTCCGCCCATCCACGCCCCCCAGTGGCACCCTGTTCCATACTGCTCTCCCCCCACACCCCTATGTGGGCCCCTGTTCCATACTACTCTCTCCCACACATCTCCCGTGTGGCCCCCTGTTCCATACTGCTCTCCCCCCACACTCCCATGTGCAGCTCTGTTCCACACTGCTCTCCGCCACACACCCCCACGTGGTCACCCTGTTCCATACTGCTCTCCCCCTCACCCCCTATGTGACCCCCTGTTCCATACTGCTCTCCCCATCACTCCGTAGTGGCCCCCTGTTCCAGTACTGCTCTCCTCCCCCATACTACCACTGTCAAGCAGGCATCTGTTCCATACTGCTCTCCCCCCACACTTGCATTTGGCCCCCTGTTCCATACTGCTTCTCCCCCACACCCCCATGGGCACACCCTGTTCCATACTGCTTCCCCCACACCCCCATGTGGACCCCCTGTTCATACTGCTCTCCCCCCACACACCATTTGCCCCTGTTCCATACTGCTCTCCCCCACACCCCATGTGGCCCCCTGTTCCATAATGCTCTCCTCCCACCCCATGTGGCCCACCTGTTCCATACTGCTTCTCCCCCCACACCCCATGTGGACCCCTGTTCCATACTGCTCTCCCCCACACCACCATGTGGGCCCCCTGTTCATAATGCTCTCCCCCACACCCCATGTGGCCCCCTGTTTCCATACTGCTTTCCCCCACACCCCATGTGACCCTGTTCCATACTGCTCCCCCCACTCCATGTGGCCACTGTTCCAATTACTGCTCTCCCCCACACCCATGTGGCCCCTGTTCCATACTGCTCTCCCCCACACACCCCCATGTGGCCCCCTGTTCCATACTGCTCTCCCCAATGTGACCCACTGTTCCATACTGTTCCCCCCACACACCGCCTTATGTGGCCCCCTGTTCCTACTACTCTCCCCACACCCATTGGTCCCCTGTTCATACTGCTCTCCCCCTACACCCCATGTGGCCCCCTATTCCATAACTGCTCTCCCCCACACCCCCATGTGGCCCCACTGTTCCATTACTGCTCTCCCCAATGTGACCCCACTGTTCCATACTGTTTTCCCCCCACACCTGCATGTGGCCCCTGTTCCATACTGCTCCCCCCCACACCCTCATGTGGACCCCATGTTCCATACTGCTCCCCCCAACACCTCATGTGGCCCCCCTGTTACATACTGCTCTCCCCCACATCATTGACCCCATTGTTCCATACTGCTCTCACCAAACCCCATGTGGCCCCCTGTTCCATAATGCTCTCCCCATTGCCCCTGATCCATATGTTCTCCCCCAGCCCATTGGCCCCTGTTCCATACTGCTCTCCTCCAACCCCATGTGGCCCCCTATTCCATCTGCTCTCCCCCCACAGCCCATGTGGCCCCCTGTTCCATATGTCTCCTCCCCCATGTGACCCCACTGTTCCATACTGTTCTCCCCCACCCTCATGTGGCACCTGTTCCATACTGCTTCCCCCCACACCCCATGTGCCCCTGTTCCATACTGATCTTCCCCCACACCCCATGTGGCCCTCTGTTTCATACTGCTCTCCCCCACACCCCATGTGGCCCCCATTCAATACTGCTTCCCCCAACACCCCCATGTGGCCCCACTGTTCCATACTGCTCTCCCCAATGTGGCCCCACTGTTCCATTACTGCTCTCCCCCACACCCCATGTGGCCCTGTTCCATACTGTCTCCCCCCACACCCCCATGTGGCCCCTGTTCCATACTGCTCTCCCCCACACCCCCATGTGGCCCCCTGTTCCAATACTGCTCTCACCCCATGTGACCCCACTGTTCCATACTCACATCCCCACATGTGGCCCCTGTTCCATACTGTCTCTCCCCCTACACCCCATGTGGACCCCTTTCCATACTGCTCTCCCCCACACCCCCATGTGGCCCCCTGTTCCATACTGTTCTCCTCCCACACTCATTGGCCCCCTTTTTACTGCTCTCCCCCACACCCCATGTGGCCCCTGTTCCATACTGCTCCCCCCACACCCCCGTTGGCCCCTGTTCCATACTGCTCTCCCCCCACAACCCATGTGGCCCTACTGTTCATAATGCTCTCCCCCACACCCATGTGGCCCCACTGTTCCATACTGCTCTCCCCATGTGGCCCCACTGTTCCATACTGCTTCCCCCACACCCCCATGTGCACCCTGTTCCATACTGCTCCCCCCACACCCTCCATGTAGCCCCCTATTCAATACTCTCCTCCCCACACCCATGTAGCCACACCCTGTTTCACATACATGCTCTCCCCCACACCCCATGTGGCCCCCTGTTCCATACTGCTTCCCCACACCCCATGTGCACACTGTTCCATACTGCTTCTCCCCCCCAACCCCATGTGAACTCCCCTGTTCCATACTGCTCTCCCCCACACCCTCATGTGGCCCCCTGTTCATACTGCTCTCCCCACACCCCCATTGGCCCCCTGTTCCATACTGCTCTCCCACACCCCATGTGTCCCCTGTTCCATACTGCTCTCCCCACATCCCATGTGGCCCCCTGTTCCATACTGCTCTCCTCCACACCCCCATGTGGCCACCCTGATCCATACTGCCTTCCCCCACCCATGTGGCCCCCTGTTCCATATCTCCCCTCCACACCCCATGTGGCCCCTGTTCTTATGCTTCCTCCCCACACCCCATGTGGCCCCCTGTTCCATACTGCTCCCCCCACACCCCATGTGGCCCCCTGTTCCATACTGCTTCCCCCCCACACCCATGTGGCACCCTGTTCCATACTGCTCTCCCCCACACCTCCATGTGGGCCCCACTGTTCAATACTGCTCTCCCCCACCTCCCATGTGGCCACCCTGTTCCATCACTGTTCTCCCCCCACACCCCTATGTATCACCCTGTTCCATACTGCTCTCCCAACCCCATGGCCCACGTTCACAACTACTTCCCATGTGGCCCCACTGTTCCATTACTGTCTCTCCCCACGACCCATGTGGCCCCCCTGTTCCATATTGCTCTCCCCTCACACCCCAATGTGGCCCCCTTGTTCCATACTACTCTCACCCAATGTGACCCCACTGTTCCATACTGTTCTCCCCCACACACCCCATTTTGGCCCCTGTTCCATACTATCTCCTCCACCCATGTGCCCCTGTTCCGTACTGTTCTCCCCCTACACCCCATGTGGCCCCTCTGTTCCATACTGCTCTCCCCCACACCCCCATGTGGCCCCTTGTTCCATACTGCTCTCCCAATCGTGACCCCTTTCCATACTCATTCCCCCACCCACCATGTGGCCCCTGTTCCATACTGCTCTCCCCCACACCCCCACTGTGACCCTGTTCCATACTGCTCTCCTCCCACACCCTCATGTGCCCCCTGTTCCATACTGCTCTCCCCCACACTCAATTGGCCCTTCTGTTCCATACTGCTCTCCCCTAACACCCCATGTGGCCTCCCTGTTCCATAATGCTCTCCCCCCATTTGGCCCCCTGTCCATATGTCTCCCCCACAGCCCCATGTGGACCCCATGTTCCATACTGCTCTCCTCCCAACACCACATGTGGCCCCCCTGTTCCATACTGCTCTCCCCCCACACCCCATGTGGCCCCTTGTTCCATACTGTTCTCCTCCCCCTCATGTGACCCCCTGTTCCATACTGCTTCTCCCCCACACCCAATTGTGCCACCCTGTTCCATACTGCTCCCCCACACCCCCATCTGGGCCCCCTGTTCCATACTGCTCTGTCCCCACACACAACCCAATGTGGCCCTCCTGTTCGATAATGCTCTCCCCCACACCCCCATGTGGCCCCACTGTTCCATACTGCTCTCCCCCTGTGGCCCCACTGTTCCATACTGCTTCCCCCACACCCCATGTGGCCACCCTGTTCCATACTACTCCCCCACACCCCATGTGGGCCCCACTGTTCCTTACTGTCTCTCACCCCCACACCCATGTGGCCCCCTGTTCCATACATCTCCCCCCCCACACCCCATGTGGCCCCCCTTTCCATATTGCTCTCCCTCCACACCCCCATGTGGCACCCCTGTTCCATACTGCTCTCCCCAATGTGGCCCCACTGTTCCTTACAGCTCTCCCTTCACACCCCCATGTGGACCCATTGTTCCATACTGCTCTCCCCCCACACCACCATGTGGCACCCCTGTTACATACTACTCTTCCACCACACCCCCATTTGGCCCCTTTGTTCCATACTACTCTCCACTCAAACCCCCATGTGGCCCCACTGTTCCATAATGCTCTCCCCCATGTGGCCCCCCTGTTCCACACTGTTCTTCCCCTACAGCCCCTTGTGACCACCCTTCTCCATACTGCTCCCCTCCCACACCCCCATGTGGGCCCTCTGTTCCATACTGCTCTCCTCCCACAACCACATGTGGCCCTCATGTTTGATACTGCTTTCCCCCACACCCCCATGTGGTCCCACTGTTCCATACTGCTCCCCCCCACACCACCGTGTGGTCACCCTATTCCATACTGCTCCCCCCACAACTCCATGTGGGCCCCACTGTTCAATACTGCTCTACCCCAACACCCCCATGTGGCCCCCTGTTCCATACTTCTCTCCCCAAACCCCCATTTGGCCCCCCTGTTCCATACTGCTCCCCCACAAACCTTCATGTGGGCACCCTGTTCCATACTGCTCTCCCCCTACACCCCCATGTAGCCCCCCTATTCAATACTGCTCTCCATAATGTGGCCCCACTGATCCTTACTGTTGTCACCCCACACCCGCATGTGGCCCTCCTATTCAATACTGCTCTTCTTCCACACTCCCATGTGGCCCCCTGTTCCATACTGTTCTCCCCAATGTGACAATACTGTTCCATACTGTTCTCCCCCCACACCCTCATGTGAACCCCCTGTTATGTACTGCTGTATTGCTCTACCTCCACACCCTCATTAAGCCCCCCTGTTCCATACTGTTCTCCCACACACACCCATTTAGCCCCCTTGTTCCATACTCCTCTCCCCCGACACCCCCATTTGGTCCCCCTGTCCCATACTGCTCTCCCCCACATCCGCATGTGGCCCCCCTGTTCCATACAGCTCTCTCCTCTACACCCCCATGTGGCCCCCCTGATCCATACTGCTCTGCCAATGTGGCCCCACTGTTCCATATTTTTCTCCCCCTCACCCTCATGTGGACCCCTTTTCTGTAGTGCTCTCTCTCCCCCCCCATGAGGCCCCCCTGTTCCACACTGCTCTCCACCCACACACCCCACGTAGTCCCCCTGTTCCATACTGCTCTCCCCCCACACACCCATGCGGCACACCTGTTCCATACAGCTCTCCCCCCACACCTCCATGTGGACCCCCTGTTCCATACTGCTCTCCCCCCACACCACCATGTGGCCCTCCTGTTACATACTGCTCTCCCCCACACCCCCATTTGGCCCCCTTGTTCCATACTGCTCTTCACTCAAACCCCCATGTGGCCGCCCTGTCCATATGCTCTCCCATGTGGCCCTGTTCCATACTGTTCTCCCCCACAGCCCCATGTGGCCACCCACTTCCATACTGCTCTCCTCCCACAACCACATGTGGCCTTCATGTTCGATACTGCTCTCCCCCCACACCCTCATGTGGACCCCCTGTTCCATACTGCTCTCCTCCCACACCCCCATTTGGCCCCCTTGTTCCATACTGCTCTCCCCTCATGTGGCTCCTTTGTTCCAAACTGCTCTCCCCCACAGCCCCATGTGGTCCCTCTGTACCATACTGCTCTCCCCCACACTCGCATATGCCACCCCCCGTTCCTTACTGCTCTCCCTCATGTGGACTCCATACTGTTCTCCACCCACATCCCCATGTCGCCCACCTGTTCCATACTGCTATCCCTCACACCCCCATATGGGCACCCTATTACATACTGCTCTCCCCCTCACCCCATGTAGCATTCCTGTTCCATACTGTTCTCCCCCACACCGCCATGAGGCCCCTCTGTTCCATACTGTGTTCCCCTACAACTCCATATGGACCCCCTGTTCAATGCTGCTCTCCCCTCCCACCCCCATGAGGCCCCCTGTTCCATACTGCTATCCCCCACACCCCCATGTGGGCCCCCTATTACATACTGCTCTCCCCCCACACCCCCATGTGGCCCACCTGTTATTTACTGCTCTCCCCCACAACCCATGTAGCACTCCTGCTCCATACTGCTTTCCCCCAAGTGGTCCCACTGTTCCATACTGTTTTCCTCCACAACCCCTCAAGCTAGTGACCCCTGAACTCACCCTATCTCAGTGGTACTCCTGATCAGGGGTGAATCAACCTTCCCCGCCGCCTGAGACAAAAAGTAAGGGGGGGTGCTATCATCGGCGGACAACTGAGGAGCCGGGGGGGGCAGCTCTGGGGATGGGTACGGTGTTATCGGCGGCGTACAGCTGGAGGAGCGGTTATCACTTACCCGGTGGCCAGGACAGGAGACAGGAAGCCTCAGCAAGTGCCACCCCCTTCAGTTCTGCTGCTCCCCCTTCCGCCTGAGCCAAAGGCTCATATTGTCCAATATACATTGCGGCCCTGCTCCTGATGGTGGAGAGGCCTGAGTCTCCACCCTAGCCCTGCTCTTGCTCAGCCCTGAGCCGATTCTCACTCCCCCGGAGCAGGGAAGTAATGAAACCCACATATAAAGACAGACTGGGGGAACAAAAACACAAGCTCTCTGCACTCACACACAGGGAGAATACAATATGTGATTTGGGACAAAACGAATATCAAGCAGGAGTTAAAAATACAACAAGGAAATTTCCACCATACACCAAACAAGTTATCACTGTTTCCCATAAACTGGAACACTACATTACAGACCCACATCACTGGAGCAAGCTAAGGATATAATTGGCATAGGGGACTGGACTCCTCCATATTAAAGGTGTGAAGATAGCTATGATAGCACAGAAGCAACCTGAAACTCCAGCAGCACATTACCAGCCATCTGGAAGTTAACTCCTGCAAGACTGATGACTAGTGAGCACAGAACAGTCAACACCCAATCCCAGGCTGAGAAAAAAGAAGCACAAGGTTGCTAATCAGGTACCACAGTGAATACAATCAGAAGATGGCAAAACACCAAATGAGTGCAGAGCCGAACACTGCATGACAATAATGTCCAAAATTTCCCCATAATGTACTGAATTTTCTATAATTTCCTAAATTGCCCCATAATTTACCCCATAATGTCCTTAATTGTCACATTTTGTGGCCTCCTAGCAACAAGCCTTCTCTCCCCTGCCCCTCAATTAAAATAACATGACACTGAATCTTTGGCTCCTTCATTGAGCGCTTACCAGTGCTGACATCTCATTTGTCTATGCAGCCCGGAGGTAGTGTGATGGCATCAGCAGCGTGCTGACCTCATCACACCGCTGGCACGTTGGAGCGTGGACAAACTAGCACTTTCTCTGCCCCAGTCAAGGTGACTCAGTGTTAAAATATATTCAATTTGAAAGACACGAATACATTTTAATATGTGAGAGCCATACACAGAGCTTTGTGAGCTGCACAATATCTTTTAGTGGGCTGTAGGTTGTGCAGGCCTGTTCTAAAGCTAGAGAAGAAAAATGTGATTTCTTTGTTGAACTCCAACATTTTTTGCCAACATACTGTCCACAAGGTAAAAATCTTATATCTGATTCAGCCACATCAAACCAGCCTCAAGTTTTCTAAGGCTACCGAAATTAATATAGGTTGACTTTTCTCAAGTATTGCTTCAGTTAATTTAGTAAAAAAAAAAACTAAATTCTGCAGAGTCTCTTGATTCTTTTTTTTAAAACCATATTTTTTTTATTCAAATAAATCTTTTAACAACATATATAATTTGTTTACACAATTACATCATTATAACAGTCATGTCCAAATAATCACCTCCAGTGTAAACCAATTCTAAACTGGATATTATAGGAGAGGGAAGGGAAAGAAAGGACCACACAGAAGGAAAGGGGCAGGCAGAATTGGACACAAGGGGTAAATTAATGCAGGGGGTGGGGGAGGAATAAGCTTTAGGAGCTTTCTTTTAAATATTTTTGTATACTAATTTAATTATGAGAAGATCAGAATCAACCAGGAAAAATATTAAAACCATCTTAAGTGTGAGCTATCGCCAATCCAGAAGTCTCCCAAATCTCCCACTGGTGACTGACACGTTCTTTTTGCTTTATTGAGTGAACCAAACACCGTTCATATAGACAATGAGAATTTATCCTACCAATGAGTTCCTCCTGTGTGGTGGTAGATGCTTCCCTCCAGTGCCTTGCCAAGCTCTGACGGGCCGCTATCAAAACATGAGTTATCATTGGTAATTAGTTTGGGGGAAGAAGGTCCAACCCAATATTTAAGACTGCCAAGTGCCCCTGTAGAGTTAAAGGGAAACCTATCAAGGTCGTGATTAAGTCTGCCACCCGATTCCAGAATTCTCCTATCTAGGGGCACCACCACACCATGACCCAGATCCCCTTTTTTACCACATCCCTTCCAGCATAATGGGGAATAGGATTTGTTAAATTTGGAAATTTTGTAATGGGTCAGATACCAGTTCATATATATTTTCTTTAGTTGTTCTAGATGATTAATGTAGGAGGAGTGCCTTTGAGTAAATGTGGCCACTGTCGGGGGTAGATGAGAAAGAGAGTGTCTCCTCCTAGACATTCATATAAGGGAGCTTGACCGATTCTGCTGGTGAGTTAAGAGTCTTATAGAACAGAGACAATCCATGTTCATTGGGGTATTCTACTTTAAAGTATTTCTGCATCATGTCTGATGGGTCAGGGTTCCACCAAGCTGGAAATGTGCATGACTAGATAAATTGACGACTTTGGAGGTAAAAGCATGTTTTGGGAGTCTTGTAAAGTTGGGACAAATCTGCAAAGAAGCGGAATACAGGGCCATCTAAGAGTTTGTCAAGCGTGCTTACACCTGATTTCACCAACAGGTCTAGAGACAACCCAGAGATGTGTGCCTCGATCGCTTTTACAGAAATGTGTTTAAATAGGGATTTTGTCAATGTTCTATCAAGGTTATTCCAATAAGAAATCAACGAGTACATCGTATGTAAGGGAAAATTCGATTTCAGGGGCTTCAGTAGCTCGATCTCTAGCAAACGTCTACCGGTAGTAGATTTGTGGGGAGCAAACTGTCTTTCTATTTGGAGCCATCTATAATTAAGATCCCCAGCCCACCAATCCTTTGCGGCCTCGAGTATGGCCGCCTTTTGGTACATAGATAGATTTGGTATACCCGTTCCACCACAAGAACATTGGAAATGTAAAGCCCTGACCGCCACTCTTGGTTTTTTGTTTTTCCAAATAAATTTACCCAGTAGGGATTGTAGAAGCCCTATCCATCTAGATGGAAATTTGATAGGGAGATATCTGAACAAGTAGGTAGTCTTAGGCAGCAACATCATTTTTACAATTTGTATTCTGGCAACCCAGGACAGTGGGGTTTACACACCGCAACAGCAGCAAGGATTCTGATTGGCAATCTATTGCCCAGTCACCATCGCCATGAAATTGCCTCACAATTGCGGCGTGTAATTGGGGAATTTGGCGGCGATAAAAAAGGTTGCGCCTTACAGTTCCAAAATCAGGCAAACAGTAAATAAAAGGGAAAAAAGTGAAAAAATAGTTTGAAAGAGAGTGAAAAAAAGATACTCTGTGGGTAACTTTGCATGGTTTCAACCCCGCCATAGAGGCACCAAAGAGTAGGAAGCAGAGAAAGGCTATCCAATAATCAATCATGCCGTGAACCAGTCTAGGTCCAGTTTTCTGTGCCTGAGGAGCTCTTTTGTCATTCGGATATTTAGGCTAAAGCTGCCATTTTCAAAAATCTTTATTTATAAAGAAGATATAAACAAATACATAAACACTAATCCATATGCATAGAGCGGGAATGGATAATTTACGTATAACATCCTCCACCTTACAAGCGGAGGTAACACAGAAATCACAGATGATGCTAATTGAATCCCAATTATCAGAAATCCGAAAGGAGGCAAGTAAACTGGGGACCAATAGACTGATAAACTTTGTCCGCCTTTCAAATTATGCATAAACAGTGAATTGGCACTAAAGCTTAAAAATATTTATTTGCATTTAAAGAATAATAACCAAAACAACTTGAAGAAAGAAAGAAAAAGAGGGAAGAAGCGGGGTGAAAGCGAGAAGGGAATAATAAGAAGGGAAAATGGAGGGATGAGGAGGAGGGTGGGGAGGTATCGACAGCTAGAGGGATATCGTAGTCTCAGCTGATGGAACCTGAACTGGTCAAGATGTGAATCTTGGAGAGGGGATTGGAGTACCGTAAGTAGTAGGGAGATCCAAGTACTCAGGGAACTCTTTGTATAAGAGCCATGCCTGCCAAGTCCGGAAGTATTTCGCCATCTGTTTGTCACGCTGGGAGCGGGAGAGGCACTCAGCGTAGGACAACGACGGGGGGGGGGAATAAGGAGTCCCTAAAGCTATGGGCACAAGAAGGAGAGGGTGACCCCTAGTCTTACTGGGGCTGACCCTGTCTGCCCTGACGTCCCTATACAGTTTCCTCAACTGTCGCCGACCACGAACCTCGTCCCTCTCTGATCCTAGCACTACCTTATCTAAGGATCAGATGCAGAGGTTCACTAGACCCCTCCACTAACAACTAAAGACAAACACAAGGAAAAACAGACAATGGGGAAAGAAAACACTTATCTTGCAGCAGAGCACAGCAACCTCCACAACCTCAGCTTCTGCTGGAGCAAGGATAATGAGTGCACAAGGAAATATCACCTGCACCGAGGGAGGGCAATGAAACTCCTTATAAAGGTGGGAAGAACCTGCTGGGTCCTAGTGACCCAGAATACTGGTGTAGAAACCAGACCGAGCACAAGACCTTCCCAGCCGTCTCCCATGATAGGGAGATCTTATCATACCTTCTCTCTATCTACACAGAAGGTAAATGCCCCTGAAAGACGGACCGTCCTCAAACATTATGGCTGATTGGCCAAACGCTGGGACCGTCTGCGCGTGGCCTCTACCCTGTCATCCGTGCCACCCGTGACACTGTTCATCTGAGTGAGCAGACAATCTCTCCATTCGAGAAATGTGGTCCATTTCCTTGAGCCATTCAATCGACTGGGGGGTATCTTAGATTTCCATCTCCTAGGAATGATCGATCGAACAGCAGCAACACTGTGCCGTAAAAGCCCCTGCTTATTTTCTTTGAACGACCCAGGGAACATGGATAAGAATCAAGTCTGTGGGGAGGCGGGCGCCAATGAGCCCGTGACGTGTTGAGTAATTTGTAAGACTATACGCCAAAGAGGTTGAATGGACGGGCAGCTCCACCAAATATGCAACATAGAAGCTTCAGGGGCTTCGCAGCGCCAGCAAGATGCAGGGATCTGTGGAAAAATCCTGTGAAGATCATGGGGGAATCTATACCACCTCGTAACAATTGTAAAGTTTCTTTTCTGTACCCTACAGGAAAGGGGAAGTTTATGGGTCGGAGGTTCTGGGCTGGTCAAAAGAGCTTCAAAGGGCAGGAGATCTCTAGCCAAAGCAGCGGAAGGACCAGAGGATGAGAGAAACGATCTCAGTTGTAGATATTTGAACCAAGGTATTGTCTGGTCTGGGAACCTGGAGCGGAGCTCGGAGAGTGGAGGTAGTGAAGAAGACCCAATCAGCGTCTCTTACACTCTGTGGTATTGGGATGAGCTCCAGATCATGAATCTTTCCGCACCCACTGCCAGAGTGAATTGAGGGTTCTCAAATAAAGGTGTCATGGGGCCGCAAATGCTTGAGAGTGCAAAACGAGAGTTCAGTCTGTCCCAAAGGGTCAGTAGACCATGTGTCAGTGGGAAAAATCGTGTAGTTTCGGGACGGAATGTTTTGGTTATTCATGGAAGAGCAGAAAGGTTCCACTCTATTAGCGAGGTTTCCAGCGTGACCCACTGCCTCAGACCAGCCCCATAGAACCAATCCACCAATCTGGTCAACACTGCTGCTGCGTGGTAGAGTCTTAGGTCAGGTAATCCTGCGCTTTTTTTAGGTCTAGTTAGTATGCCGTAGGCCAGTTGGGGTTTACCTCTTTTCCAGGCATAATTGGAGAGTACAAGTCTGAATTGGGCGAAGAATGTTCTTGGTGGTACTATAGGTACTGCTTGATAAATATACAATAGTTTGGGAAGAATATCCATTTTTATAACGTTTATCCGCCCAAACCAGGTCAGATTTTTGTTGCCATGCGTCTGTAGGTCAGAAGTAATTTGTTGGAGTAGTGACTTGTAGTTCAAAGTGCCGGATCAGAACTAAGGCAAACCCCAAGGTACTTCAGGGATCCTTCACACCACTTAAAGGGGAAGGACTGCTCCAGACCAGACCTCCTTTCCGGCGAAGGAGAGATATTGAGGATTTCGGATTTAGGAGAGGTTAACCTTGAAATTACTGACCTTCGCATATCTCTCAAATTCGCTCAGTATTGAGGGTAGGGCTATTTCGGGATCTGTGACATAGATCAATAAGTTGTCTGTGTACAGAGCTAACTTATGGGAAACGTCTCCAATTTGGATGCCATGGATATCCAGGTTACCTCTAAGGGCTATCGCAAGATGTTCCATCACCAGGGTGTATAGCAGGGGTGATAAGGGACAGCGCTGCCTAGTCCTATTTCGAATGGGGAATGAATCAGAGAGGATGCGGCTGCACTGTATTTTTGCTGAAGGAGCGGTGTAGAGGGCCATGATCTTATTACAAAAGTCCGGGCCAAACCCCGCCCACTCAAGAGTTTGCTGGAGGAAGGGCCAACTGACCCTGTCAAAGGCCTTCTCTGCATCGACTGACAACACACAAGCCGGGATGTTCGTCTTACGGAAATGAGAGATGAGCAAGATGGATGTAATAGTGTTGTCTCTGGCCTCCGCTATAAGGGACAAAGCCAACCTGGTTGCTGTGAATCAGTCGAGGCAGGGAGGGACCAAGTCTAACAGCTAGTAATTAGCGTACAACTTTACATCAAATTAATTAGCGAAATTGGGCGGTAGCTAGAGCAGAGTTCGGGGTCCCTCCCGGGCTTAAGAATAACTGTGATGTTGGCTTCCAGTGAACATTTGTGGAATGGTTGGTCAAGAGAGATAATATTGAAAAATTTAGTTAAGAAAGGGGTTAGTTCAGGAGAAAAGGTTTTGATAGAATTTAGAGGTGAATCCGTCTGCTCCCGGGCTCTTGTTGGGGGGGGGGGGAAGAGTTAATAACCTGAGTAACCTCTGCCTCTGAAAAGGGAGCGTCAAGGGCAATAGCCAAGTCCTCGGACACGAGCGGTAAGGTCGTGCCCCTTATGTAGTCACCAATTCTAGCAGAAAGGTGCAGGCATCCAGGGGCTGTAGAGGGGACATCTAAGTTATATAAAGATTCATAAAAGTCTATAAATGCCTTCACGATCTCGGTAGGCTGATGAATCTTCAGGTTATTTGTGGCTTTAATTCAGGGGATGAAAGTGCCCATGGTTCTTGGATGAATACGCCTAGCTAGGTGCTTTCTGCATTTGTCTGCAAATTCATAATAAAATTACTGAGTCCTCTCCCTAAGCATCGTGTAAGTCTGATCTAGAGTGGTCTTGAGATAGTCTCTAAGCTTCGTCAATTCCAAGAAAGTTATATCAGATAGAGTAGATTTGTGTGACTGTTCTAGGGCATGTATGGAGAGAGGAGGTCATTGACATGCGCAGCCCTCTCCCTCTTGAGTCTAGCACCTTCTTTCATGACGGTACGCCTAACTACACATTTCAGTGCTTCCCATTGAGGTGGCAACGGGGTAATATCATTCAAATGAGTTGTTAAAAAGTCCATGATAGTCTTCCTGACTGATCGTTTAGCAGTTGGGTCCGTGAGAAGGTTGGGATTTAGCCTCCAGTGCCACTGACTGGCTGGCTGAGTCGGGGGATTTAAGGTCACAAAAATTGGAGCGTGGTCAGAATGCGACGACCATCCGCTGTGAGGCTGAGCTGCTGGTAAGGCAGCACCCCGAGAAACCCGAGACCCTTAACCCCTATACAGGGATCTGGAATTACAGCGGAGCACAGGGGGTAGCTGCCTATTATGAGCAGCAGAGCAGGAAGGTCGCCAGGAAGGGAAAAATCAGGACCCGAAAAACGTAGTCAGGAGTCCGAGTGAAAACCAAGAGGGCAGCGAAGGTACAAAATCGACAGGCTGTAGCAGAGTCAGAAATCCAGGCAAAGGTCAGAGACTAAACACACACTATCACTGAAGAACCAAAACTATATCTGGCGGCCTGCAAGACAGGCTCCAATGTATTTGAAGGGCGCGGTTACCTCCCATAGGATGGAGCTCACAGCCTGTTGATCTCATCCGGACCACCCTTAGAACCAGGCCAGATGGTAATGCACGACTGGCACCAACCACCCCACTTCTGACAGAAGAACGAAGCCTGCGCCTATCAGACACCTCTGCAGGGATCACTCCTCTGCGACCAACATCACCCAAAGGAGAAACACGGCGGCGTTCAGCGACAGAGGCAGACGTCGAAGGAGCAGGTCCATATGAGGACAAGGCCTTCCTATCACCGGCACCATTGTTATGGCAATAAATAGTTAATTTATATTAGTATATAGTCATTCAGAAATCTTTCAGGCTCGAGGCCTGTTTGTAGGAAATAGGCCTTGCACTTTCCTCTAGCTAAGCCCTCTCTCCTTCTTCCCTCCCACCTTCGGGTTTTCTCTGGCTCAGATGATTTCATATAATGTTTTGACTTAGAGGTAGCTACACTGAAGCTCTTATCAGATTGTTCTGAATGTACTATACGACTTCAAGGCTAGTTTAAACACACAGAATACAATTGAATGTTTTTTTCAGAATAAAATGTAGATTCAGCATAAGATGATGCAATTATCTAGTAACACCCCTTTTAACATCCCTTTAATGATAATAAAACTGCTAACCGCTCCTAAAATAAAGGTCTTTGTCATTAAGCTCTACATTGACATGGGTGTCAGTGTGGCTCTTTTCGGTGACGAGCACGCACTCAGACAAAGCATCCAATTTGGCGGCAGACAATTAAGATGACAGCCTCACCCGAAAGGTGTGGGGGGCATCCATAACACCATCAGCCGAAGGAATCCGCTGCCTCCCAGCGGCCAAGGCAGGAACACCAGCCACCGAGTCCAATGGCGATGTGACACAGACCAGGTCATGTAGCCGATCAGGGCAGCAGGGCGCCAGTCTAACAAGTGATGATCAATAAGAAGGTAGTCTATTCGGCTGTAAGAGGCGTGCACTGAGGAGAAGTACGTATAATCTCTATCAGTTGGATGCGTAATACGCCATACATCGATCAATTTGAGTGTGTGGAGAGAATTCTTAAAGGATACCAGTTGCTTGGGTGGGATTGCAGATTTACCCGTCAATGTGTCGAGTTTTTTGTCGAGGGGTAGGTTGAAATCACCTCCAACTATTTTGTGCCCCTGAGCATACGCCTCCAGCTACCGCAGGTACTGGACTCCGTGGGTCATCTGTCCTTGATTAGGAAGATAAAAATTAGCGAGAGTGTACTGCTGTCTAAACATTGCCAATTTTACAAAGAGATATCTGCCCTGAGGATCCACTCAGTCTCCAGCACTTGGAATGCTAGATTCTTATGGAAGGCTATACTAACCCCTTTTGTACGTACCAATGGGTTTGTAGAATGAGGGGCACTTTGGCTGTTTGCCGATGCACCCTGACTGAGGAGCCTGTTAAGGGTTAACAGCGCCGAGCAATGTTTCTCCCTTCACTGTGTGAGGGGCGGTGCAATTCTCCTCACAGAGTAAGCCTTGCCCCTTAGGTATATAAGGAAGGGTTTTGGCGGGCAGCTGCAGTCCCTCAGCTGAAGACCTGGGGTAACGTGTTGTTACTGCCGGTATTGAGCGTCATGGACCCGCTGGTAAGTGCTGTCAGGGAACGAGTCACCCGTGAGGGAAATGCTTGGTTGGCAACATTATTAAGTTTGCCTGGTGCTTCTCTCATGGGTGTGCCTTCGGCGGCGCCGGGGGAGAGGCGTTCCTCCAGGATTTCCCGCCCGCCATTACGCCTCAACCTTGCAGCCAGTGAGAGTGGGAGTGGACGTAGAAGAGATACGCCTGCTCCTACTAGTTTAACGCCCCCAGCTTTTCAGTCACAGGCAGTGGGAGGTTCAGACCGTCACCTCAGAACTCTTCAAGCTCCTGCTTGCCCCACGAATTCTGGTGGTTTTTCACTGGATTCGGTGCCCATTGTTTTACCTCAGCAGGTTGTCAGTGTGTCGGCAATAGTGTACAGGACTTGGAGAGGACTTTGAATATGGGAGGAAGTGGTAGTGCCAGCCGTGCCAGGTCAGGAGAACAAGGGGCTTCTAGTTCTATGGCCTCAGTACAGACAGCCGGGAACCCTGTTGTGTTCCCAAGGCTCCGCGGGGAGCAACCCAGGAATGTCCTACAGGGCCAGTGGCAACCTGTCCAGGATATGGCTCAGCTCCAGCGGCCTTCTCAGGATTCTGCCCGAGGGATGGACACAGCAGCGCCGGGTCCGCCAGCCCATGTTCAACATGAGGGGACTAATAGCCGGGCTGTGAGTGTTCGTCCAGCTTCACCTCACAGGGAGCGTAGTGTCCATAGTGGTGGGAGTAGGCGTTCTCATAGTGATAGACGCAGGAGTAGTTATAGGTCCCGGAGGAGTCGTTCTAGGTTCCGGAGGAGTCGTTCTAGATCTCGTAGGAGCAGGTCGAGGTCTCGGAGGAGCCGGAGCAGATCAAGATCTCATCGTCGAGGTCGTAGGCGCCATTCGAGGCGTAGTATTTCTCGTTCCTCCTCAGGTTCACAGAGGATATTAAGTCCTAGTCCACATCGGAGTTTGGCATGGGCCCCAGAAGCAAGAGGTCCGGATGTCCAAGGGTCGGTTCCGCCACCGGTGTTGCAAGGAGGTGAAGGAAACCCATCTGCAACGTTGCAGTCCGGTGAGTATTCTTGTGCTGGGGCTTGGGATGGGTACGGGCAGTCAACTGGGGTTGCTGAGGTTTTAAAGAATCTTTTGTCCGGTAAGATTTTTATCAACCCTAAGGTTCTTCTGCCTCGCCCTGAACCGATTTGCCCTGATTTACATAAGGGCACTTGTTATTGCGGTGTTCCTTTGCTAGGATCTCATTTAGATACAGAGACATACCAAAAGATCTGGGCAAATGAATACATTGATATTTGGTCCTTGATATCTCCTGAGCAAAGCACTGTGGACCGTGAGCGTAAGACAGCTGACAGACCTTATGAACGTAAGCCTAAGGTTGCAAAGACAATGAATAATTGGCTTCAGGCTATATGTGTTTTGGGAAGCGTTATAGGTCAGCAACACCCTGAGAGATGTTCAGAGTTATCTACATATGTAGACACGATATATAATTCATACAAGGTTCATGGTGGATCGGCGTGGTGGAAGTACGATGAAGACTTCCGACGCCGGTTGGCTCTGAACCCTACGATGGGGTGGAACATAAAGGCCACGGATTCATGGCTGCGTTTAATGATGTCTCAGAAATCCTCCCACCCCTTTTCATCTTCGGCCACCCAGTCGGGTACTACCCCCGGCGGGGTGGCCGTCCGGCGTCCAGGATGCTGTTGGTTATTTAATGACAGACACTGTCGTTTTCAATCATCATGTAAGTACAGACACGAGTGTTCAGTGTGTGGAGGCCCCCATATTGAAACAAAGTGTCCCAAACAACAGCCAAAATCATTATCGGGAAAGACCTCTTCTCAAGGAGACCCTAAGGACGCCAGTGAGCGTCTCCGCGATGGCTCCTTGGCTAAGTCGGTACCCCAATAAAAAGGCAGCTGAAATATTACTATATGGATTTTCCGAAGGGTTTTTTATACCTTTTCAGTTGTCATGGTCAGGCACGTTTGCCCCTAACCTAAAATCTGCTAGGGAGCACCCTCAGGTTTTGGCTTCTAAGCTTTCAAAAGAAGTGTCGCTAGGTAGGATTCGGGGTCCTTTTCCTTCTCCCCCTTTTCAAATTTAAGGGTCTCCCCGTTAGGAGTTGTGCCTAAAAAGGACCTTGGGGAATTCAGGCTTATTCATCACCTATCCTATCCTGCTGGTTCGTCCGTGAATGACGGAATTCCTTTAGAAGATTCATCCGTGTCTTATGTGTCATTTGATAGAGCAGTTGCTTTAGTTAGGGATGCAGGCCCCGGCGCCCTTTTAGCCAAGACTGATGTCGCGTCGGCTTTTCGCCTCCTTCCCGTGCACCCAGATTGCCATCATTTGCTGGGTTGCTATTTTGAAGGAGGTTATTATTACTATACATGTCTGCCTATGGGGTGCTCTATTTCGTGCCAATTTTTTTAACTTTTTAGCACTTTCTTGGATTGGGCCGCTCAGGTGTCCTCCGGTACTCGGTCCGTGACGCACTACTTGGATGATTTTTATTTGTCGGTCCCGCCTCCAGTGACGATTGTTTTCGTGCCCTTTCTTCTTTCCAGAATTTATGTGTACAGTTCGGGGTTCCTTTGGCTCCTGAGAAGACTGTCGGCCCAGTGACACAATTGTCGTTCCTAGGCATTGAAATTGATTCAGTGGCCATGGTGTTCCGGCTCTCGAAGGAAAAAATTGTGAAACTGACGTTGCTCATTGACTGGTTTTGTTCCTCAAAGAAGGTGACGTTGTCTCAGATGCAATCCCTTCTTGGATCCCTGGCTTTTGCATGCCGGGTCATGCCCATGGGAAGGATTTTTTCTAGGCGGTTGAGTTTGGCTACAAAAGGGGTCTCGGTTGCCAGTCATAGAATTCGATTAACTCGCCCACTGAAGGACAATTTGTTGGTTTGGAAATATTTTTTAGCAGATTATAACGGTCACACGTGCTTCCAGTCCCCGGAAGTTTCTAGTTTCGACATCTCATTGTTTTCTGACGCTGCAGGATCATCCGGTTTTAGAGTCATTCTGGGATCGCATTGGTGTTGTGGGCAATGGCCTGATGAGTGGTCCTCTTCTGGTTGGACAAAGAACTTAACGTTGTTAGAACTGTTCCCTATTATTGTAGCTGTTTCTACCTGGCCATCTATTTTGCAGAACCGGCGTATTTGCTTTTGGACTGATAATTTGAGTGTTGTTCAGGCCATTAATAGATTGTCTTCTTCACTTCCTGTGATTCATTTGATCCGTTTCCTGGTTTTACAATGCTTGAAATTCAATATATGGTTTAAAGCTAGGCATGTCCTAGGGGTTGAGAATACTATTGCTGATGCATTATCTCGTTTCCAATTTCAGACGTTCAGGGAGCTGCATCCTTCGGCGGACCCGGTGGGTTCGGATTTCCCGGAATTCGTTTGGACGCTTCCATTGGGCAGCTGATTCCGTTATTAAGATAGATATAGATATGGATATAGATAGATAGACAGAAAATTTGCACACAGCGACCAATGAGAATAGCGCCTCACTTACAGCGGTAAATGTGAAACTCAAAATATTCCATGTATTTGAAGTATGGCACTATAGAGCGCGGCGCTCTTCTGATTGGTCGCCGCCTTCAGCGCGCCGACCAATCGGAATAGCGGCGGCCGCTATGCCGCCATATTTGAAATATACTGAATACAGTGTATTTGAAGCATGCCGCCATACAGCACGCCGGTATTCTGATTGGTCGGCATGTTGAACGCGGCGACCAATCAGAAGAGCGCCGCTCTCTATGACGCCATACTTCAAATACACTGTAGTCAGTGTATTTCCAATATGGCGGCATAGCGGCCGCCGCTATTGTGATTGGTCGCGCCTTGAGCCAACGGCCAATCAGACGTTCGCCTCGCGCCTGCCGCCATTTATGAATTTAAATTTCGCGGCCGCCATTTTAGACAGCGAAATTTGAATTTTTCCCTCACACATCATTCCTGCTTTGCTCATCGTTTCTGAGGGACGTCAGGAAGCAAGGTCCGGATCGTTTACAGTACAATATAAGCTACTATATCTTTTGTGGTAATAAAATGTAAGTTCTGACTTTACATTAATAATTATTAATAATTAATATTCTATATCTATCTATCTCTATCTATCCATCTATCTATCTATATATCTATATCAATCTATCTATCTATATCTATCCATATCTATTTATCTATCCATCTATATCTATCTATCTATATCTATCCATATCTATTTATCTATCTATATCTATATATATATATCTATATCTATCCATATCTATTTATCTATCTATCTCTATATCTATCTATATCTATCTTTCTATCTATCCATCTTTCTATCTTTCTATCTATCCATCTTTCTATCTATCTATCTCTATATCTATCTGTATCTATCTATCTATATCTATCTATATCTATTTATCTATCTATCTATATCTATCTATCTATTTATATCTATCTATATCATATCTATCTATATCTATATGTATCTATCTATATCTATATATATTTATCTATCTATCTCTATATCTATCTATCTATATCTATCTATCTCTATATCTATCTATATCTATCTTTCTATCTATCTATCTAGGTATATCTATCTATATCTATATCTATCTATCTATATCTATTTATCTATCTCTATCTATCTATATCAATCTATCTATATCTATATATCTATATCAATCTATCTATATCTATCTATCTATATCTATATATCTATCTATATCTTTCTATCTATATCTATATATCTATCTATCTATCTTATCTATCTATCTATCTATATATCTATATATCTATCTATCTATATCAATCTATCTATATATCTATATCTATCTATCTTTCTATCTATATATCTATATCAATCTATCTATCTATCTAAAACAGAAAAAATTCCTTGCAGCACACAGCTACTACTAATGTTGTATAAATGCTATATGTGATTGCCATATGTGATTGAGAAAAAAGTTTAAAAACTTACGTTTTTCTGAAAAAACTCAAAATCTTATCTTTTAATTCTGAAGTTCTTAGTACAAACATTGGCCAAGGTCTGCTTGCTCATCGACTGCGACAAAGTGACTTCAGGCACGATGAGTCCTAACGCTGACACCCAAGTCCTCCTTTTCCGCTCCCCACTTCTCTATCTCTCTATCTATCCATCTATCTATCTATATCTATCTATATTAATCTATCTATCTATATCTATCTCTATATCTATCTATCTATATCTCTCTATATCTATCTATCTATATCAATCTATCTATATCTATCTATATCAATCTATCTATCTATATCTATCTATATATCTAATTTGAAAAAAATTCTTGCAGCACACAGCTACTACCAATGATGTACAAATGCTATAAGCTATATGTATTTGAGGAAAAGTTTAAAAACTTACGTTTTTTTAAAAAAACTCAAAAATTCTAATTTTTTATTTCTGAAGTTCTTAGTACAAACATTGGCCAATGTCTGCTTGCTCATCAACTGCGACAAAGTGACTTCAGGTCTGATGAGTCCTACTCTGATATCCCTATCCTCCTTGTCCACCCCCCACTTCTCAGTGGGCAGATATCTATATCTATCTATATCTATATCTATCTATCTATATCTATATCTATATCTATATCTATCTATCTATATCTATCTATATCATCTATCTATATCTATCTATATCTATATCTATCTATCTATATATCTATATCTTTCTATCTATTTATATCTATATCATCATATCTATCTATCTATCTATCTATCTAAAACAGAAAAAATTCCTTGCAGCACACAGCTACTACCAATGTTGTATAAATGCTATAAGCCATATGTGATTGAGAAAAAAGTTTAAAAACTTACGTTTTTCTGAAAAAACTCAAAATCTTATCTTTTAATTCTGAAGTTCTTAGTACAAACATTGGCCAAGGTCTGCTTGCTCATCGACTGCGACAAAGTGACTTCAGGCACGATGAGTCCTAACGCTGACACCCAAGTCCTCCTTTTTCCGCTCCCCACTTCTCTATCTCTCTATCTATCTATCTATCTATATCTATCTATATTAATCTATCTATCTATATCTATCTCTATATCTATCTATCTATATCTCTCTATATCTATCTATCTATATCAATCTATCTATCTACTCTATATCTATCTATATCAATCTATCTATCTATATCTATCTATATATCTAATTTGAAAAAAATTCTTGCACGCACACAGCTACTACCAATGATGTACAAATGCTATAAGCTATATGTATTTGAGGAAAAGTTTAAAAACTTACGTTTTTTTAAAAAAACTCAAAAATTCTAATTTTTTATTTCTGAAGTTCTTAGTACAAACATTGGCCAATGTCTGCTTGCTCATCAACTGCGACAAAGTGACTTCAGGTCTGATGAGTCCTACTCTGATATCCCTATCCTCCTTGTCCACCCCCCACTTCTCAGTGGGCAGATATCTATAATCTATCTATATCTATATCTATCTATCTATATCTATCTATATCTATATCTATCTATCTATATCTATCTATATCTACTATCTATCTATATCTATCTATATCTATATCTATCTATCTATCTATATCTATCTATATCTATCTTTCTATCTATCTATATATCTATATCAATCATCATCATCTATCTATCTATCTATCTAAAATCAGAAAAAATTCCTTGCAGCACATCAGATATCTACCATATGATTAGTTATAAATGCTATAAGCTTATTTATTGAAAAAAAGTATTAAAACTTTACTGAATAATATCAAATCTTATCTGTAATTAATCAAATCTATCTATCTCTACATCTGAATTACTTCTACACCATATCTATCTCCATATCTCTTCTCATCACTTCATCTATATCTAAACTGATAATCTTAACCTACTACCAAAGTACTCTATATTATCTATATGAAAACTATATCTATACTTCATATCATTTATCTTATCTAAAACTATACTCAATACTATCTATTCTATATCTTATTATATATCTAATTTGATAAAAATCTTGCCACACACTGCTATCATTCAAAGCTAGCTATTGGAGAAAAAGTTAAAAACTTCGTTTGTTAAAAAAACTCGAAAATTCTAATTTTTATTTCTGAAGTTCTTAGTACAAACTTGGCCAATGTCTGCTTGCTCATCAACTGCGACAAAGTGACTTCAGTATGATGATCCTACTCTGATATCCCTATCCTCTTGTCCACCCCCCACTTCTCAGTGGGCAAATATCTATATATCTACTATCATATCTATATATCTATCTACTAATCTATTTATCTATCTATATCTATTTATCTCTATATCTATCTATTATCTATATCTAACTATATCTATTCTATCTATCTATTTATCTCTCTATCTCTCTATCTTATCTATTATCTATCTCTAATATTCTATAATCTATTATCTATCTATCTATCTCTATCTCTATATCTAATCTATATCTATCTATATCTATATCTATCTATCTATCTATCTATATCTATCTATATCTATCTTATCTATCTATCATATCTATTTATCTATCTATCTCTATATCTATCTATCTATCTATATCAATCTATCTATCTATATCTATCTATATATCTATATCTAGCTAATCTATCTATATCTATCATATCTATCTATCATACTCATATATTTATACTCTATCATCAATCTATCTATATCATCTATACTCTAATATCTATCATAGCTACTCTATGATCATATGCTGACAACTTATATATGAAACAAATTAACTACTTTACTTTCAAATAATCTAAATCTCTATCTGTATTTTTTATATCTATATCTGATCATTCCTAGGTTGCAGCACCACATCCAATGAGCAAGCTCGCTTATGCTTGCATAAAATCTTCGAAATCTGGCAGACAAGCAGTGTGCTTCGGATGCCGCTCAGCGACGAGTCCTATCGCTGACACCCAAGTCCTCCTTGTCCACCCTACCCCACCGCTAAGTGGGAGGACACCATCCAGACCCTAGATCACCTGTTTGCAACGAGGGTGCACATTGCAGTAATGGAGCCAGCCACTCCACACGATACAAAAGAGAAAAAAAACAAAAAAAAAAAGAAAAAAAAAAACTGCACAGCACTCACAGACAATGTGAACTGGTGCCAGCAGGGATGCTGGGTCAATATACTAGAAAGAAACCTTGCAGCACTCAGCTACTACCAATGATGTACATATGCTGACAAGCTATATATATATGAGAAAAAATTTTAAAACCTTACGTTTTTTTCAAAAAACTCAAAATTCTTATTATTTTTTTTAAATCTGAACTTCCTAGTACTATCTATCTATATCTATCTATATGTATCTATATCTATCCATATTTATTTATCTATCTATCTCTATATCTATCTATCTATCTATCTATATCTATATCTATCTATCTATATCAATCTATATCGATCTATGGCGAAGCGGCCATTGCGAGCCGTTGCAGGGGCTCCCGCCCCGGCGACGAACGACGAGAGCCGAGCGCCGTGGCCGAAAATAGAACCAAGGGCCCGGCCATTCATAGCTCTAAACACCGCTATGTATCTCAATGGGAAGTGAGGCGCTATGCTCATTGGTCGGCGCCAGCACACAGCGACCAATGAGCATAGCGCCTCACTTACAGCGGTAAATGTGAAACTCAAAATACTCCATGTATTTGAAGTATGGCGGCATAGAGCGCGGCGCTCTTCTGATTGGTTGCCGCCTTCAGCGCGCCGACCAATCAGAGAAGCGGCGGCCGCTATGCCGCCATATTTGAAATACACTGAGTACAGTGTGTTTGAAGCATGCCGCCATACAGCGCGCCGGTATTCTGATTGGTCGCCGCGCTGAACGCGGCGACCAATCAGAAGAGCGCCGCGCTCTATGGCGCCATACTTCAAATACACTGTAGTCAGTGTATTTCAAATATGGCGGCATCGTATCCGCCGCTATTGTGATTGGTCGGCGCCTTGAGCCAGCGGTCAATCAGAAGATCACCTCGCGCCTGCCGCCATTTTATGAATTCAAATTTCGCGGTCGCTATTTTACACCACAAAATTTGAATTTTTCCCTCACACATCATTCCTGCTTTGCTCATCCTTTCTGAGGGACGTCGGGAAGCAAGGTCCGGATCGTTTACAGTACAATATAACTAATATATCTTTTTTGGTATTAAAAGGTAACTTTTGAGTTTAGATTAATAAGGCCAGTTAAGTCATTAACCCCTTCTATAACAAATTTCTATTCATAACAATTGGACAGTCTTTCATTGTATTAACACTATGATATTAACCCCTTCTATTTCATTTTCCATTACATTCATATGTAGCAAGGGGTAGTACTAATGGCATTTGGACATTAACCCCTTATATGCTTTTTTTACTATTTTTCTCTTTCATACTGTGTAGTAAGAATAGCAGTGCTACATTAACCCCTTACATACCATTTGCCATATAATTCCAACTTTGAAGTGTGTTGTAGTAATCCCAATGGTAAATTAACCCCTTACATACCATTTTCCATCTAACTCCTACTTAGGAGTGTGTAGTAGTATTGCCAGGGGTACATTAACACCTTCTATCCAATTAGGGATACACTGTCAAATTATTACTCTGTAGTTCTAATGTTTTTAACATATTAACCCCTTTAACACCTCTTTGCATGTTAGGTTATAGTTGTGGCACAGGGACATTAAGTCATTCTATACCGGTTATATATTGCTACAGTGACATTTTTACCTATATATGCTACTTAGATCCATATCTCTTGCCTTCAAGTCTCATTTTATGTCATTGGAACACACACTCATTTCTATTTACACCTACTTACACTATCTATACGTAACTGCTTCATTGTCAATACCAATAAGTGTGTGCTTTGATTTTACTCTTTCGCCAACAATCACACTATTACTTTATTGCTATTGCCTATCTATACACACTCACTATTGATTGCTTCCTTAACTAACTTACTGTAGCTCATATTGCATCTTTTGCATTGCCTAATGACCAACATGAGCTCACAGACACAAAACAACGCTGATGTGGCCAAGGATGCTACACGTAAGCGCAAGAAGCGTGCTGAGGAGAGCGCCGAAGATAGGCGCCTTCGGTTGGATCATGCAAAGGCTGCTTTTAAAAGACGCATTTCACAAGAGTCTTCGCAAGAAACAACCAGCCGATTGGCCAAAAAAGCGATGGCTGCGCGTGAAAGACGCAAACAACAAAAGGTCATGCCCTTAGGAGAACCGTCTGCCCATCATACTGCTTCCATCTCTTCTTCTACTCAATTAACCCCTACTGAACAGCCTTTACCACCTTGCAAGGCCACATGTAAGCGCAAACACTGTGCTGAAGACACGCCATACACCAAACGCTGTGATATTATGAAGCGTAAAACTGCTTTACAGACATGTAGACGCAATGAGTCTCCGAAGTCTAAACAAGTTCGCTTGACCCATCTTGCTAAATATCGTCATCAACTACGCAAACAGACAGCTTCCACTTCAACATTTGAAGAGCCAGCGTTGAATCTACCTTCCACTTCTTCATTTATTGAAAGTGTCGACAGTTCGTCTATTCAACGCCTGATCTATGTAGGCTTACAGAAAAAACGTCAGGTTTTGTTACCTTCAACTCTTCTTCTAAATCCTATGGGCTTTACGGATGATGATACTGCTATTTTAGAACATAGCTTTGGTCCCATGAAGTTCGTATGTGAACATTGTCAAGCTCTACATTTTTCGGCCGAACGCCCAGCTGATCAACATTTCACTCTCTGTTGTCACAAGGGAATAGTCAAGGTACCCTTACCTCAATACCCTGAGGTCTTCCAACGTTTGCTCAAAGGACAGAGTGAATATAGCAAAAATCTCATGGAGAACATCCGGAGCATTAATAGTTCTTTTGCTTTTGCCTCCATGGGTGCCAATGTTTCTATACCACCTGGACACGGCCCTTACTGTTTTCGTATTCATGGGCAAATTTATCATCGCACTGGAACACTCCATCCCGCTCAAGATCAAGATCCAGCATATGCACAACTGTACATTTTGGATACTGCAAGCGCTATTGAACAACGGCTACAGTCTCCCGAAAATTTAAAATGTCATCCTACGTTGATGAGTATCATTGCTCTTCAATTGGATAATTTTAATCCCTTTGTTTCGGCCTACAAAATGCTACGTGACGTTGAATTAGAGGAACAACAGAAGGCAGTAGAAAATGGCACCGTCATGCCAAATATAACCATGGCCATTAAACAAGATAGACATCAAGACCCAAGATGGTATAACAATCCTACTGTGAATGAAGTTGCTGTGGTTTTTGATAATGACAATGGAGAGCCACCATTCAATAGAGACATATTTTAATTCATTTGAAACCTGACCCAAATAACCCCTTGGCCCCTAAAACACAGCAAGTCAGTATTCTACATAGCAATTTAGATGCATTACTCTATCCCTTATTTTTTCCTCATGGAGAACAAGGCTGGCATGAGGGACTCAAGCATCAAGGCCAAAGTCCACGCAGGGTTACACAACTGCAATATTACTGCTATTTGCTGTCTGTACGTACTCAGTTCAATCCTGTCCTAAATGGTGGCAAACTAACACAGCAGTACTTCGTTGATGCGTATGTGAAGATCGAGGCTAATCGCCTAAATTTTATTTGTCTGCACCAAAAGGATTTAAAAGTGGAGGATTATTGTGTACTCCAAGAACATCTACAAAAAAAATCTATAGAAAAAGGTATCCCCATTGGCAAAACGGTCATTTTACCATCTTCCTTTGAAGGCAGTCCAAGAAACATGCAGCAACGATATCAAGATGCCATGGCTATTGTAACTAAATTTGGACGACCGGATCTTTTTGTAACCATGACCTGTAATCCAAAATGGAGTGAGATTATAAACAATTTAGAACCATGGCAGCGTGTGGAACATAGACCTGATTTAGTGGCCCGTGTCTTCAGAATTAAACTTCAAGCCCTATTAAAAGACATTAACAGCGGATTATTTGGCAAAGTTTGTGCAATGGTTCATGTCATTGAATTCCAAAAGCGTGGCCTACCACACGCTCACATTTTGATTATTCTACATACCAATTCCAAATTAAGAACTGAGGTTGAAGTAGACAATACAGTGTGGGCTGAAATTCCCAATCCTGCGTACTACCCTCTGCTCCATCAAATTGTGATGCAACACATGATTCATGGGCCCTGTGGACAACACAACCCCAATTCGCCCTGTATGGATCTTGGAAAGTGTAAAAAAGCTTTTCCAAAAAAATTCCAGCCGAAAACAGTCATAACTAAGGATGCCTATCCTACTTATCAAAGAAATTTAGGACCATCCTTTCCACACCATTCCAAGATGATTGATAATTCTTGGGTTGTTCCCTATAACCCTTTCCTACTATTAAAATACAAATGGCATATTAATGTGGAAGTATGTGCTTCCATTCAAAGTGTCACATACCTATTCAAATATGTCTACAAAGGACATGATAAAGCCAATCTGGAAATTTGTCAAACCAACATCCAACATGATGAAACACACCAATTCATGGATTCAAGGTATGTAAGTGCACCGGAGGCAGCTTGGCGAATCTTTGCTTACCCAATGCATAGACAATCTCACAGCATTATTCGCCTTGCAGTACATCTCCCACATTCTCAACCACTATATTTTCATGAGAATGACTCTGTTGACAACATCAGTTACACAATGCACAGAAAATCCACTCTTATGGCCTACTTTGAGCTCAATGAGAATGACCCACATGCTCATGATTACTTATACCGCCAAATTCCTGAGCACTATGTTTGGAAAGAAGGTGCATGGGAAATTAGAAAGCGAGGAGGTGCTTCAGTGATTGGAAGAATGTACACTGTCAGTATCAAAGAACAAGAAAGGTACTATTTAAGGTTGTTGTTACTGCATGTCAAAGGAGCAACAAGTTTTAACAACATTAAAACTGTTAATGAAGTCACATACCCAACTTTTAAAGAGGCGGCATTAGCCCTTGGATTGCAATTCGATGATAGTGTTTGGAAAAATACTTTATTGGATGCCTGTGTTCTAAACATGCCTGCACAGCTTCGTGATATGTTTGCATATATATGTATTTTTGGTCCTCCCGCTCATCCGTTGGAGTTGTGGCAAGAATTTAAACAAGACTTCATACAAGACTACTGCCATGCATACCACTCCAACACTGAGGAGTGTGAGAATTGTGAAGGATATGCAATGACAGATGTCCAAAATGTTTTAAAATTTCATGCCAAAAGTTTTACTGATTTTAATCTACCACGCCCCAAAAGAAAACCACAAATCCACCCACAATACAACAAGGATGACGAGTTAAGAAGAGCTCAGGAAATGAAAGCTACTTTAAATGACCAACAACTTTTAGCCTATAATGCTGTACATCAAGCTTTAGAAGATAAAAGTCTACAACCTAAGTGCTTTTTCATCAACGGTCCAGGTGGCAGTGGGAAAACATACCTCTATGATTTATTAATTCATGAACTAAGAGAGAAGAGAGAGAGAGTAAATTGCAGTCTACTGCAGGAAGAACCATTCATTCGCTTTACGGAATACCAATTCCAATCAATGAAACATCGGTTTCCAGAATTAAAACTGATACTGATGCTGCACAACATTTGAAAAGTACAAAACTTTTCATTATTGACGAAGTCAACTATGTTATCAAAATATGCACTGCATGTCATAGATCAACTTTTACGAGATCTCATGACAACAGATATCTCTAAGAAAAATAAAACACCTTTTGGAGGTAAAGTCATTGTTCTGGGAGGAGACTTTCGACAGTGTCTCCCTATCATCCCTCATGGTACAAGAACAGACATTGTAGAGAGTTGCATTAAATACTCACGACAATGGCAGCTTTTCACTCAATTGCCGCTCATCAACAACATGCGCACTATTGATCCCGATTATAGCAGTTGGTTACTTCAACTGGGAAATGGTGATTTGTCCAATAATTTCAACCTTGGAGATGATATCATTGAAATCCCGCAAGACATGATCTGCACTGGCTCACTTATATTTGATATATTTGGTGAAAACATTTTAATTGATGTAAATAACAACGAAAGCATTCAAATTGCTGCATCACATGCCATTCTTTGCCCTAAAAATGACGATGTGGATTTGGTCAACTCTAAGGTTATGGATTGCATTGCTGGTGAATACACTGAATACATTAGTGATGATTCCATTGATCCTGATGAGACTGAAGACCCAGACCAATATCCGGTGGAATTTTTAAATTCACTTACACCGACGGGAATGCCTTCTCATCGCCTCAAATTAAAAATTGGCACCATTGTACATGCTTTTGCGAAACTTCAACAGCAGAAAAGGTCTTTGGAATGGGACTCGCTTGATTGTCATCGCTTTGTTTGACAATATGATTCAAGCAAAAGTCATTAGTGGGTATGCCGAAGGAAATGTGGTGTTCATTCCAAGGATTGATTTGTCTCCATCAGAGACTGACTTACCTTTTAAGTTAAGACGTCGACAATTTCCCGTGAAGCCTGCTTTTGCCATGACCATCAACAAATCCCAAGGCCAAACACTGGACAAAGTAGGGATTTATTTGCCAGAACCAGTTTTTGGACATGGACAATTATATGTGGCTTTTTCATGAGTCAAAAGACGATGCAATGTAAAGGTCAAAGTGCTGGATACACCCATTGAAGGCAAATTGCTGCCTAATTCTGAAAAAGTCTTTACCAAAAATATTGTCTACAGGAATATTTTAGATTGAATTTTTGACTTTTACTATACTTATTATCTTTTTTTATACAAAAGAAAAAAAAAATAACAAAAAAATTAGCTTAGTCTTTTAGAAATGTCTTCTTTTACTTACATTCTTCATACTATATTCTTATGAACACACTTTTCTAAGAACATCAGAGATGTGTATCATCCAAATTTCTGCACTGGATGATAGAAACCACTGTTTTAAATTCCAGCACTATAGGTGCTGAGAAATTTGTTTCTCTTTTTGCATAGGGAGAGGTTTTTGTGAACAGCTAAGAGACGGGTGGGATGGCTGTTCACACACATCTCCATCTCAAGGTGTGTTCTGCACATTTAGATAGATAGGGATATACATAAATTTAAAATTACATTTTACCGCGGCTTTTTTTCTCATATTTTTGTACATTTTTGAGGAATATTCTAAATTTTAACAGTTGATCACTAAAGGGCTAACCTACAACATACTTGCTGTAATTTCTATTATTGCATGTATGCAATTTGTAGTTTACTTGCAGTGTGTGCAGACAACGTAGTTGCGGCAGTGTCAGTCACATCAACTGCAGTCACCTGTGGTTAGTTAGTGGCTGTATTTGCTGCACCTGCCGAAGCCACGTTCGCTCCATTTACAGCAGGTTAACTGCAAGTTTTTTAGTCATTGCACGTAAATTGCTGCAAGTCTGTTGTCGGTAACTCCTTCAGTATCAAATTTGAAAATTGGATTATTTAAATCTACATCCTCTAAAAATATAAGAAAAAAGCAGCCGTAAAAGATATCAAAGTAATATCAATTCGGATTTAGTTAGAGTAGGGACCCACCAGACGTAAGGGCATCTTGCCGTGATTGGTGGGCTGACACAAACTGGCCAATAGGCAGAATTCTAATATTGATTTCTCAAAGAAACCGGTTGAGAAATTAACACGTATTGCTACTTTGTGTTCTAAGACCCTTACAACATAATAGTTCAATTTTCCACAAATGATATCCACCATACAAACATATGTAGTTAATGGAAAGATATCATGGAAGAATTGGATTATTATTTTAAACTCTTAATACATAAACTATACACAGATTCTAGAATCCCGATGCAATCGCATCGGGCTCACAGCTAGTAACATAATATTCACCAAATGTATAGCCTGTAAAGTCTAGATTGTTCATTCATGAAGACATGCGTCTCAGGTCTGTCTGTATTCCATGTGGCGATACATATGTCAATGTCTGTATTTAGTAAGTATGTGAGCTTAGTATAGTAAACCTTTAACTGCCGCCCCCCACTCCCCAAAAAAAGGAAATGAGAGAAAAAAAAGAGTGGAAAAAAGAGAAAGAAAAAAAAGAGGAAAATGAAAGAGAATACAAAAAAAATAGAAAGGAAGAGGACCCCTTCACTCACCCCCTGCCCTCCGCTCCCAACCTATACAAATGCTTATAACCATTCCACTTCTTAATATCTAGCTCTATCACCCCACCCCGAGACCACCACCGCAACACCGGTTATGCGTCATGGTTGTTTCTCATAGTGCCCGTGACCTTCAGTGGGCCAAGCGTGCCATGTAAGTTTTCTGAGTTATACCATGTCGTGTTATGGAAGGGATATACTAGTTGATGGATGTCACCTCCAGAAAGTTGGTCTATTATGAAAGGTCTCTATGTTGCAAAGAATTTAGTTGTTCTGGTGTCCATGTCCCCTTCTGCTTCCACCTTCTCAACCAGCATTGACACTTTCAGATCTAGTCAATAGTTCCAATACCGTCGGTGCCGCTGCTGTCAACCAGTGTCATATCAGTCGTTTGTGTAGCACCATGATGGTGTGTAGTAATTTTCTCTGTGCCTTGTCTAGACCCAGGTTCCCGATGTTATGGAATGTCCAGAATAAGCAGTTTAGTGGGACACGATGCTGTAGTATGCATCGTGTCCAGCTCCTCACTACCTTCCAGGATTGAAGAATAACCCTGCATTCCCACATCCCATGGAACATGTCTACCCCCTTGTCCCCACATTTTTGTACATGACTGTTTTCTGCCTGGATGGGTCTTGTTGGGTGGTATATTGAACCCCAGAATTGCCCCATGCATCACTCTGAAATAGGTGTCCCTCCACCTTTCGTTCACGAAGTTCTTACGAACCTCGCGCCAACCCATCAGGATATTCCCCTCGATCTCCTCGTCCTGTAATCTTACCTCCCATCTTTTGAGAATCCTGCGTGGCACCGAGGGAACTAGGTCTCGCCTTAGGGTGGCGTATATGGTGGATACACTATTGTCTGCTATATCTCTAGCTAGTAGAGTGTCCAGTCCATGGTTTGAGCATTCCTTCCTTAAGTCATATAAGTGATGGAATAGATTCAGCCTCAATTGTTCAAACTGTAGAGCACTAGAATGGTTAAGTCGCCACCTCCTGAATGTCTCTGTCGCCGTCAACCACCTCCTCTCCTCCATCTGCATCAGATCCTGTAGTGTTTTAATACTCTTAGCTCTTCATACTTTAAAGAGTGCGTTGTCCCTGCCCTGGCTGAAGTCCGGGTGTCGCCATGGACTAAGATATTTGGATATCTTCCAAGATAACCCGAGCTTGATTTGCAGTGCCTTCCAAGCCTCCCTTGTGTCTTTGAAAATGATCACATTTTTCACCCGAGTGTCCACTGTTGCCCCCGTTGAGTGCAAAATGGCTACAGGGTCCCATGGGGTGCACCACTCTGACTCAAGTGTATAGTCTGAATGTTTGCTAGTTTGTTTCAGCCAGTCTAGGATATGTCTCGTCAGGCATGCTATGTTATAACCTCGTATATTAGGTAACACTATTCCACCTTCGTTTCATGAAAGCATCAGTGTGCATTCCTGATTCTTAGTTTTTTACCCCTCCAAAGAAAGGTCATAAAAGCTCTATTTACCCTATGTACGTCAACGTGGCAAAGTAAAAGGGGGATGGTCTGAAGTGGATAGAGGAGCCTAGAGAAACTACACATCTTGACACCTCCCCAACAAGGATAGTGGCAAATCTCTCCACCTCTCCAGTTCTATCACAATTTTTTCGATTAGTGGGGCATAATTTAGTCTGTGTATGTCTATCAATCTCTCCCTAGATATACTCCAAGATATTTAATGGCCTCATTTGCTAGAGGGATGTCACAGAAACTCACTTGAGTTCCTCCTGTCTCTCTCCACCCTCCTTCTAAGTCTTTTAGCGGGAGTATCTCAAACTTAGATTTGTTCAGGCGGAATCCAGATAGTTCCCTGAAGGCCTCCAACTGTGATAGGAGGCCGGGGAGATCCCTACGACAGCAATGTAAAGTATGACATCATCAGCAAAGAAGCTGGATTTATTTTCCTTGCTGCCTATGTGGATCCCATGGAAGCTTTGGCTCTCATTTATGAACCTTGATAATGGTTCGATCGCCAAATCAAATAGCAAAAGTGACAGGGAGCACCCTTGGCGTTTACCCCTTTCCAGCCGTATCGCGTCTGACAGAAAGCCTGGTGTGCTCACTCTGGCCCTCGGGTTTTGTAGAGAGAATGCAAGAAGGTCCTAAGCACCCCCCACAGTCCCATCTTGTCAAGCACGGTTTCCAGCCATGGCCAGCTGACGCTATCAAAGGTTTTCTCTGTGTCCAACATGACCATGGCTGGGACCACCCCTGTTTTGCCCCCCAATCCTAACCGCTTCCAAAATCATCATGGCCCTGCGTATGTTCCCTACCGCCAACCTTCCCTTAACAAAGCCAGCTTGCTCCAGGTTTACCAAGTCTGGAAGTAAAAGAGCCAGCCGGTCCATCATAATTTTAACCATGATCTTAAGATTTTGATTTATTAGCGAGATTGGTCTAAAGCTGGCCGGGTCGTCTGACGTTTTGCCTCCCTTGGGGAGAAGCTTTATGTAGGCAGTGTTGATGTGGTCTGGAATTCCTTGTCCTGATAGGAATCCGTTATATATTCCCTGGAGGTGGGGTAGTTCTGATCTTTCAGGTTCTTATAAAAACCAGCCCCGTAGCCATCTGGGCCCAATGCTTTATGTATATTCAGGTCGGCTATTACCCTTGTTATCTCACCATTCAGATCGCCCAGGCCTTCCTCCGTGATCATCGGTAGTGCACTGTCTGTCGCCATCTTTCACCCGCCTATTTATCTGATGATCTGGTTCTATACAAAGTAGCATAATATTTTCCCAGAATGTCATTTATATCTCTGGGGTTGGTCTGGTCTTTTGAGTGCGGTTATGAGTGTCATGCCTTGTCTACCCCTTGCTAAGTTAGTCTTATCTCCATATTTGTATAGTTCAGCGTAGGGATTTCCCAAAGAGCTCCCTCTTTTTGGCCCAGGTGTGAAATCCTGTTTTGGCCTCTAGCCACAGTTGTTTCGTTCGTGAGGAGGGCCGAGTCAGGCAGTCTGTGCACGTCAGCTTGACTGTTTGACTTGTCCATATATAATGGGCATTTGTCGTTTTCTTCGTCTTGCTGGTGTGGGCAATGATCTTACCCCTAAGGACCACCTTGGCCATCTCCCAGAACAGTGTAGGGTTGTCCTCCGCCTCCCTATTGGTCTCATAATAAAACCGTCCACCATTCCCTTAGTAGTTTAGCAAAGTCCTGGCCCCGCTGTACAGTCCCTGACAAAAGTTATGTCGATCCATGTTATGTAAATAAAAGCTTATAACCTGACGTTAAATTAATCCATTGATTTTATAAATGACTCTTTAGAAAGCTGAAAGCCTCCCAAATTTGGTTTAGGTTAAGAAAATAAATTGGCATCAATGCTTAAATATTGATCATTTAGACGGCTTAGAGTCTCACAGGGAACGCCCTGTGAGACTTATTCAGTGTGAAGAAGTCCCTGATATGTAAGTTTATGATAGCGTTTTCACAATGTTACTGAACGCTTTTTTTTACACAAAAGGACCACTGCTTATGATCTTGAAGGGTGCAGGGACAGGTATTAATAGAGTTGGGGGTCATTTGGAGGGGTCAGGTTCCCTTTAATAAACACAGAATGGTCAGATTTTGGCAAGACAAAAGTTTTGTCGCCTGGTCATATAATGCACCCAATCCTAGTTTAGGCTGGTTTCACACTTGCGATGCCCGCCCTGCGCATTGCGTCGGGAAAGCGAAGCCGAGCGCATCACCGTGTGTCCCCATAATAAAAAAGAAGATTTTTGTGTACTCACCGTAAAATCTCTTTCTCTGAGCCTTCATTGGGGGACACAGGATACCATGGGGTGTATGCTTTTCTGCCACTAGGAGGCGACACTAAGTTAATTAAAAAAGTTAGCTCCTCCTAGCAGTATACACCCCCATGTAGGAGTGAACATAGTCAGTTTGTACTAAAGCAGTAGGAGAAGCAATATGAAGATTGTGGTATGCTGGTCTAAAGGATAATACGAAGTTAGGGTGGGTGCTGTGTCCCCCAATGAAGGCTCAGAGAAAGAGATTTTACGGTGAGTACACAAAAATCTTCTTTTCTCTATCGCTTCATTGGGGGACACAGGATACCATGGGACGTCCTAAAGCAGTCCCTAGGGTGGGAATAGCCAAAGACCAGAGGGTAATGTGGAGGGCTACCTTGTTCAGGGCAAGGTGGCCGTTGAACGTTGTGATTTAAATAGCATCAAAGTCAAGAGATCATGTCGATTTCTTAGACTTTAGGAAAAGGACTCTTTGTAATAAAAGGAGAGAGACTATTGTACTGTAGTCGGAACAAGGGGAGGCATCTGGCCGACCTATGTTTATTTATTTGATATTATTTAAATGTATTTATATATAATTTTTTTTTTTTTTTTTTTAAAGGGTTTGACTGGGTAGTAAAGATACCCGTTGGCCCATTCGGGGACTAAACCCGCTCTTGGCGTTGTTAGCCCCACGCTCTCACCAACTGAGCTAACCAGCCGTGTGTGTTGCAATAGGTCTCTGGAACAGCTGCCCAAGGTGGGTGACCTGGGCTCTGCTGGTGGGCGCAGGCCGAGTCTTTGTTCTGGTCTGACAGGGTTCAGTACCAGGTTTCTTTAGGCTTAGGCGGATTCGGTGAGTACCTGCATGCTGCTGATAAATGTGGCCAGGTAGCGAAGCAACGTTGGTGTTATAGGGGGCGTTTTAAGAGTCGGGTGGCTCTGTCTGAAAGGGTGAAAGACAGGAAAAGTCTAGGAGCATTGGATGATCCTGATGAGGGCTGGTGTCAAACAGCTACTGTGAGACTGCCAAGGGTTTGTTGAGACGAGAATGGTAATGAGCCTTGTGTGAGGGTTGTGTTACTAATGTCTGCTAGGACCAGTACGTTTCCTGAGGAGCCAAGCACAAGCACAGAAGCTAGAGGTGGAGGGCGTTCGACGTCTCTGTAGTCTGTGGGATGTCTAGGTAGCCTTCGGGAGAAGGAGTAACGAGTGTTGAGGCGTGAGACAGGACGTATGGTTGGCTAGCGTAACTGACAGTTGTTTGCGTGAGCTTCTACTTAGTTAGAAACCTAGGGTCTTGACCCGAAGCACACTTCGCTGATGTTACTAGACTAAACGGTCGGTTGTAAACCGAGTAAACGCTTGGCTTTAAAAGCCAAGTGTATCAGTGATAGGCGTGAATTCCCTGTAAGGCGTAGGCCGTAACGTGGCCAGTGTGGGTACTTGAGTGTTAGCGCCTATTTGGGGTGGAGGAGACGCACTTGCTGTGGTAATTTTTGATACGTGGTTGTAGTGTGTGATGTTGCGGGCTCAGCTTAGCATTTGCTAGCAGTTGGTGGTCGGGGGCTGGGCCCTAGTAAGTGACTGAGGCTTTAACGTCTTTGGTTAGGCAAGGAAAATTGTCTATGGTGGAGTTTGAACCCAGTTAGAGGTAGACAACAATTGTAATTTATTTTATACGTGCCCTCCTCTGAATATGAGCTCGCAACCCTCGCTGAATGACAGATAGGAGGTTTATTACCAACAGGTGGGTTAGCGTATTGTTCTTCCGACACTGGGACGGGCATTTTGGCTTCGGGGGGGGGGGGGGGAAGGCCTTTGAAGGGAGAGGTCAGAGTGGTAGATGGTGTAAGGGTTACCAGTTTTGACGATTAGACATTTGTTGGATAAGCTGACTGTAGTCTATGGTGCAAGGGGCTGATGCTGCTGGAGAGTAGCTAAGCGCGGCCCACTCCTAGAGGATGACTAACGTTTACTTGAGTCATGTCCTAAATGATCCGTGGATTACACCATTTACGTCATCTGTTTGATTTTTGGGGCTGTGCCGTTAGTATGTATGGCGTTGTCCTGCTAGATGCCCGGTCGGGCTGTTTGCTCTGTTTGGCGGTGAGTAAGGGTGTTAACGGTGCAAGGAGGTACGACCTACTTAGCGAGGTGTAGCCTATGTGCAGTAGACTTGTTTAAATTCGATTACCTCATGTGCGGACATCAGAGACATCGATGGTTCAGCGGCTGTACCTTTGTTGCGGTCTGTGAGGACGCCTGCTTGAGGGGACTTCACCCTTTCCGTAGGTGTAGGGTCCGAATTCCAGATGAGGTCAGTTTACCTGTTAATCCTTTGTAAAAGAGAATTAAGAGGCGACAGACAGACATGGACACTGAACTAGAGACGTTGTAGACTTTCCAGGTATGGAAGTAAATGAGTGCGTACGAAGGTCACTGTATGGGAATTTGAGTTGGTGTACTGAGATGAGACGTGTGGGCCGCTAGTTATGTTGTGGTTGTAAGACTGATCTTTGATGTGGTAGGATATAAACACTATGTCCGAACACAAGCGCTGTTTTATATGTTATAGTGTTTCGGATCCTGAGCCAGTAGGCAGTTTGGCAGGTGTCTATACTGCAGTTAAGGGCCCGTTTTCAGGCTACTTGGCGGATCCCTCTGATTACTGCTTCTGTTTGTAGCGCAGTGCTGAGAGACAGCTTGACCTGACTAACGAATGTTGGGCAGGTTCTACCGAGGTAGCCTGTATAGAGTTGCATCTTGGCCAAAGTATGTGAATCACTGTCCCACCGGCAGTTAATATTGGCTCAGAAGTCCTAGGCTGATGAAGTGGAGGACTATGGAGCGCATGGCAGTGGTGTTTTCCGTACTCTGCCTAATGGGAAAACTATATACTAATGCTGGAGCCAGTTAGGTCGAGTTGTGCGGCCTTGAATTATGCGCTGATATGACCACTGAACAGAGTGAGTTGTAGATTTCGTTAGCCGTTAAGGCAGACGGGTTTGTCTATTATCGAGAAGGTGGTTTCGTGACAAGTACCGCTATGTGTGCCGTACGGGTATAGGCCAGATAGCATAATTGATAGCTAAATAAGACCAGCCACATAATATATCCTGTGTTATGTGAGCGGGTCATAAGGTGCTGGTGGTTTGACAGGCAAAGTACCTCTGCGTGCCTGAGGTATGGTGGGGGAATCCGATTTGTTAGAGAGTTTGGCTTCCTAAATAACATAAGGTAGCCGTCCGATTCATAGTATAGCATGTGGGAGCTTATGGTACCGGCTTGCAGAGCTGCGGGCCGATAGAACGGTGAGTCATGTTGGTGCGTGTGGTAGATGGCAGTTTTGACTGGTGGACGGCGGGCAAAATCCATAGTCCCCTTGAGTTCTAGGCTCCCGTCCGGCTTACCATATAGTGAACAGGTTTTGCAATTCACAGTCTGGGGACCGGGGAAAGACTATAATTCTGCCTAATGAGTCTATCGATTGTGTCAGTGCCAGGGCCCTTGTGGGGGGCTGCATCAGTGGTGGGCTTCATGGGTATTGGGTTCGCCGTTTAAGCCTGCTTGTAAGGCGTGTCCCCCTGGAAGTGTAGTCTGGCAGCCGGTACATGATGCGTTGACCCCATTTGTTTTGGCTGGTTTGGGATGCACTTAAATGGTACAGTTATGTGATAAAGTAACGTCCACGATATTACTTATGCACAGGGGTTGTGAGACGTTGAAATGCCATAGTTAGTCCGTCATGGCGTGTAGCACCGTGATGCGACTACAATGCATCGTTGGATCACTGATTGATGAACGTGTCCATAAACTATGAAACTAGCTGATAGTTGTCCCTCCAATCTGCTGCCTCGTTGTGTGTCACACTGTGATAACACTGCCGTTAACGACTTTGCTTATTCACCCCAGTGAACAGATATCGTTCGCTGGGTTGTGTGAATGATCGCTGATACTGCATTGTTGGTGTGTCATCTGCAATATCTACGCGTGTGACATCTCACCAACGATGTCTAGGCGAAGTCTGTAACGGACGCTCTCCCGTGAAATCGTTGGCGACATTGTTACAGCGTTGAAACGTGTAACGGTACTAATAGTGTACGAAATCACAAGCCATGTGATACTGCATTGTATTAAGCGATTGCTTTCAAAAAGTGAAAGCAGGCAGTGTTTGAGAGTTTAGCAGCGGTGCTGGGCGGAGGAGCTCTTGCTTTGTAGGCATTCTGTGGTGCCAGCCTGCTGAGCTGACTCCGTGTTTATTTTTGTGTTAGTCCTGTGTGCACTCAAACTTATGGAGCTTAATTTGAGTCTAATCACAGCCGGCAGCTTTGGCCTCTGGAGCCACAAGCTTTGTGGGGGAAGGGAGGTGGAGGGTCAGCAGGTAGCAGGGATTTGGGTCCATTGATTAGGCTCATCACTCCATTCCGGGCTGTAAGGGGGCCGGATGGGCACGAGCTGTGGCCTCACTCGGGTAGGAAAGTTGGTGGAGGTAGTGCTGGACTTGTAGTGCCGCACAGACTGAGCCCATGTCAGCGGCTGCTATATCCCTAGAGGGGCCCCAGGTGACAGCACTTAGTGCGGGCTGTTGCTGCCACTGACCGGTCGCTATATTCTTCAGCCAGATGTGCTTTGTCCTTAGGATTCGCGCCATTTTGGGGGCGTGGGGGTAGCGGTGTGCAGAGCAATGGGGCCATGGCTTGTGCCCTACATGCGCGTTCTTTGTTAAGTTTCGCGCTTGTCCGGGGGCGTGGCTTGGGGCGGGGTTTCTGTGGCCCAGCATCATGTCAGAGGGCGTGTGTTGCCGCGATTGACGCTAGTATCGGCCAATCGCGGCTATCCCTGTCCCGTCATTGCGCCCGCCCCCATGACGCCGGTGGTCACATGATGAGCGGCCAATCACCGGCGGCGCCAACGTGTAGGCCCAGACTGGGGTCTAAATTAAAGCGCCGGGGCCCGCGATAGCGGCAGGCTGTTGTTCCTCTGTCCCATGTATTGGACGCGCACACCCGAACTTACTGGCGGTGCGCGTCCAGCATGGAGCCTCGTGGAACACTGAGGGTGGGGGCTGTGGAGACTGAGCACCGGATCCTTTGAGGTTGGGTCGGTGCTGATGTGGCCAGGGTGTCCTCAATCATCCTCTCCTTGGTTGGAGAGGGTGAGAGGTGGCAGCATGGGAGCTCCTTGAGGGATGCTCTGCAGATGGCTAGAGGCTCTGGGGGGAGCAGGGAGTGCAGAGCCCTTTGTGGGTTCCGTCTTTCTTCCCCGGGGGGACGCAGCGAGAGGGGGGCCTTGCGGGGTCTGTTGCTCTTCCACAGCGGAGAGGCTTCGGCCCTGTGCCCTGAGCTTACCGGTGGTGCGCGTCCCGGCCTGGGGCCGCCGCGGGGGATATGGTGCCCTGTGTGTGCAGGCTGCTGCTGTTGGTGCTGCACCAGATCCCTTGGGGATGGATCGGTGCGGTGGCTGGGCACCTTGGTGGCCTCAAACACATGCTCTGTGTGTGTAGGCTGTTGGTGCTGCACTGAATCCCTTGGGGATGGATCGGTGCGGTGGCTGGGCAACCTGGTGGCCTCAAACACCTGCTCCTTTGTTGGAGGAGGTGAGAGGTGCTGCACTTGTGCTCCCTTTGCTATGGGAATGCAGTGACTGGCAGGCTCTTTGGTCTGGGGTAGTGAGAGCGGAGCCCCTCTATGAGGATCCGTCGCCCCTCCAAGGGTGGTGTGCGCTGCCTTGGGATCCCCCATGCTCTGTGTAGAGCAGTGCCTTTGGCGTATAATAAAGAGTTAAATAAGAATTAAGTAGTAAAATTAAAAGTAAGAGTAAAAAATGGTAGATGTGGTCTGAGCTACAGACACACATGGTGCCTCCTGCGACACTAAGCAAAAAACTGACTATGTTCACTCCTACATGGGGGTGTATACTGCTAGGAGGAGCTAACTTTTTTAATTAACTTAGTGTCGCCTCCTAGTGGCAGAAAAGCATACACCCCATGGTATCCTGTGTCCCCCAATGAAGCGATAGAGAAATAGGGGCGCGCGGTGTCTGTGCTCAGCTTGCGCTTCTCTGCCGCAATACGCAGTGGCGGGGAGCGCAAGTGTGAAACCAGCCTTATATCCTCACCTGTGCTCAGTAAATGATCGGTTAATTAGTGGGTGTGTATGAAAAGAAACCCAGCACCCCAGACCTTCACTTGAACTGCCCTTGAGCTCTGACAATATGCCAAAAATCCACCCTGCGACCAAAGCCTTGATTATCAAGAGGCTGAAGACCAGATCTACTGCAGAGGTGGGTGGCACCTTTAATGTGTCTCAGTGTCAAGAACAAAGAATTAAAAAAAGATTTGAAGAGTCTGGAGATGTGTTTGACAAGCCCAGGTCCGGCAGACCACGCAAGACAACTGCTCAGGAGGAACGTTTGTTGGTTAGAAAATCCAAAGCAAGCCCCTCTTCAACTGCAGCAGAGCTCCAACAGGCCTGGTCACCTCAAGTCCCTGTGTTAACTAGAACAGTTTGTAGGATTCGGTCTCAAAATGGCCTCCATGTTCGAATCAGTGCCTAGAGGCCAGCACTAAACAAAAGGAAAAAAAATAAAAAAAAACATGTGCCATTTGCAAAGTCCCACAGCCTGCTAAACAGATGGATGCTGGAAAAGTGGCAGAAGGTGGATTTCTCTGATGAATCTTCAATAGAATTACACCACAGCCACCGTAAATAGTGCAGGAGACCTACTGGAGCCCATATGGATCCAAATTTGGTGGTGGAAAGGTCATCGCCTGGGGTTACATTCAGTATGGGGGTGTGCGAAACATTTGCAAGATGGAAGGCAATATCAATAGCCTAAAATATCAATAAGTATTAGCTACCTCTTACATTCCAAATCATAAAAGGGGTCAAATTCTGCAGCAGGATGGTGCTCCATCTCCTACATCCATCTCTACAACAAAGTTCCTCCAGGCAAAAAAGATCAAGTTGCTGAAGGACTGGTCAGCCCAGTCACCAGACATGAACATCATTGAGCATGTTTGGGGTAGGATGAAAGAGGAAGCTTGGAAGACAAAACCAAAGAATCTAGATGAACTGTGGGATGCATGTAATGGGGACGTCACACACGTCAATATCACTTGCAATATCGCTGCTGCACAAGACGTTGCAGCGATATTGACGTGTGTGACGGTGCGCATCAACCAGCAATAAATCGCTGGTTGATGGTCGCCAGGTTTTAAAACCTGCTCTAAAACCTAGCGATGGTCGCCCGGTGGACACACAGCATCGCTGCCCCTGACACTGGGAGACGAGCGAGAAGCCAGCTCCCAGCGCCTCTCAGCAAGCGCTGGAAGCTGGTATCCATGGTAAACAGAGGGTAACTAAGCTTTGTATTATAGGAGAAGAAAAAGAAGTCGCACTCAGAAAAAAAGAAAGAAAAAAGGAGAAGAGGTTCATATTCAACTTCAAATTTGGACCTATGGATAGGGCTATAAAAACGGCCATATCTAGAAACTGGTACATGATAGAAAGCGATAAACATCTTAAGGAGGTCGCTTTGAGAAAACCCCTGGTTACGCATAGACGATGCAGAAATATTGATGATATGATAGTACGGAGACGGTTTACTGCAGAAAAAACTTGGTTAGAGAGAGGCTGTCCAGTAGGAAATTTTAAATGTGGGAATTGCTCCGTTTGCGACAAACACGTTACGACCAATCCGGTGCAGATAGGGCATATTATGCATAACGTGAAAGAATTTATTTCTTGCAAAACCAAATTTGTGGTGTATGCCGTGGTCTGTGATTGTGGTCGCTTCTATGTTGGAAAAACGATAAATTGCCTTTACATACGCTTTAAAGAGCACGTTAGGTCAATAACTACAGGAGTTGGTTCCCCCCGGTTGATAGAGCATGTCAGGGCTGAGCATGGAGGGGATTCCTCTGTATTAAGATTCTTCGGCTTGAAAAGGGTAATGTTACCACCATCTGGGGGTAACCTACATAAAATGTTGTTGCAGAATGAGGCAGCGTGGATAATAAAATTGAGGGCGCAGAGCCAGGCTGGACTTAATGATAAGAACGATCTTGCTGTATTTTTGTAAGGTTCAGTTATGGGTAATTGGATTTGGTTAATGAGGTACTGTGGATTTAGGTTAGTGAATACTTGAATCTGCAAGGGGCACAACTCTGTATACTGATCTGATAAGTAATTTCATGGTTCTCTATGCTTGGATAGCTGTGAAGTTCTTGTGCTCAGTCCCTTATGTTTGATGAGAACTCTCTGTTTGGATGACTGTGAAGGTCTTGTGCTCAGTCCCCTATGTTTAATGAGAACTTAACAGGTTCACCCCTGGTTAGAAATGGGGAAATGTAAATATAAGAGGATCCCCTAAGCTAGCCCGAGGGTATCAGTATAGTGATCCCGATGAATAGGTATTAAACTTATTATCAGGAAAGAGAAGAGGGTAAGTCGAGTAGTGTACTGGCCTATGACTGGAAAAAATATTTTTAACCTGTGGTTGTGAGTAAAAAGGTTTTTATTGTATATATTGTAAGCACATAGTACTGTACTGTATGTATGTAATGCACTTTGATCACTTAATTGCACTGTCACTTTAAGAGCTGTTTTGGTTTCAGCTCCATAATCTTAACTTCACACATGTTCACTAATTAAGTTTGTGACGTCATCAATGGGGGTGTATAAGTTGCCTAGTGCAACAATACACTCTGAGGACTAACCTGCTGAAGCGCCTTATACGGCGCGAAACGTCGTGCCCCCCGTCCTCCCACCCGCATGCCACCACCTGCTGTGTGCACTGAAGCACAATAAAGAACCGCTGTTTATAGAAGCTCTGAGTGCGACTTCTTTTTCTTCTCCTATAATACAAAACTGGATGTGACGTATCGGACTTTTGGGAGTGAGCACCAGAGCGTGCAGAGCGGTGCAGCAGGGATGACCCTCCTCATCATCCTCCATAGCCAAGGGCTGAAAGCTTGCAGCAGCGTGAAATCTCCCCAGGCTGTATGGGAGACGCTGCAAGGTGGTGCTGACCCCATCCTAATCTTCAAAACCGTGAGAGGGTAACTAAGCGCCGCATGCCGCTTAGCTACCCGCTTGGTTACATGGTTGACAGCGATCTCGCTGGTACTGATCACTGGCGAGTCTGCCTGTGTGACAGCTCACCAGCGATCAGCCTTCAATGTCGCCAACGATGAGATTGCTGGCGACGTTGATATGTGTGACGTCTCCATGAGACTGCATTCTTTGCTATTCCTGATGACTTCATTAATAAATTGCATGATTCATTGTTGAACCGCATGGATGCAGTCCTTCAAGCTCATGGAAGTCACACAAAATATTAAATATGACTAATAGCACCACAACTTCATTCACCAATGTTATGCAACATATATTTGTATTTTCAATTAATTATTTGTTTGAATATCACATTACTTTCTGTGGGCGACAAAACCTTTCTCTTGCCAAAATCTGACCATTCTGTGTTGATTAAATGATCAAAATTTCATCAGTGATGCTAATTTGTTTTCTTAACCTAAACCACATTTGGGGGGGTTTCAGCTTTCAAAAGAGTAATTTATACAACCAATGGATGAATTTAACATCAGGTTATAAGCATTTTACATAACATGGATAAGCGACATAACTTTTGTCAGGGACTGTAGGAAAGGGGGGAATCTCCAAAGGATGTCTGTGCCCCATGGGAAGGTGTGTTGTAGGGTTAAAGTGATCAGGCTGTAATCAGAAATTAACATGTCTTCTATTGTAGTCTCCTCTACCTTCTGAAGTATGTCCTCCCGCACTTGAAAAAGGTCTGTGTGTGACCAGGTCTCGTGTGGGTGCGAGAAGTGTCTTAATTGTCTCTCCACCAGATGTTGCAACCTCCACACGTCCCTCATCACAAGGTCTGATGCAATTCCCTCTAGCATCGTATCCACCACAATTGAGTCTACTAACACTCCCACTCCTCTTCCCGATCTGTCCTCCAACTCCGACATTACCCCATTCATGTCGCCCCCTATTATTGAGTTGCGTTCCTTGTCTAACGTGATGGATTGATGTAAGTCTAGGAAGAAACTATCCTGTACTGAGTTAGGTGCGTACACATTGTGTATACTAAGGGTCCCCCCCCCCCGGCGTCTCCATAATCAAATGTACATGTCGCCCTTGGTCATCGTGGCGATAAGACAAAACCTTTTGCGCAAATGACTTGTATATTAAGGTCATCACTCCTGCCCGCCTCCCCTGAGCTCCTGAGCCAAAGACCCCTCCTACCCACAGTCTATACATGCGGAATATCTCCTGCTGGAGAAAATGGGTTTGCTGCAGCAGGATTATGTCTCCCTTCAATCTCTTGAGGTGTCTAAGTAGCATGGCTCACTTTTCAGGTGACCTCAGGCCCTTCACGTTCCATGATATTATTTTAATCATGGTTCTCATTGAGTGGCAAACCTGCGGTCAGATCATTACATGTAACGTGTGGCAAAAGTGGTGACTCCGGGTTCCAATTATCATTGTTTTGGTATAGGATGTACCCTGGGTGGTGGTTTCAGATGTGGAGCAGTATTCTCATTCATAACATTATACAAGCAAATCCCTGAGCGTGTATCGGAGCCCCAACAGACCAACCTTTTCCCATTCCCTCCCCCCTCCCCCTTCCCAACCAAAGCATTAGTAGCGACTTCCAGTTTTCCCAGTGTGGAAAAAGTAAAAGCAACCCTTTTGCCCCCGCCGATTGGCCTTCTAAGAAAGTGAGTCCTTTGCTGGCTATGTTAAAAGAACAAATCAATAATGAAGTCTCTATAATGGGGGAGAGAGCACAAGGGGGAGACAGGTCAAAGGTGAGTGCATAGAGGGGAGGAGACAGCACAGGGGGAGAGAGCAGACAGGGGGAGACAGCCGCCGCACCACAGAGCCTGCCCCCATTGTGACATCAACACTAGTGATGAGCGAGTACTAAAATGTTCGGGTGCTCGAAGCTCGGGCCGAGCATCCCAAGATACTCGTGTACTCGGCTCGAGCACCGAGCCCAATGTTATCCTATGGAAGACCCGAGTATTTTTCTGACATGACCCCCGGCAGCATGGAAAAAGCCTAAAAATGTCACAAAAGTATCAGAACAGTGCTGAAATGACATGGGAACAGCATGGGGAAGACCCCTGGAAGCATTTCAGACCCCAAGGTCACTGATGTCAACAATGTTGTCAGACTATTACGCCACTTTTACGGACTGTCAAGAAAACGTTACAAAATGAAACCAAAACGGATTTTCATGGAAAAAATATTAAGGGCTCATACCCACTTGTGAGACAGAGTTGGTGTATGTTAGTTTTTTGGATTATATCAAAGATTTTTTTTCAAAAAAATTGTGTGCCACTCCCATACCCCTGCGAAGAGACGTAAATGAAGGCCTCTTTAAATAATGTGCCCATTGTAAGCAAGTGTATCTGCTGTAGTATTGCCCTAGGCAGGGAAGCCAAAGGTTTGGAGGCACCAAGATGCCCCTGCATAGAGGAGTGCATGAGGGCTTTTTCAAAAATGTGCCCATTGTAAGCTAGTGGGTCTTTTTTAGTATTGCCCTAGGCAGGGAAGCCATAAATTGGGAGACACCAATATGCCCCTGGATAGAGGCATGCATGAGGGCCTTTTTCAAAAATGTGGCCATTGGAAGCAAGTGTATCTGCTGTACTATTGCCCTAGGCAGGGAAGCCAAAGGTTTGGAGGCACCAAGATGCCCCTGCATAGAGGCGTGCATGAGGGCTTTTTCAAAAAATGTGTCCATTGTAAGCAAGTGAATCAGGTATCAGGATATAGGTGTCCACGGTCCGCGTTGCTATCACTGGAGAATTATCCCTGGATGCTTCAGTTGGTCCCCCAAAAAAGACAGGGGTCCTAAACTGATGTGACGGTTCCTTTATTCCACTTCCACCTACGGGTTTCGGCGCCCCTCTTGGCACCTTCCTCAGGGTATTACATGCATGTCATAATTCATCCTTTTTATAAGGCACTTCAACGCCTTATAAAAAGGATGAATTATGACATGCATGTAATACCCTGAGGAAGGTGCCAAGAGGAGCGCCGAAACACGTAGGTGGAAGGGGAATAAAGGAACCGTCACATCACCCCTAGGACTCCTGTCTTTTTTGGGGGACCAACTGAAGCATCCAGGGATAATTCTCCAGTGATAGCAGCGCGGACCGTGGACAACTATATCCTGATACCTGATTCTCTTCCCACGTGTGAAGTGGTGGAGGAGGTCCAGCGGCAGCTGTCATATGCAAAACGCCTACTATCCAGTTGTGGGATCACAACTGGTACAGGTTAGTGCACCTGTATTTTCACACGCACCTTTCACTTAACATCGGTGATAGGGCACTATTTGCGCCTCGTTTGTCTCCCTTTATATTTTCTATTGTAAGCAAGTGGGTGTTTTTTAGTATTGCCCTAGGCAGGGAAGCCAGAAATTGGGTAGCACTTCAATGCCCCTGGATAGAGACGTGCATTAGAGCCTTATAAACTAATGTGCCCATTTGAAGCAAGTGAGTCTGCTGTACTATTTCCCTAGTCAGGGAAGCCAAAAATTGGGTAGCACTTCAATGCCCCTGGATAGAGACGTGCATGAGAGCCTTATAAACTAATGTGCCTATTTGAAGCAAGTGAGTCTGCTGTACTATTTCCCTAGTCAGGGAAGCCAAAAATTGGATAGTACTTCAATGCCCCTGGATAGAGACGTGCATGAGAGCCTTATAAACTAATGTGCCCATTTGAAGCAAGTGAGTCTGCTAAACTGTTTCCCTAGTCAGGGAAGCCAAAAATTGGGAGGCATTGCGATGCCCCTGGGATGAAACATGGAGGAGAGCCTCTAAAAATTGTTTGTTCCCATTACAAAGGAGCGGGTTTCCTGTACTTGTAATGCCCATTCTGGAAGCATGGACTAAAATATTTACCCCTGGGGGTATACATGAAACTAATGCCTAACTTTTGAACGGTTAGGTGCATCATCATCATAAATATGATGTCCAAAAATTATGCTTTTGTGGCATCATGAACCACGGTCACACGGATTATATGATGGTGGCGGATGAGGAGAAGGAGGAGCAGTACAGCAAGTAGTCAAACACATGAAGTCTGTACCGATGTGTGGGGTGTGCGGAGGTGCATGGGAATCTACCGGCACCAATTTTAAATTCTGCTATCATTTGGTGGTGGTGTGGTGGAGTCAGGCCCAATCCAACCCTTGTTCATCTTGATTAAAGTCAGCCTGTCAGCATTTTCAGTTGACAGGCGGGTGCGTTTATCTGTAATGATTCCACCTGCGGCACAAAAACACGCTCTGACAAAACGCTAGCGGCAGGGCAGGCCAGGACTTCCAAGGCGTAGAGAGCCAATTCCTGCCACGTGTCCAGCTTGGATACCCAATAATAATAAGGCACAGAAGAGTCTAGGAGCACTTTAGTACGATCAGCAAGGTACTCCCTCAGTATCTTTGCAAACTTTGCATTCCTTGTGACACTACCTCGCACCTCAGGGCCTGTGGTACGGGGGGTGCTGAGAAAAGTGTCCCAGATCTTTGAGAGTGTTCCCCTACCTCTGCTGGATTGTACTTGTGCCTCTCTCTGCTGGACACCTTGGGTCTATGTAACCTGTGCCGCTAGCGTTTTCAGAAGGGAATTTTTTAAATAATTCCGCCACTATGGCCTTCTGGTACTGCAGCATTTTTGTAGACCTCTCCGCTTCGGGAATAAGAGAAATAAAGTTCTCTTTGTAGCGTGGGTCTAAAAGTGTCACCAACCAGTAATGAGTGTCCGTCAAGATCTTGATAACACGAGGGTCACAACACAGGCAGAGTAACATAAAGGCAGCCATGTGCGCTAGACTTAACAGCCAAGACTTCTGGGTCCTCACCAACAGCATGACTGGCCATGCTGACCTCCTCCTCTCCCCTGTCCTCTGGCCATCCCCGCTCAACCGACAGTCTGACGGTTGTGCATGTATTACCGTCAATTCCGAATGAAAGTAGCTCCATTTCTTCTTCCTCCTCCTCCTCGTCATAGTCCTCCAATGCACGTTGGGATGAGATGAGGCTGTGCTGTGTGCAATTACCCAGTATGGTTTCTTGCTGCAACTTATCCTGCTCCACCTGCAATGCATCGTGTTTGATTTTGAGCAGAGAGCGTTTTAGAAGACAGAGAAGTGGGATGGTGACGTTAATGATGGCGTTATCGCCGCTCATCATCTTGGTGGAGTCCTCAAAGTTTTGGAGGACGGTATATATGTCGGACATCCATGTCCACTCCTGAGGTCTTATGTGTGGAGTTTGAACCGTATATACCGACGGCCTAGTTGATGCTGGTACTCAACAACTGCCCTCTTCTGCTCACAAATCCTGACCAACATGTGGGGACATCACACACCAGTCTGTGAGCCGGAAGCTGCAAACGCCGCTGAAAGCCAGCAAGGCCGGCAGAAGCAGTAGGTGACTTTCTGAAATGGGCACACAGGCGGCGTACTTTGACGAGCAGATCAGACAGCTCCGGGTAGGATTTAATAAACCGCTGAACCACGAGGTTGAGCACATGGGCGACGCATGGAACATGTGTCAGCTCGCCTTGCCTCAGAGCCGCCACAAGGTTGCGGCCATGGTCACACACGACCATGCCTGGCTGTAGGTTCAGCGGTGTGAGTCAGTGATCTGCCTGCTGTTTCAGAGCTGTCCACAACTCTTCAGCGTTGTGGGGTTTATCACCTATGCATATTAGCTTCAGCACAGCCTGTTGCCGCTTAGCCGAGGCAGTGCTGCAGGGCTTCCAGCTTGGGACTGTTGTGGAGGGTGAAGTGGAGGAAGAGGAGGAGGAGGAGCATGACGTGCCAGAGCTGTACACTGTGGTTGAAACCCTGACAGAGTTAGGGCCTGCAATCCTCGGTGTCGGAAGGACGTGTTCCGTCCCAAGGTCAAACTGGGTCCCGGCTTCCACAATATTAACCCAGTGTGCCATCAGAGAGATGTACCGGCCCTGCCCGCAAGCACTTGTCCACGTGTCCGTGGTTAGGTGGACTTTGCCTGAAACTGCGTTGTTAAGGGCACGTATGATGTTTTGGGACACGTGCTTATGTAATGCGGGGACAGCAGACCGGGAAAAATAGTGTCGGCTAGGGACCGAGTTAACGTGGGACAGCCGCCGCCATCAGGTTGCGGAATGCTTCTGTCTCCACCAGCCTAAAAGGCAACATTTCCAGCGCAAGCAGTCGCGAAATGTGTGCATTTAGAACTGTGGCATGTGGGGCGTTGGCAGTGTATTTGAGCCTGGGTTCCAAAGATTGGAGTATGGATAGCTGAACGCTGCGCTGGGACAAGGACGTGGCTGATGATGGTGCTACTTCTGCTTGTGCAAGTACAGGGGAAGGACAGGAGGCATCTTCGCCTGCAGTATGGACAGGGGATTGGCTTGCACGCACAACAGTGGAAGACGCAGCGGTGTCACCCGCAGACAATGCTCCTGTACTCTGCTGTACATCCACAAAGTCAGGTGCTTTGCTGCCATGTGCCTGATCATGCTGGTGGTGGTCAGGCTGCTAGTTTTGCTACCCCAGCTGATGGTGGCATGGCAGGTGTTGCAAATGGCCTTTTTTGAATTATCTGCAGACACCTTAAAAAATAGCCAGACTCGGGAAGACCTAGCAGTTGTACTGGCAACATCACTCGTGTTGTTCCGGGGAACGGTTGCCTGCCTTCTGCCTGCGGACACCACCCTGCTTCTTCCGGCCTGTTGTGATGCGACTCCTAACTCCCCCTGTGCACTGCTGTCCTCGCTCTGCATGTCCTCCTGCCAGGTTGGGTCAGTTACTGGATCATCCACCACGTCGTCTTCCACTTCCGCACCCTGGTCCTCCTCCTGACTTTCTGGCAATTGTGTCTCATCATCGTCCACCTCTTGCTGAGACACGTTCCCACCGTTGCCTTCGTGAGACCGTGGCTGCTCAAATATTTGGGCATCGGTACATACAATCTCCTCATGACCCACTTCAACTGGAGCTGGCGAGAGGCTAGTGAACAGCTCTTCAGAGTGTCCAAGTGTGGGATCAGTTATGTCCGGGTCCGGGCACTCAGCATGGTGGGAGGAAGGAGGATAAGGGTGTGGAATGTGCAGTCCAGTCTCACGGCTGACACTTGACCGTGTTGAAGACAGGGTATTTGTGGTGATGCCAAACTGACTGGAAGCATGATCCACTATCCAACTAACAACCTGTTGACACTGGTCTTGGTTAAATAGTAGAGTACTGCTGCGTTCACCTAGACATTGGTACAAGAAAGTCGAGCGAGATGATGTGGGCGTTTGTCGTGGCGCAATTCGAGCTTGCACACAGGCTCGTCCTCTGCCTGCACCACCATCACGTCCAGTTCCTTGTCCCTTGCCACCGGACTTGCGCATTTTCAATGTGGTGCTGAATGTATACAGCTAAATTAGTGCAGACAAGAGTTGGTTTTTAGCACGAAGCTTTTGGTGTACCCTAATTAACGCTGCAACAGACAGTAGCAGCACTGAGATGCAAATTTAGTGCAGACAAGAGTAGGTTTTTAGCACGACCCTAAGTTTTGAAATTAAGGCCCTGCAGGTGGACTAGTCAGACACAAACGCTGACTACAATAGCATGTCTTTTGGCGTATCCCAATTTACGCTGCAACAGACAGTAGCATCAGTTAGATGCAAATTTAGTGCAGACAAGAGTAGGTTTTTAGCACGAGGCTTTTGGTGTACCCTAATACGCTGCAACTACATAGCAGCACTTAATCACATTTAGCAGCAAGCGTAGGTTTTACACGAGGCTTTGTGACCCTAATATCGCTGACTACAGTGCAGCATAATGCAAATTTAGTGCAGAGAAGATTGTTTTACAAAGGCTTGTGTACTAACGCTGCAATTACAGTACGCATTAATCACATTAGTGCAGAAGCGTGGTTTTACACAGCTTTTGGTGTACCTAATTATCGCTGCAACCTACAGTAGCAGCAATCAGATGCTAAATTTAGTGCAGAGAAGAGTTGGTTTTTAGCAAAAGGCTTTTGGTGTACCCAAATTAACGCTGCAACTTACAGTAGCAGCAATTAGATGCTAAATTAGTGCAGAGAACAGTTGGTTTTTAGCACAAGGCTTTTGGTGCACCCTAATTTGAGCCAAAACCTACTCCTGCCTATAGTGAGCTAAATAAATCCCTAAAAGCACGTTTTTTGGGATGGATGAGCCCGCAAACCAGCCCCAGATGGGATGCAGGCTGGTATACTGGCACAGCGAAGTTTGGTAGATACCCTGCCTCCCTGTATACTGCTCTAGTAGTCCTCAGAAGGACTGTTGTGGTAAATAGACTGGCAGCCCTGTGCCTACACTAGCTTAAAGGCCACAAATCTGTCCCTCAATCAGCTGCAGCTCTCCCTACACTGACTGTCTAACGGCGCAGAGTGACGAGCACAGCGCGGTCAGGCCTTATAACGACCTGATGACGCTGTGCGGCCAGCCAATCACTGTAATGCCACAACCAACATGGCTGTGGCATTACAGTGTCTGTCAGCCACTCCCTGCATATGGGCTGGCTCTGAAAAGAGCACCAACATGCAGGGAGGTGGACCCCGAGCATAGCAAGAGTATCGCGAGATTACTCGATACTCGCCGAGTAGCCCGAGTACTGTGATATTCGTGCGAGTAACGAGTAGTGACAAGCATACTTGCTCATCACTAATCACCACCCTTCCAATGCAATAGTATCGGGCCCACATCTAGTTTATATATAAAGAGGACTTCTGTTGATACAAAACATTTAAAAATGACAAAAACAAAGGTTAAAAACATGACTCACAAGAGAAAAGAGATGGATGAAATGGGGGGTGGATAATATTCCTGTACCCCCCATTTCGCCACCTTATTGGTGGAAAAAGGTATGTTTTATAATACAAAAAATAATCTTTTGCATTGTTTTATCTCATAGCCTGGGTTGTATTTACTCCGTAAGCCTTATTCTTCTTTTTTTTTTATAAACTCTGTTGATTTACTGCAACATTACTTTTAAGATTAGGTTCTACAGCTAGGTATTGCATGTTTTAGGTTTACAATATTTATTTGCGGACACTGCTTTGTTTATATACGTATTGTGCATTTTATTATCAGTGTCCTGATACTTCGTTGGGGATAAGTACAGGGTTATTATATCCATCCCCCTATTTCATCCATTCTTTTTATCTTGTCAATCATGTTTTTAACCTTAGTTTTGGTTGACCTTATATGTTTATTTATAAATAGCTGGATGTGCACATTGCTTATTATTATGCAGCTTTTTTCCTCACATGTTACAATTCTTAGTTACACTTTGCCCCATGCCCCATTCCCTTCCTTCCCCAGTAAATTCCAGGACATTTGCAGATTATTAGAAAACTAATAAACTTGTCATTCATGATCTGCACATTTTTAAATCTGTATTTGAATAATTAATCGAAAGGGTGGTGTGTGTTCAAAATAATAGCAGTGTGGAGTTCAATTAGTGAGTTCAATCATTCTGTAAAGAAACAGGTGTGAATCAGGTGGCCCTTATTTAAGGGTGAAGCCAGCAAATGTTGTACATGCATTTCTCCTTGAAAGTCTGAGAAATATGGGTCATTTGAGACATTGTTCAGAAGAACAGTTTACTTTTATTAAAAAGTTGATTGGAGAGGGTAAAACGTATAATGAAGTGCAGACAATGATAGGCTTTTCAGTTAAAATGATCTCCAATTCTTTAAAATTCAAAGCAAAATTATAGAAACATGGAAGAAAACTGAAGACTGCCATTCAAATCGAAACAAGAATAGCCAAAATGGCAAAGGCTTAGTCAATTATCAGCTCCAGGATGATCAAAGACAGTCTCTCAGCATGTTCAAATCAACACTAACTGCTGCAAAACAAACATACTTTTCATCTCTCATATCCTCTTTATCTCACAACCCTAAAAAACTATTCAACACTTTCAACTCTCTCCTCTGTCCCCTAGTAACTCCTCCTCTCCTCTCAGCTGAAGACTGTCTCTTTCTTCAATCAGAAGATTAACGACATCAGAGAAGGCTTTTGCCCACAGTCCCTACTCGTAAGTATTCAGCCCTCTTCCTTCATGACCAGCTTCTCTGCCATGACAGAAGATCAACTTTACTTTTTACTCTCCAGATCACATCTGACCACCAGTGAGCTTGACCTGCTCCTGTCCCATGTCATCCCCAACCTCAGTCTTCATCCCAACCCTAACCCACCTCTTCAACCTATCACTAACACCAGGTGTCTTTCCCTCATCCTTTAAACATGCCTACATCATGCCCATTCTCAAAAAGCCCTCCCTTGATCCATCTATTGCACTATATCACTCGTCCCTTGTGCCCCTAACTGTCCTCCAACCTCTCCTTTTGCTCCCTCTTTGACTGATTACAATATGGCTTCTGACCACATCTTTCAACTGAAACTGCCCTAACCAAAGTCACCAATCACTTACTAACTGCCAAAGCCAAGTGACACTACTCTGTCCTCCTCCTCAACCTCCATTCAGCCTTTGACACTGTGGACCATTCCCTCTTGCTACAGTTTCTCTCATATCTTGGTATTTCCCTATCGTATCCTCTTCAGGTCACTGGGTCCCTGACTGGCACACAAAAAGATCTTCTTTCAGGTTCCTCTCTTTCAATTCCTCTAGATAGTAATGTCTATAATAGGGTGATACTGTATAGAAAATGATATATTTATCTTATCAGAGATAGCACTCTAATGTCTAAATGTATCCACATGCCATCCATTACCAACCTTAATCATAATAGACCTGAAGACCGCCCATTAGTCCAAATCAATCTATAAAAGCTAGATAAAAGCAGATATTGCAGGGTGTATCTTCATATCAAATACCCCATAACATTTGTGAGAGAGAAGACAATTACCTATTTGGTGCTTCCCTATGGTACAATGCACTCCACTAATGAATGTTCATCCAAATTAAAAATAGGTGTCCTGACTGCTTTAGGCAGCCTCACAGTCATAGCTTCAAAAGCAGTATGTGGACTTCCAGATCCGGCTCCTGATGTAGAGGACGCAGGAGACACAGCTCCTGATGCCCACCGCCAAAGAATCGCATAATAAACCGCAAATCACCGGGATCAAACAGGACGGAGGTGGGGGACGACACCAGGCACTGAGCGGTGCTATATGGAAACGTGGCTACGCAGTGCGGGCGGCATTAGAGGTGAGAGAAGCGGAGGCCCCCGCAGTGAAGGAGGAGGAAAGATGGCAGCGGCGGCTGCGGGGGGAAGGAGGAAGGAGAAAGGCCTTGATGAGAAGCAGCAGCGGGATACCGCGCCCGGAGGCCGCTGCACACGGCACACAAAAACAGAAGAGCCCTGTGGAGAGGAATGTTGGGGCTGTGGAGGTGAGGGGAACAGGACCGGGTGCATTAACTACTGATTTGACGAGTGAGCTCAAAGCATATTTAGCAGAAGAGCTCAACAAAATGATAAGAGACACTGTGGAATCCAGCCTAGCAGCCCTGCAAGCTACAGCCCAACAACATGAGAATAGAATCACTGAGGCAGAATAGAGACTCATGGAGGCAGAAAATAGAGTGCAAGCTCTTGAGCTAAAGCTGGAATCAGTGTGCAGGGAGTCTGTCAGAATGGGTGCTAAATTAGATGATCTTGAGAACAGATCCCGCAGAAACAACTTGAGGATTGTAGGCCTCCCTGAGACAGTGCCCTATGAGTTGTTGGATGACATCTGTGAGAAAGAGCTGCCCCAGGCGCTGGGCATAAAAGCTTTGTGCAGAGTGGAGAGAGCACACAGAACTGGCCCACCACCCCCTCCGCAGTTGACACGTGCCGCTAGCGAGAGAGAGAGTGGGGGAAGCAGCCCCCAGACACACAACAGATCCCCGATTCAACAGAAGCCACGTCAGGTGATCATGAGATACCTGGATTATAAAGATAAAGCGAAGATTCTGCAAGCCTTTAAGCAGAGACGTCAGCCTTTAATGTTGCAAGGAGCCAGAGTCCTTTTGTTTGGTGACTATTCGCTGGAGGTAACACACCGGCGCAAACAGTTCAATGAGGTATGCTCAATGCTATATAAAAGGAACACACCCTTCCAGCTTTTGTACCCAGCCACCTTGGAAGTTGGCGGGAGGAATAGTGCACCACGTTTCTTCACGGACGCAGCTGAGACATTACGTACGCTCACGATGAGTGACAGTGAGAGACGTTCGCCCAGGAGCAAAGAGACAGGCGGAGTCCCGCGGATTCTTCAGCGAGTGGCGAGATGAGCTCTTCCCGTGACCGTAGGAACGCCTCGAGGGAACCCAGTGATCCCCAGAACCAGCTTGACTCTCGAAGAGACAATTTTGAATAAGTGACCGTTGGGATGTGTTAACACTTTTGCCGGGGAGTCGGCATGGGGCGGCCGCGGGCCACCGCCTGTCCCTGGTCCACACAGGTTTTTTTTTTTCCTTTCCTTTCTCTCTTTTCCATGTCCAAGTTATTGCGAGGAACTGCCAGCCGCACAATACATGGAACTATTGGGGGAGCCGGGGTGGGGAGAGGAGGGGGTTGTTTCAGTCCCTACAGCCAGGGATGGCATCAAGGGAACTAATTGTCTGGGACTTGTTCTGGACAAAATGGACTAAATGAACGGGGATGGCTAGGGGAAGTTGCACATGTCTCGGATCTCAACGGCGGGTTTGCTGAAATTCGGGGAATCTCTACATGTGGCGAGTGGGTGGGAGCGAGGTGTAAGGAAGTGCTACTCAGGAATATGGGAGTTGCTAAAACAAACTTTGAAGGGTTCAGGAGGGGAGGGAGGGGGAGGGGGGGGGAGGCAGGGAGTTTGTTGTTGTGTTGCAATTTTAGGGGGGATTTATTGCACGAGAAAAGACTCGCTATATATGGTTCTGTTGTTAAAGATTGGTACGGGGGATTTAGCACCGCTCACTCGATTGGGATCAGATCCAACATTGACGTTCAGACATGGTCCGGATATTGTCATGGAATGTTAAGGGACTGAGGTCCCCGTCCAAGCGCTCCATGGTCCTCAAACACTTGAAAAAATTAAGAGGAGATATTGTTCTTCTCCAAGAAACTCACCTGAGACGAGAAGAATTCTTCAGAATGAAAAAAATGTGGGTGGGTGAAGTCTTGGGTTCTGGAGCGGTTGGACGAAAAGCTGGAGTACTTATTTTGATACACAAGAATCTGCGTATAAAGTGATATCCCAGGACAGTCAGGGTACACACAGAGTGCGTGGTGAATGCCTGGGACGATTTGGTAAGGAAAGGAACAGCCAACACTAGTGTTTCATCGCTTTATAGGGACTTGAGAGGACTGCTCTTACCTACCCGACGTGGAGGGCTCTTCAAGGGTTGGAAGCGACGATTGGGATCAGATGGCACGGGAGATATGATATTGAGGGGTTGGAGGGCCCTAAGAGACAATGTGGTTAATGAGCAATGGCGAGACACTCACTTTAGGTTCATGCACTCGGCAATCTATGGGTTCAGGACCTTCACACAAAACCCTGACACGGACAGACTGCAGGCATGCCCGAGGTGTGGAACAGATAATACAGATTTACTACATGGGATTTGGGAATGTATTAAAATTCGCCCACTGTGGGAGATCGTGGAGAGCATGGTTAGGATGGTGACGGGCAAGGAGACGACTTTGGGGAGGGATGGGTGGTTGTTCCATTGCATTTCAGGATCTCACGGATCAAGAGAGGTTCAGAAGTTACTGCACACCATAGCGATTCTTACTAAAAGGGCGATATTCAGGACATGGCTGGAAGCTACGCCGCCGTCATGAGGGGGAGTACTTTAGGACATTAAGAAGGCAATGACACTAGAAAGAATAGAGGCAGAGTCAAACAAAGATACGTTGCCAACAAAGTTCTTCAAAAAGTGGAGGAAATTTATTACGCATTGTCTAACGGATGCTGAGGTAGAGTCAGTGGTCACACCTTTTAAAAATTCAGAGTGGTACCTGATAGAACAGCTATGGGGCTCAGTGGGTCATCTGGAATTGAAGTGAGGTTGATTGCCGTGGAGTCAGGGTAGACGGAATGATATAGGTCTGTAGGGGTATCTGATGGAAAGAGGGGAAGCGGTGTAAGGGGGTGGGAGGGATGGGATATTTAGGTTTAGAGGGTCTATTGTTGTGACCATTTTCTCTTTGGATGGAGACTGATGATTGTAACAGATACATTTACTGTGCTTAACGTGATTTTTGTGATAACTAAGAAACCCTAATAAAGATATTTTGAAAAAATAAAAATAAGCAGTATGTGCTCAATTTTCATGCACGTTTCCAGTTCCGGTATTGCCGCTGATGCTACTTATACAGTACAGACCAAAGGTGTGGACACTCCTTCTCATTCAAAGAGTTTTCTTTATTTTCATGACCATGAAAATTGTAGATTCACACTGAAGCCATCACAACTATGAATTAACACATGTGGAATTATTTACTTAACAAAAAAAGTGTGAAACAACTGAAAATATGTCTTATATTCTAGGTTCTTCAAAGTAGCCACCTTTTGCTTTGATTACTGCTTTGCACACTCCTGGCATTCTCTTGATGAGCTTCAAGAGGTAGTCACCGGAAATGGTCTTCCAACAGTCTTGAAGGAGTTCCCAGAGATGCTTAGCACTTGTTGGCCCTTTTGCCTTCACTCTGCGGTCCAGCTCACCCCAACCATCTCGATTGGGTTCAGGTCTGGTGACTGTGGAGGCCAGGTCATCTGGCGTAGCACCCCATCACTCTCCCTCTTGGTCTAATAAACACAATCTAAACACAATCCGGATGGAATAGCATGCCGCTGCAAGATGGTAGCCATGTTGGTTCAGTATGCCTTCAATTTTGAATAAATCCCCAGTAGTGTCACCATCAAAGATACACACACCATCACACCTCCTCCTCCATGCTTCACGGTGGGAACCAGGCATGTAGAGTCCATCGGTTCACCTTTTCTGCGTTGCACAAAGACACGGTCGTTGGAACCCAAGATCTCAAATTTGGACTCATCAGACCAAAGCACAGATTTCCACTGGTCCAATGTCCATTCCTTGAGTTCTTTAGCCCAAACAAGACTCTTCTGCTTGTTGCCTGTGCTTAGCAGCTATTTTACCATGAAGGCCTGCAGCACAAAGTCTTCTCATAACAGTTGTTGTAGAGGTATGTCTGCTGCTAGAAATCTGTGTGGCATTGACCTGGTCTCTAATCTGAGCTGCTGTTAACCTGTGATTTCTGAGGCTGTGACTCGGGTGAACTTATCCTCCGCAGCAGAGGTGACTCTAGGTCTTCCTTTCCTGGGACAGTCCTCATGTGAGCCAGTTTCTTTGTAGCGCTTGATGGTTTTTGCAACTACACTTGGGGACACTTTCAAATTTTTCCCAATTTTTTGGACAGACTGACCTTCACTTCTTAAAGTAATGATGGCCACTCGTTTTTCTTTACTTAGAATTTGTATTATGGCAAGAAAAAAGCAGCTGACAGTCTATTCAGTAGGACTATCAGCTGTGTATCCACAAGACGTCTGCACAACACAACTGATGGTCCCAACCCCATTTATAAGGCAAGAAATCCCACTTATTAAACCCGACAGGGCACACCTGTGAAGTTAAAACTATTTCCGGTGACTACCTCTTGAAGCTGATCAAGAGAATTCCAAGAGTGTGCAAAGCAGTAATCACAGCAAAAGGTGGCTACTTTTAAGAACCTAGAATATAAGACATATTTTCAGTTGATTCACACTTTGTTGTTAAGTATATTATTCCACATGTGTTAATTCATAGTTTGATGCCTTCAGTGAGAATCTACCATTTTCATAGTCATGAAAATACAGAAAACTCTTTGAATGAGAAGGTGTGTCCAAACTTTTGGTCTGTACTGTATGCTTATTAGAGCAGCGGTGTGCATGTCACACTGAGACACAGGAGGCTCACTGATTTCATGAGATATCCTCCAGACTTTGTTATAACACATGACGTGCAACTCAGTGGAATGCAAGCACATTCTAATGCATGTGCACTAGTGTGCGTACCAAACTGGGATACTCTGCCCAGTACAGCATTTATATTCATCCTCAGATCCTTAACATCATCATTTAGTTCCTGTATCAACAATAATAGTACTTAGTCTGTAAGTTATTTGTGATTAAAGGATGATGACACCTGATAAATCCTTAATGGTGAATTTTAAGAAGGGGCCATATAATAACATTAATACTTAATATAGTGCCAAATAGTATTGGGTCACTAATGATAGGTGTAGCAATTCTATATGGATAGTCCCATTGGGAGACAAATGAAGAAAAATATCACTAGAAAAATAAGACAACATAAAAATGATAAAATTATTATAGGAAGGGAATACAGATTTCAAACAAAAATTATTTTTACTATATTTTATATATATTGCGCCGCTGTGTCCAGATGTCAATGGTGTCAATAATGTAGGGTTTAATAATAATATCGTAGATATTGTGAGACTGTGACCAGGGTTATCTATGATGGCCAGTACGTCTCACCCAGGTTGTGCTCCCTCCATGTGTAGGAATAGTTCCACTCCGGGGTTTTGAAGTGGTTTTACCTCCAGGAACAGAAAGTGTTAGAAGGGAAACAAGAACCCTGGGTGTGGTCCTTAGTGAGGGAGTGAGCACAACTCCCTAGGCTCAGACAGAGGAGCGTGAGCCAGGCACAGATCCTTGTGGCTTGATCCTGGAAATTCATGAGGATAGTGAGTGGCCCAGGAGGCCCGGGAAGTAAGAGGAACAGGCAACTCCGGCTGCGTCCCGGAACCCAAGGTCTGTGATATATTGGACTTGTGTTGCAATAAACGTTTTTTGTGAACCCTGGTGCCTGGATTCGGTGTCTGCGTCCGTGCAACTGGCAATGCTACCTCACATATGGTGGAGAATGCGGCATTAGCAGCCCGGTTAGGTGTTGCAGCCCGGTCTCTTGCGGTATACCCAGTGCACATGTCCTGGATCCAAGCGGCTACGTTGCAACACAAACCAGCAGCCAGCATGGAGGATCTGCTCAAGCATCTGGTGCAGGCACAGCAACAACATGCACCAGCAAGCCCTGCAGCAGCAGGAACAAAGATACCAGGATCAGCAACGAATGCACCAGGAACAGATGGTCCTGCTGACCGAGGCTATCCGTGCCGGGCCGAAGGCTCCACCCCGGGGATCTGGTGACGGCTGCAGCATCCGGAAGGTGGTAAGACAAGCGTTACAAAAGATGACCCCGGGGGACGATGTGGAGGTGTTCCTGGCTGTGTTTGAGCAGGTGGCAGAGAGGGAGAAACTGCCGGCCACCCAGTGGGCCGAGGTATTGTCACCCTATCTGACTGGGGAGCCCCAAAAAGCATACCTGGACCTTTGTACCGAGGACGCCCTAGATTATGGGGTCTTGAAAGGCGAAATCCTTGCTCGGTTGGGGGTGAATACTTGCGTACGGGCTCAGCGGGTAAACCAGTGGTTCTCTGAGGAAACCAAACGCGTACGCTCCCAGGCCTATGACTTGCTGCACTTGGTAAAGTGGTTGCAGCCTGAGACTCTGAGCCCTGCGCAAATGGTGGAGAGGGTGGTGGTCGATCGCTTTGTGCGCACTTTACCATGTCACCATACAACGGTGGGTGGGACAGGGCGACCCAAGCACCCTGGATCAATTAGTGTGCCTGGTGGAGTGACATGTGGCTACGCAGGACTTGATACGAGACACTGGGACTTTGCGTGCCACCCGTCGGTCAGCCCCCTCCAAGCCCCAGGTGAAGGACCCACCGCTGGCACCTGTGCAGGAGGCTGCTCCTCTCCCCCACAAGGTCTCTCCTTCTGTCCGGAAGGTCATGAACCCCAAAAGACAACCCGTCAGGGGCTCCTCCTTCTCCATTAGGTGTTGGCGGTGCCGGCGGGTGGGACATATGGGAGCCCAGTGTCCCCTCACCACTGAGCCCATGGATTGCGGGTATGCTCGGCGGGGATCGATGTATGCTCAGGCGGTGTGTACCGTGGGCCTTGTTACCCCGGAGACCGAACCCCACTTGTGCCAAGTACAGGTTAATGGGTGTCTGGTGACAGCCTTGTTGGATTCCGGAAGCTTGGTAACCCTTGTGCAGTCAACCCTAGTGGCAGAAGGGAAAGCCACCGGGCATACGGTAGGGGTGGTATGCATCCATGGGGACCTCCGAGACTGGTTGGTTACCATCACGGCACCCTGCGGACAGGTGCAACATGAAGTGGGAATTATGAACACTCTTCCCTATGACGTGATCCTGGGAAGGGATCTGCCATTTTTTTGGACTCTATACGAGGGGCCATGTAAGCCCCCTCAGGTTACGGACATAACGGGACCTGAGCTCGCCGATCCCGAGGTCGGGACACCTGCCATAGGGGTCACCTCGGTAGGGACAGAGGCCACCCCTAGAGGTATTGGCAGGAGAGCTCGAGACAATTGAGCCGATCCCGGAGTTGTAGGAGGCCCCGGATACTTTCAGGATGGCCCAACTCCAGGATCCTACATTGATACACGCCCGGAGTCGGGTAACTGTGATTGATGGGGTGGCACAGGTGCCAGGTGCCAAGGTAAGATACCCCCATTTTGTTCTCAAGCAGGATTTGCTTTACCAAGTGGATAAAATAAGAGGGGAAGTGGTAGAGCAGTTGTTGGTGTCCCAGCCGTATCGTCGGCGGGTCCTCTACTTGGCCCATAAACACCTGATAAGCGGCCACCTAGGGGTCAAGAAAATGCAGGAACGGGTGTTGCAAAGGTTCTTTTGGCCCGGGATCTTCGGGGAGGTGAAATAGTTCTGCGAAACATGCCCGGAGTGTCAGCTTACCGCACCCCTGGCACACTTTCGTAGTCCATTAGCACCTTTGCCCATCATAGAAGTCCCGTTTGAACGGATAGGGATGGATCTGGTGGGGCCACTCGTAAAGTCCGCTCGAGGGCACCAACATATCCTGTTGATAGTCGATTACGCCACCCGGTACCCCGAGGCGTAACACTCAGACATACTGCAGCTAAGCTTATTGCTCAGGAGTTGTTTGCCATGTTCTGTCGAGTGGGGTTGCCCAAGGAGCTCCTTACGGATCAGAGGACCCCATTCATGTCCAAAATCACTAAAGAGCTGTACAGACTACTCCAGATTAAGCAGTTGCGTACGTCGGTGTATCATCCCCAAACGGACGGGTTGGTGGAAAGATTCAACAAAACCCTGAAAACCTGCTTAAAAGGGTGAATTCCAAAGACGGGAAGGATTGGGATATGTTGCTCCCCTATTTGATGTATGCCGTCCGAGAGGTACCACAGTCATCCACGAGGTTTTCGCCCTTCAAGCTGTTGTACGGGCGACATCTCCCGGGGATTGTTAGACCTGGCAAAGGAAACGTGGGAGCAGGAACCCACCCCCCATAAGAGTGTGATCGAGCACATTTTGCAGAACCGTATCACCGCGGTCATGCCGATAGTAAAAGAGCATCTGCAGGACACCCAGGACACTCAAAGCACCAGGTATAATAGACAAGCCACCGTGCGGTCCTTTAATCCCAGGGACCGGGTGTTGGTGTTGGTCCCCACCTCAGAAAGTAAATTCCTGGCTAAGTGGCAGGGCCCCTATGAGATCCGGGAAAAAGTTGAGGCGGTCAACTATAAAGTATTACAGCCCGGTAGGAGGAAACCCGAGCAGATATACCATGTCAACCTGTTAAAGCCATGGAAGGAACGGGAAGGCCTGCTGGTTGCCCTTCCCCCATCCCCCTCCACTTCGGGACGTCCAGCCCCGGGTACAGCGACCGCCGGGGAGGACGTGTCCGAAGTAAGGATCAGAGGCCCTCACCAAGCAACAGAGGAGAGAGGCCAGTAGGCTGGTTCAGCAGAACCCAGACGTCTTCTCTGTACTACCGGGTAGGATGAATCTGATGTGTCATGACATTGTCACCGAGGCTCACATGAAAATACACCTGAAGCCGTATCGGGTGCCGGAGGCTCGGAGATAAGCCATATCAGAAGAGGTGAAAAAAATGCTTCACCTAGTTGTGATTGAAAAATCCAAGAGTGAATGGGCCAGTCCCATAGTACTGATACCCAAACCGGATGGCTCCTTACGGTTTTGCAACGATTTTAGGAAACTGAACGAGATATCAAAGTTTGATCTCTACCCCATGCCCATGGTGGATGAGCTGATCGATAGGCAGAGACAGGCGCGGTATTTCACCACACTCGATCTGACCAAGGGGTACTGGCAGGTGCCACTAACTGAGTCGGCCAAGGAGTAAACTACTTTTGTTATGCCGGAGGGTCTCTTTCACTATGTTGTCTTGCCTTTTGGTTTACATGATGCCCCGGCTTCATTCCAGAGACTGATGGACTTGGTGCTGGAACCCCACTAGGCGTATGCTTCAGCATACCTTGATGACATCATAATATACAGCACCGAGTGGCAGACTCACCTGGAACAGGTACAAGCTGTGGTGGATGCTCTTCGGGCGGCCGGATTGACAGCCAATCCCAAGAAATGTGTGTTGGGGCTCATGGAAGCCCGCTACTTGGGTTACGTGATAGGCCAAGGGGTGGTGAAGCCCCAAATCAACAAGGTTGAGGCGATCCAGAAATGGCCTAGACCCTGACCACGAAGCAGGTTAGGGCTTTCTTGGGTATCGTGGGGTACTACAGGAGATTTGTCCCCAATTTTGCGGGACTCTCAGCCCCACTGACGGACCTTTTGAAAGGCAAAAAGTCTGTCATGGTGCGCTGGACTCCGCAGGCCGAGGACTCCTTCCGGGCCCTGAAGGGGGTCCTGTGTGGACAACCCGTTCTCATTAACCCTGATTTCCGGAAGGAGTTCATCGTACAGACGGATGCCTCGGAGGTCAGGCTGGGAGCAGTGCTATCTCAGGTGGTCCAGGGGGAGGAACACCCTGTCACCTTCTTGAGTAGGAAACTCACCCCTCCCGAGCAGAATTATAGCGTAGTGGAGAAGGAGTGCCTGGCCATCAAGTGGGCCTTGGAGTCCCTACGCTATTACCTGTTGGGACGGCAATTTCGCCTATTTCACTCCCCGCTGGTCTGGGTGAGGTCCGCCTAAGGAATGGAACGCCAGGGTCACCCGTTGGTTCCTTTCCCTGCAGAACGTCCGGTTTACGGTTGAGCACCGGGCCAGGAGGTTGCAGGGCAACGCCGATGCTTTGTCTCGGGGCCTGTGTTTGATGGCTAGAGTTCAACCTCGCTTGCTTGAACTGAGGGGGGGGGGGGGTGTGTGTGAGACTGTGACCGGGGTTATCTATGATGGCCGGTACGTCTCACCCAGGTTGTGCTTCCTCCATGTGTAGGAATAGTTCCACTCCGGGGTTTTGAAGTGGTTTTACCTCCAGGAACAGAAAGTGTTAAAAGGGAAACAGGAACCCTGGGTGTAGTTCTTAGTGAGGGAGTGAGCACAACTCCCTAGGCTCAGACAGAGAAGGAGCGTGAGCCAGACACAGATCCTTGTGGCTTGATCCTGGAAATTCATGAGGATAGTAAGTGGACCAGGAGGCCCGGGAAGTAGGAGGAATAGGCAACTCCGACTGCGTCCCGGAACCCGAGGTCTGTGATATATTGGACTTGTGTTGCAATAAACAATTTTTGTGAATCCTGGTGTCTGGATCCCGTGCCTGCGTCCGTGCAACCGGAACGCTACCTCACAATATATTAAATAGATGGCTACATGTGGATAGATAACCACATAGAAGTTATAAAATACCTATTTAGCCATATGGGTCAATGGGCATTATGGCAGGTTTATGGAGTTAATTAGAAAACAGTGGTTTGTTCTTGCGCTAATTTTGGATACTGATGCGAGTTCAGGATAAGAACCATCCACATTTGGGACAGATATCTTAATCCGGTGAATGGGGAGGAGGTAAAAGATATCCACCAAATAAATATTTAAATTCAACATTTCTCATAAAAAGAACTGGACATAGACTTAAAAATGTCAAATGTCTTGAAAAAAGGTTGGAATGGATGCGTATCACAACCCAAACGATTGGGATATAGGGAGGTGATGAACGACTCCCAGACGTTGGTTTTAGGTTCTTATATAAAGCAGGTATATAGGAAAGCATCTCATTGAGGACAGAAGGCGCTATGGTATGGACACTATCTTGATTCCTTTTGCAGGATAAGTCTATCCCAGTCACCCCCTCTTAACAACACAACCTCAATCCCACAAAAAGAGAAACATTTTAGGTTCCCCCATTCTCCATTCACACATTTCGAGAATGATGTGTCTCTACCATTTCTAATATCTCCCACATGCTCTCCAATTCTTCTCCTGAATTCACGTTTCGTTTTACCAATGTATTCTATTCCACAAGTACGTTGAACAGATAGATTACTCCAGAAGCTCTGCAGTTGGTAAAATGGCACATCTGGTATACTTTGCCAGTATTCCTACTGCAAAAACTCCAGCCTACCGTAATAGGTTTACAGGCTGCACATTTTCCACATTTGAATGTGCCATCAGTCTCTTTGCAGCCATGTACCCTTCAGTTATGGTGCCTTGTACATACTATGTACTAATGTTACCTTAGATTCCTTCCTCTGCTATAAGTAATTGCTGAAATTGGTGGGAGCAGACAGTGAAATTGAGGGTCCACCGTCAGAATCCTCCAGTGCCTAGTAATTATTTTTTGCACGCCTTTTGCTCTATTGTCAAATTACCAATAATTGTCATTATAGTTGTTTTTTCTTGAATATCTACTCTATAATTGCCGTAGGCATTTTTGTGTCGGCCCCCGAAAACGCCGTGGCTATGTCACTATGTGACGTCACCACGCGCGAGCAATGGCCGCAAGCGGCCATTGCGAGTCGCTGGCCGAAAATAGAACCAGAGGCCCGGCTACAGAGTTAGCGATTTACCGCTGAGGTAGCGCGAGCAATGGCCGCGAGGCCATTGTGAGTCGCTACGTCAGCCGCCGCAAGTCCCCTTATACTTTGACTGGGGATCCATGCGAGTCGCTGTGTAGTGCGAGCAATGGCCGCGAGGCCATTGCGAGTCGCTATCACAGCAAATCTCACTCATCATCATCATCATCATCATCCCGCACAGACACCCCCCCCTCAATGGCCGCACAGACCCCCCCCCTCAATGGCCGCACAGACACCCCCCCCTCAATGGCCGCACAGACACCCCCCCCCCCCCCTCAATGGCTGCACAGACACCCCCCCAATGGCCGCACAGACACCCCCCCACAACCCCCCCACCCCCCCTCAATGGCCGCACAGACCCCCCCCCCTCAATGGCCGCACAGACCCCCCCCAATGGCCGCACAGACCCCCCTCCCCAATGGCCGCACAGACCCCCCCCCTCAATGGCCGCACAGACCCCCCCCTCAATGGCCGCACAGACCCCCCCCCTCAATGGCCGCACTGACCCCCCCCTCAATGGCCGCACAGACCCCCCCCTCAATGGCCGCACAGACCCCCCCTCCCCCCTCAATGGCCGCACAGCCCCCCCCCCCTCAATGTCCCAAAGTCAGCTGTGACCACCTGGCCCTTGGACACTGGCTCCCATCACTTACCCACTGAGGACGGATCACTTCCAGCACCTCTTCACATGGCAGTGCTCTGAACTTCTGAATCGTCCTCTCCTCACTCAGACACCTGGCAGGTTCCTATCCAGCCTACTCACTCCCAGCTGCAACCCAGTGAGTCAATCAGCACATCTTCACTCACACACAGACCTGACATGTGATTAACCCCCTGTGCACCATTCAGGTTTAGCCCAGCAAAGCACTCATCCCCACACGTTCAGCCGCTCATTAGGCTCATGAATGTATCGGATCTTCAGCACTCACACTCAGCTGTTTTACTCAGCGAGTCGCTGGCCGAAAATAGAACCAGAGGCTCGGCCACAAACTTAGCGATTTACCGCTGAGGTAGCGCGAGCAATGGCCGCGAGGCCATTGCGAGTTGCTACCTCAGCCGCCGCACCTGCCGCAAGTACCCCTATACTTTCTATGGGGATTACCGCAACCGCGCCGCAAGTGTAACGGTTGCGGTAATCCCCATAGAAAGTATAGGGGGACTTGCGGCTGGTGCAGCAAGTGCGGTTTTTTAACTTTAATAATAATAAAAATACTAAAAAAAAAAAAAAAAAAAATAATATAAATAATACACAATAAAATAAAACATAATAATAAAAAACAACAAAAAAATCTACTCTATAATTGCCATAGGCATTTTCGTGTCGGCCCCCGAAAACGCCGTGGCTATGTCACACTGTGACGTCACCACGCGCGAGCAATGGCCGCGAAGCGGCCATTGCGAGTCACTGGCCGAAAATAGAACCAGAGGCTCGGCTACAAAGTTAGCGATTTACCGCTCAGGCAGCGACTCGCAATGGTCGCGGCCATTGCGAGTCGCTGCCTGAGCGGTAAATCGCTAACTTTGTGGCCGAGCCTCTGGTTCTATTTTCGGCCAGCACTCAGCCCCAATAAGTATTGAACACCCCCCAAAAAGTATTGAACACACCCCAATAAGTATTGAACGCGTCCCAATAAGTATTGAACACACCCCAATAAGTATTGAACGCGCCCCAAAAAGTATTGAACGCACCCCAATAAGTATTGAACGCGCCCCAAAAAGTATTGAACGCGCCCCAAAAAGTATTGAACGCGTCCCAATAAGTATTGAACACACCCCAATAAGTATTGAACACGCCCCAAAAAGTATTGAACGCACCCCAATAAGTATTGAACACCCCCCAAAAAGTATTGAACACACCCCAATAAGTATTGAACGCGTCACAATAAGTATTGAACGCGCCCCAAAAAGTATTGAACGCGTCCCAATAAGTATTGAACACACCCCAATAAGTATTGAACGCGCCCCAAAAAGTATTGAACGCACCCCAATAAGTATTGAACGCGCCCCAAAAAGTATTGAATGCGCCACAAAAAGTATTGAACGCGTCCCAATAAGTATTGAACACACCCCAATAAGTATTGAACGCGCCCCAAAAAGTATTGAACGCACCCCAATAAGTATTGAACCGCCCCAAAAAGTATTGAACGCGCCCCAAAAAGTATTGAACACACCCCAATAAGTATTGAACGCCCCCCAAAAAGTATTGAACACGCCCCAAAAAGCATTGAACGCGCCCCAAAAAGCATTGAACGCGCCCCAATAAGTATTGAACGCGCCCCAAAAAGCATAAACGCGCCCCAATAAGTATTGGCCCCCCCCAAAAAAGTATTGGACCCCCAAAAAAAGTATTGGACTCCCCCAAAAAGTAGCTATAACTACTATAATCAAATTAATGCACGTTCTAGAATCCCGATGCATTTGCATCGGGCTCACAGCTAGTTAATAATATTTATTAATTTATATAGCACTATTAATGCCACAACGCTTTAGTTTTTGGTAAAGCATCCCTGGACATACAGCAGTTAGCGTCCCTGAAAGCACTACTTAGCACGGATGATTGGTAACCCTTCTCAAGGAATCGTATCCTAAGACCTTAAGCTTGGTCATAGAATGTCCGGCTTTTGGAGCAATTTCTTTTCACTCTAAGATAATGTCCTTTTGGGTTTTCTTTCTTCAAATTAAAAGGGTGGTGACAGTTCCAGCGTGCAAAATCATTGCTAGACTTTTCTTACAATATGTGGATAGTTTAAGGTCATCTTGTATCCCAATTATGAGAGGTATGCTGCTGCTCTAATGAGCATATACAGCTCTGGAAGAAATTAAGAGACCACTGCAAAATTTTCAGTTTCTCTGATTTTTCTCTTTATAGGTATATAATAATGCAAAGAAAACAAGTTCTTATTCATTTAGAAATAACAATACTTATGTTTTAACTCGGGAATAGTTCAAAAATCAATATTTGGTAGAATAACCATGATTTTTAATCACAGCTTTCATGCGTCTTGGCATGCTTTCCACCAGTCTTTTACACTACTTTTGGGTGACCTTATGCCACTCCTGGCACAACAACTTATGCAGTTCTTCATTGTTTGATGTCTTTTGACTGTCTCAAGTTATGTAAAGCTAGAAAAAAAGCCATTCATCAATGAGAAGCAAAGGAGAGCCAGGCTGAAGTTTGCCAAAGACCATAAGTATTGGACTATACAGGACTGGAGTAAGGTAATCTTCTCCGAGTCTAATTTTCAGCTTTGCCCAACACCTGGTCATCTAATGGTTAGATGGAGACCTGGAGAGGCATACAAGCCACCGTGTCTTGCACACACTGTGAAATTTGGCAGAGGATGGGTGATGATCTGTGGATGCTTCAGCAAGGTGGGTAGATGGCAGGCACCAGCGCAAAGCAGAAACTGCTCTGCCCCTTAGGGGAATAACATGTCATGACTTCAGTGAGGTTAGGAAAGGTCACACAGACACACAGGGAACAATTGTGATCCCATGGTGATCTCCAGTGCCTGGATATCATGAGATCAGTTAACCCATGTGTGACCGGAGGATGCTGACCTGGGAAGACCTTACTGAGGTCATGACACATCATTCCCCTGGCAGGGTGCCTGCTCTTACAGCATATGGATTGGTCCAGACTGAGATTCATCAAGGGACCTCCCACTGGAATACGTTGGCCCTTTTTTTTTCTTAAAAAAATTGGGCAAAGAGGGTTTGTATTGGTTGAGTGTTTTTTTTTAAATACATTTTTTTGTGTCCTTAATAATTTCGTTAGTAATGTCGGGCATATTACTGACGCCTCAACATTACTAACCGCTGGGCTTCATGCCAGGAGACATTACTTAGCTGGCATCAACTCCAAATACCAACACCTCGACTACCACCTGCACCAGGGCAGTGGAAAGAGCCTGGGTAAGCGACAGGATTGGCCTATTTAAGCTGTGAAGGGCCGATATCCACGGCAGTCTGACCCTGAGAATACCAGACCCCAGCTATCGGCTTTACATTGGTTGGATTTCCAAAATGGGGGGAACCTACACCTTTTTTTTTTTTTTCAAATGATATCTTTATAAATAATTTAAAAAAATAGCTTGGGGTGACCTCTGTTTTAGATTATCAGACAAGGTAAAGATGTCAGTTGTAGTCAGCAGGTTCCAGGCACTGGCTTTACTCTACCTGGAGATAAAAAAAAAAAAAAAAAAAAAAAAAAAAAAAGTGGGGTCCCCCTATTTTTAAAATTATTTTTTTTTTGCTAAATACAAGACTAAACACCCTTTAGTGCCAAGTGAAAGGCACTAAAGGGTGCAAGCTTACAATAAGGTGTGGGTTGGGACATTATATAGCTAACCTAGCTTTTTAGAGTATGTAAAAGATGATGTAAAAAACCCATTGTGTGTGCAGTCCTTGTGTGGTCTGTGTGCGGTCCGTGTGCCACATTTTTTTCGCAGCCATTGATTTGTATTGCTGAGATAAGTAGCCACTCACAACATGCTACAATTTTGAACGCCAAAAAGTAGCAGATATGCTGTCACCTATTGGTGCGAGTGCAATGCGGTTCACTTGCATTGCACTCACAGATTTTGTACACAGATATGAGTGAAACCTAAGGGTACATCCACACAGTCAGTATTTGCAGCGGATTGGATGAAAACATTCTTTTTGGGATCTGGGGCCGTGTGATGGCTTATTTTTTTGCAGATAGAGCTGACATTTCAAACAATACCATTGTTGGATAGATGAGCTGTTTTGATCGCCTGTTTTATTGCAATGTTGCGGCGACCAAAAAAAGTTTCATTTTGGCATTTACACTTTCTTCCATTACACAGTGTACGGATCTGATTGATACTATATATTGATAGATTAGGCATTTTCAAAAAAATGTAATAGTTCTATTTTCAGTGGGGCAAAAGGGGGTGTTTTATTTTCATATTTGTAAAAAAAAAAATGTTTTAATTTCACTTAGCCCACTAGGGGACCTCAGAGCTCCACAGTCTGATCGCTTCTCTTATGCTCCAATGAGCTGATGCAGCATCGGAACTCAGGGGAAGTGATCACTTGCTGCTGGTCACCTCACCGGGATATACCAAGCAGGAAGTAATTGCTGACAGCTTCCAGGGTCATCAGAGGACTCCGGGCTGTCCAGGTAGCAGATGGAGCTCACATGATCGTATCACAAGACCTCCGATTACAGCGAGGATCATCACGATCCCCGTCACAGTCTTTAGATCCAAAGGATTAACACCACCGATCGATCACTGATCCCATTGGTGATATTAGCTACACATCTCAGCTGATGACATCAGCTTAGATGTGGGGGAAAAGGATGCGAGCTCAGCGCGTGGGACATGGCCAAGAATGTACACGTACATTCTTGGTCGTGAAGGGGTTAAGCTTCATGCATATTCACTTGACTGACCAGCAACAGCCAATCACAGACTCATGCTCTATGAGAGTGTCTGAACCCAAGTTCTCTGTTGCAATCAGACTGCATTTTCACAATCTGGATGGTGTTGTCATGCGCTTAGTTGGCGCTGACATTGCTGAATGCTGCTGTGTATGTTTGTCTTTAAGAGCTGCATGGTTGATAGTTGTGAAGGTCCTGGCCTCCTGTGTTGTGCTCCAGAACTGCATTCACTATGAGGTTCAACTGCTGGTTGAGGGGTTAATGTGTGACTCACCTGAACTCCCTCCCCCTAACCTTTAAGTAGTCTCTCCTTCCACCAGGTGGTGCTGATAGTTATACTCTATGCCTGGAAGTCGTGCAGTTATGACCTGTGTGTATGTGTTACTGAAGTCCTTCCCTTTGGAGTTGCTGTATAATATTCTGTGGAGGGAGGTGAGGGGGGAACAGCGCAGGGCTGGTGGAGGAGGTTAGGGAGAGGCTAAAGGCCCGAACCTTCTCATCATCGGAGATACCTTTGGAATCAGGGCCATTCAGGGTTCCTAGACTAGAGTCAGACTAGTCTTCCCTGGTCACCCTGCCCATAACTGTCATTCCCTCATCAGAATTCTCACTACACCGTGACAGGTGTCTGTGCTTGGTTATCATATACATTAATGTATGGCAATAAATATGGTATCATAGTGTGTAAAAAAAAATATAATAATAATGGAAAAAAAATGTGTAGAGCTCCAATGCATATTTCCATCTCCACACAGCTGAAGCTAGCAATCACATCAACTGATCTGGTCACCATAGTAATCAAGGCAAGTGACCAGATCAGCTGACATGATTGCTATGCTAATCACATCAGCTGACTGCCTACGTCGCTGAGGTCACCGTTCAGGTAAGCATAGTGACCACTAAGCATAGCGGGTACCATGCCTACCTGATCTGTCCTTGGGTGACCTCAGGTGTCACCATACACCTGGCTGCAGCTGGCGGCTCATTCATTCATTGGCTGCAGGTTGCAGTGACAGTATGCGGTGTTCATTACAGAATGTGAGGGTTGAGTGGTTAATAAAGATGGAGCCCCTAAATGTCTTTGTGTTTTTATCTCGTATAAAATGTTTTCTCTGTGTTGTATCTTCTTTACTATTTACTTGAAATTCTTAAATGGCCAAGTCTAACATTGGCTCAACATTAAGAATTTCAGGCTTAATGTCAGCTGGCAATACAAAGCTGGCCTTAACCCCTTATTATCCTGTTTGCCACCACTATACAGCAACTGGAAGAGCCGGGCAAAGAGTCGGGAATTGGCACGTCTTATGAATGCGCCAATCTCTGGGGCAGCTGTGGGCTGGGGGAAACCAATAACAATGGACCCTCACCCCGCTGTAATTACCAGCCCTCAGCTGTCTAGTTTTCCTTTGACTGGTAATTAAAAACAGGGCTGAGCACTACTCATTTTTTTTGCCAGCTAAGGTAAAAATAGGCAGCTGATGGTGGCATTGTCATGGTCTGCTTTATCTGTGCCGAGATGAAAAAAAATACAATTGGGCCCTATGTATTTTTTTTCAATTTTTTGTTTACAGACTATGACGTCAAGTTGGTTGGCATACACTAATGTGTATGACAACCAAGCACAGACACCATCCAGATTGTGGAAATGCAACAGCCAATAACAGACGCTCTCATAACCCTCACAGAGCATGAGCATTTGATTAGCTGTTGCCGGTCAGTAAAGTGAATAAGCAGGAAGTTTAATGGACAGGACAGGAAGTGAGTGGGAGAGAGAGCAATCCCGGAAGCAAGCAAGCAGCGGGAGACTGGTAAGATGATGTGTGTAGGATAACATAGAACAGAAGCATTAGTGCATTTGCACTAATGCCTCAGTCCTATGTTAGCCTACACAGACAGATCCGAACAATTACCGAATAAAACCGGAAATTCAGATTTTTCAGCAAAACGTTCGGATTCAAGGGGCCGAACGAACATTGCCAAATTAAGTCCAGATTTGAAATTGGCGAACATATTCTAGCAACGTTCGCTCATCTCTACTCCTGACCACATGTGGGCTATTGCCGTGCTCATAAGAATGTAGGTAACAAAGTGTGCGGTCAACTTTTTGTGTTATCTCAAAAGTGAAAAATTTGTTGCTAAAGCAACATTTTTGTGTGATACCCCTAGATAAAATCCTTGTGGGGTCTAGTTCCCAAAATGGGGTCACTTGTGGGTGGTTTCTCCTGTTTAGGTACTTTAGGAGCCCGGCAAATGCAACATGGTGCCCGCAATTTCCGTCAAATTTGTGCCCCATATGTCAAATGGCGCTCCATCCCTTCCGAGCCCTCCCATTTGTACAAACAGACGTTTCGAACCATGTGTCGGGAATCAGCACGTTCAGAAGAATCAGGGTAACAAATTTTGGCATCCAATTTGTCATGCTATCCCTTGTAAAAGTGAGTAAATTGAGGATAAAGCAATATTTTAAGGTAAAATATAAATTTATTTTTTCATTCCACCTTACATTCATTCCTGTGAAACAACTAAAGGGATAATTATCTTCTTGAATGTTGTTTTGAGCAGTCTGGGGGTGCAGTTTGTCAAATGGTGTCACTTTGTGGCCATTCAAAGTCAATTCAAATGTGATTTGGTCCCTAAAACAATGGTTTTGTAAATTTTGATGTAAAAATGAGAAATTGCTGATAGAAAGTTAGGAGGGTTCAAAGTTTAACAAAAACATTTTTTGGTTCCAAACTTGTGCTTATGTAAAGTAAACATGTGAGAAATGTTATTTACTAACTATTTTGTGTGACATAACTCTGGTTTAACGGTATAAAAAATTCAAAAGTTTAAAATTGCAAAATTTTCAAACTTTTTGCCAAAATTCCAATTTTTTTCACAAATAAATGCAAAAAAAACTTTGTTTTAAATTTACCACTAACATGAAGTCCAATATGTCACAAAAAACAATATGAGAATCACTGGGAACCATTGAAATGTTCCAGAGTTATCTCATAAAGCAACAATGGTCAGAATTGTAAAATTTGGTCTGCTGAAAATTGGCACCGTCACTAAGGGGCTAAACAATATCACAATTTAATAAAAAGTTCACAGCGCCCCGTGGCAAATGGGGACTCAGTCTACATCCCCTCACAGAGGCGCACGTCCATCACCAGGGAGACCATCCTGGAATCAATCACGTCCAAATCTACTATATAATCACCAATAATGTGCGTCACAGACTTCCGGGGCTTATGTCAATATCCCACAATACACTGCGGTGCCATTGTGGGATAGCGACATAGGCGCCGGCAGAAAGTGACACCAATTCCACCGCTACCGTCAGGAGATCAGCTGTTACCTCCTGCGCCTTGGAGCGTGCCGCTGAAGCAGCCAGGAGATTAGCACTGCGCGCGGCGCTCATCTACAGGCTGCACGGAGCAGAAGTGCCCCGACCGCCATATTGGAACACCCAAGTTACGGATATTCAGATATGGCGGCCGGGATTCAAATCCCCCGCCAAAGCAAGGGTCACGCGCCGAGAGCTCGTGGCGCTTGCTTTGAATGGCTCTTCGCTGATTGGTGGTGCGGTATTGGCGGGTGATTTAAAGCTGGCACAGTGGTTAGCACTTTATATCGTGGCTCAGTGGTTAGCACTTTATGGTGGCTCAGTGGTTAGCACTGTATGGTGGCTCAGTGGTTAACACTGTATATGGTGGCTCAGTGGTTAGGCCTGTATACTGTAGCTCAGTGGTTAGCACGGAATGATGGCTCCATGGTTAGCACTGTATGGTGGCTCAGTGGTTAGCACTGTATATGGTGGCTCAGTGGTTAGCACTGTATGCTGACTCAGTGGTTAGAACTGTATGGTGGCTCAGTGATGGGAGGCAGGCACATGGGAGGCAGAAGGCACAGAGGAGGCAGGGGCACAGGGGAAGCAAAAGCACAGGGGACGCAGAAGCCACAATGGAGGCAGAGTCATAGGGACAGACAGTGCACACGGGCTGAGAGCACACAGAGTGGAGAGAAAGGCACAAGTAAGACAGAGCGCACAGGGGAAGAGACAGTACAGACAGGAGAGAGCGCACAAGGGGACACAGGCACAGAGACTGCCCTCTTGATGCAATAGCATCGGGCCTATTTCTAGTACACTATAAAAGATAGTGTCTCACCAGTTGATCCATTTTCAAAGCTTTATTCCATTCACCACACGTACAGCGCAACGTTTCGATCTCAGGGATCTTTTTCAAGTGTACAGCTGTTACACAGAAAAATACCTTTTTATAGTGTAGCCCCACCCCTTCATTATGCACACCAATCACAGTGAATATCAATATAAAACAATACAAAACAACTGAATATCCTATATAACAACACAACCCACAGAGCTCCTCTCAGATCCTTATGCTACTACCACATTGTGTATGTCCGTAGGTCATTCATCGATGTAGTCCAATATCCCAAATGAGGCATTAACTGTTCACAAGTCCAGAGAGGTAAACAAAACCTCTTATCCAATCGAATTAAGCTTCTCCGGTCACCATGGAATCCATCTAGGTCAGTAGTCACATGTTTAAGCACAACCAATTGAGTTCTGCCATGTAGTGAGCGATCATTGACTTTTTTGTAGTTCCTTATGTGCATGCTCTGGCGTCCGCATATCATTGGTTTAAACGGCAGTCACTCAATCACATTCTGTTCTGTGATTGGTTACGCCACATCACTTACGCAAATGGCGTACGCCACCCACGGACACCGCTACATCCATCATACGGCTACGTAAACAGTGTACGCAAATTGACTATCTGTAATATAACAGTTAGTCATAGGAGAATTGTGCAGGCACCTATACCAACTAGAGTATGGCTACATGATATTATTCTTAAAACTATGGGGCTTATTACCAAACTGTTAGTGCTAGATAGTCTTTTCCCTCACAAACACTCCATAGATTAGCAATAAAGAAGGGATATCGATAATGACATACACAGCGTTATAATCACAAACCTTATTACATATAGAAATGCAGTCACAGACTACATACTATCAAAGTGGCTACATATTACAGTCCATAAGGGAAAAAGGGCTCCCACCCTTAGTACCTAGTAGTGCCCCCTTTTTTTTCCCTTATGGACAGCATAAACCAGAACATAGCCATAACATCGTTTTTATTTCACATGGCATAGTTCTTAGATCATAGTTCTTAGTTCATAGTTCAACCCTTCACCCCAAATGTCAAAGTTCCATATCATATACGCTGAAGTAGACTCAGGATGCAAGGAGGGCAACCCATCACACACATCATAGCTACCCTATCCCCCACATTAGATGTTATATCATTCCATAAATTAGGGGATAACCCTCTAACACCATTCATAATCTAGTGGGGCTCCTCATTATATCCTTATCCATACAGGCGGCTCAAATACACAATATTATCAAATCATCACAAAAAAGAGAATTTTGTTTACTTACCGTAAATTCTTTTTCTTTTAGTCCGTAAATCTGGGAGACCCTGACATTGGGTGTTATATGCTGCCCCCTGGAGGTCACACCAATTATAGGAGAGATTTTCTCCTCCTTCTCCTCTGCAGCATATACGCCCCTGCAGGAATACTGTCAGTTTGGTATATAAGCAGTAGGAGGAAAACATTGCACTATAAAACAGTTCCCGGCCAACCGGGCCGAACAGGAAAAATATAATGCCAGAACAATGGCTAACAGTGAGACTATGTGCTGTATAAGAGACACAGGTACGCCCGAAGGGTAAAAAGGGGAGGGTGATGGGTCTCCCAGATTTACGGACTAAAGGAAAAAGAATTTACGGTAAGTAAACAAAATTCTCTTTTTCCTTGTCGTCCAAAATCTGGGAGACCCTGACATTGGGACGTCCAAAAGCAGTCCCTGGGTGGGAAAAAACCACTGCACCCTGAAAGGCAACTCAGACATTTACAGGTGGGCAACAGCCGCCTGGAGAACGCGTCTGCCCAAACCTGCATCCGCTGAGGCATGAACATGTACCTGGTAATGCTAAGGGTACCTTTACACGCGGCTACATTTCTAGGGTGGCTACAGGTAACTTACTGGTTGCAGTGAAATCATGGAGAGATTATTCCATTTGTACACAGCAACAAGATAGAACCTTGTCTCCATGATTTCACTGCAACCAGTAAGTTACCTGTAGCCACCCTAGAAATGTAGCCGCGTGTAAAGGTACCCTTAGAGAACGTGTGTAGGCTTGACCAAGTGGCAGCCTGACACACCTGTTGGGCTGAGGCTTGGTGCCGCAGAGCCCAAGAAGCGCCCACGGCCCTGGTGGAATGCACCTTGAGACCCGCCGGGGGCGACGTGTGCGAGGCCGAATAGGCCTCTAAGATGGCCGTCCTGATCCAGCGGGCAATAGTGGCCTTGGAGGCGGAAGAGCCCTTGCCGCGTCCGACCGTGAGAATAAAGAGGGAATCAGTCCGACGTAGAGGAGCTGTGCGAGACAAGTATACCCTCAGAGCCCTGACCAAGTCCAGATTGTGGAGGCCCTTTTCAAACCTGTGAACCGGGTTTGGGCAAAAAGACGGAAGAGAGATATCCTGGTTGAGGTGGAAAGGAGAGACCACCTTCGGGAGAAAGGAGGGAACGGGACGCAGGACAACTTTGTCCTGATGTACCACCAAGAAGGGAGGCTTGCATGACAATGCCGCTAAATCTGACACCCGCCGAAGCGAGGTGATAGCCACCAAAAATGCCACCTTTTGTGAAAGGGTGGACAAGGTAATCTCCGAAAGAGGTTCAAATGGAGGCTTCTGAAGGGCCGAGAGAACCAAATTAAGAACCCAGGGTTCCAGAGGACGCTTGTAAGGTGGGACAATGTGGGCCACCCCTTGCATAAATGTGCAAACCTGTGGGAGCCTAGCCAGCCTTCTGGAATAAAGGACGGACAGAGCTGAAACCTGTCCTTTCAGAGAGCTTAGGGCGAGGCCAGAGTCCAATCCCGACTGAAGAAACAGTAGTAATGTTGGCAAAGAGAAGGGCCACGGAGAGTGTCCTTTAGTAAAACACCAGGAGAGGAAAATTCTCCATGTCCGGTGATAAATCTTCAGCGAGGTAGGCTTACGGGCCTGTTTCATGGTGTCCTGAACTTCCCGGGGAAGACCCGATTGAGTCAGGACCCAGGATTCAAGGGCCAAGCAGTCAACCTGAGTGCCGCAGAATTGTGGCAGAAGAATGGACCTTGAGAGAGGTCTGGACGATCTGGCAGACCCCAAGGTTCGCCGTCGGCGAGAAGGAGCAGTTCCGGAAACCAGGCTCTCCTGGGCCAATTGGGTGCGATTAGAATCACACGGTGACATTCCGCCCGTATCTTGCAGAGCACCCGAGGCAACAGGGCCAGCGGTGGAAACACGTATGGCAGGCGAAACTGAGACCAGTGCGTCTGCCGCCAGAGCCCTGTGGTCGTGAGCCCTGGCTATGAAAGCCGGAACTTTGTTGTTGAGGAATGACGCCATCAAGTTGACATCCGGTGTCCCCCACCGCCTGCAAATGGCTTGGAATACTTCCGGGTTGAGAGACCATTCGCCCGGGTCCATGCCCTGACGGCTGAGATAGTCCGCTTCCCAGTTGTCCACACCCGGAATGTGGACTGTGGAGATGGCGGAGCCTGTAGCCTCCGACCAGGACAGTATTTTCTGGACTTCCATCATCGCCAGGGTGCTGCGAGTGCCTCCCTGATGATTGATGTAAGCGACGGCCGTCGCGTTGTCTGATTGGATCCTCACCTGGCGGCCGCTCAGGAGAGACTGAAACGCCAGAAGCGCCAGATAAGCCGCCGTGATTTCAAGAATATTGATGGGAAGGGAGGACCCCACCAGAGACCCTGTACCCTGAGCCCTGTGGTGGAGAAACACCGCTCCCCAGCCGGAGAGACTGGCGTCCGTAGTGACCACCGACCAAGAAGGCGGGAGAAGGGAGCGACCATGGGACAGGATCGGATAGGTCAGCCACCACTGGAGAGATTCCCTCGTTTCAGGGGACAGGGAGATCTTGTGGTCCAAGGTCCTCGGATTCTTGTCCCAGACATGAAGGATCTCCAGCTGAAGGGGACGCAGATGGAGTTGTGCAAATGGGACTGCTTCGATGGAAGCTACCATTTTTCCCAGGATCTGGATCAGATGGCTGATGGAGAACGATCGAGGAGGGAGGATGGAGCGAACTCCCGCTTGGAGAGAGACTGTCTTCTCGTGAGGCAGACGCACCAGCGCTGCTCGAGTGTCGAAAAGCATGCCCAAAATTTACCCCAAGATTGGGGGGGCACGAGGATCGACTTCGGGGGTTTGGACAATCCAGCCGAAACCTTTTGGAGAGTCGACAAAAGGTAGCGGAGACCGTTTGTCGGCTTTTTCCAGATGAGAGGGGGGCCTTGCCGGAGGGCGTTCCCAAATAAGGGGGTGACCCAAAAGCCCCTGAGAGTGAAAAATGGCGACTACTGAAGCCCCTCCCTTGGTGAATTTTTTTTGGTGCGGTTTGGGCCCAAAACCCAAAGGGGGGGGAGGGCCCCGAACTGAAAATGGTCGTCCCCCAAACGCAAAGCGCAGGAACCCTTGGTGAGTGGGGTGATGGGGATGTGTAGGTATGCATCCCTTTACGTTATGGGTGCTAAAAATTCCCCTTGAGACATTGGGGCTATCAAAAAAGAAGCAGAGATTCCATGCGAAAATGCCTTTACTTTGACGTGCTTTTTGAGAAACTTTAGGTCCCGCACGGGGCGGGCGGGGCCCGTCTTTCTTGGGCCAATGAAGAGATTTGAGTAAAATCCCCGAAAAAACCCCCCCCTTTTTTTTTAACAGGAATGTGACTCCCTTTCCCCCTTTTAGGATTTTCCAGCGCTTGATGAAAAGCGTGGGGCCTTGGCGGGGGAAAAAGGGGGGGATGTCATGAAAAAAAAGGCTTGGAGGGGCTGAGTTCAGTTCTATGAAGTAGTGTGAGTGACAATATCTCGCACCCATTGGGGCCCAGGGGCGTCGGAAAGCCAAATGTCCCGAAAGGGGGGACAATCTGCCCCCCAATCTTGGGGGGCGG